>CM076584.1:1531301540-1531674069 GCA_034641835.2 Pinus albicaulis | reverse complement strand
GATATATCAGATAAAATGAAGCTGAATAGAAGTTGCGGCTCACGGGCAATCTTTGCTGCACAGGCCACTCAAACGGAGAGTACACACTCTATATTCATTAATGGAATGATACAACTATAAGTACATCACAAAGAATCAAGGAGTTGTAAACAAACTCCTATATCCTAGGAACTAATCCTAACTTAAGGAGCTACGTTACAACAATGTAACCATTTCTCCATTAATATACAAATAATATTAATTATTTCCAACTCTCCCCCTTAATGGAGAAAGGATTACCCTAAATTCCTAACATCCCTCTAAACAATTCAAACTTTATTCTCCCAAGAGGCTTAGTAAAAATATATGCCATGTTGTCACAATATTTACAATATTCAACACATATTTCTTTTGACTGGAGTTTTTCTCGAAAAAAATGGAACTAAGTATCGATATGTTTGGTGTTTTTGTGAAATACTGGATTGTGTGCTAGCTTGATAGTGCTCTGGTTGTCACTTTTAATGGTAGTTGCTTCTTTATGTTCTTCTCCTACATCATTGAGAAGTCTTCTCAACTAGATAGCTTCACATGTGGTTGCACACAATGCTTGGTACTCAACTTCAGCTGAAGATAAAGCTACAGTATTTTGTATTTCGCTGCTCCATGCTATGACCTCGGATCCAATATTGAATGCATAACCTGGGATATATCTTCGATCATCCAGGTTGCCTGCCCAATCGGAATCTGAAAAACCTGCTAAAGTAACATCAGATGTGTCAGTGTATAAAATACCATAATCACTAGTACCACAAAGATACCTCAACATGCTCTTTGCTCCAACCCAATGACTTTCGAGAGGTTTAGACATGTACTAGCTCAACACACTAACAGAGTATGCCAAATCTGGTCTAGTTGTAGTAACATATATTAGACTAACAACTAGTTGTCTATACTTAGTAGCATCCACCTCCTTAGTGCCATTGTCACTACACAACTTCAGATTCTGCTGCAATGGTGTTGCTGCTGACTTACACTGTTCCATCCTGAATCTTTCTAGCAGACTTCTGGCATACTTCCCTTGAGTAAGAAAATTTTGTCCAGAATCTCTCCATACTTCCAGACCCAGGCAATAATGGATATTTCTGAGATCTTTCATTTCAAATACTTGCGACATCTACCGTTTGATTTCTTTGACTAGAGTTTATGCATTACCTGATATAATCATATCATCCACATACAAATAAATCAAAATAATTTGTCTCTGTTTATTATACTTGGTATACATATTTGGATCATTCATGCTCCTATGAAAACCATGTTGTACAAAGAATGAATCAATATTCTCATACCACAACCTAGGTGCTTGTTTTAAACCATATAATGCCTTTTTCAATCTACAAACAAGATGTTCCTGCCCCTTTTTAACAAACCCTTCAGGTTGAACTAAATAAATTTCTTCTTTCAAATCACCATTCAGAAATTTAGACTTAACATCTAACTGGTGTAGCTTCCACTTATATTTTGTAGCTAAGGAGATTAGCATTCTAATGGTATTTAATTTCGCTACAGGAGCAAAGGTTTCATCGAAATATATTCCCTCTTGTTGTGAATAACCCTTTGCTACCAGCCTAGATTTAAGCTTTTCTATACTCCCATCTACATTTAATTTAGGTTTATACAACCACTTACAACCTATGGGTGTTTTTCCTTCAGGCAGTTCAACTAAATCCCAAGTATGGTTTCTAGTAATTGATTCAATTTCTTCATTCATTGCAGCCCTCCATGCATCAGATTGACTTGCTTCTTTATAATTTATGGGTTCTACAATGTTTAGAATACTTGTCATTAAAGCATAGTCTTTCAATCTGGCTGGTAATTGAGTCTTCCTACCTAATCTCCTTGGTAGGGGACTTACCTCAAATCTGTCTGCTTCAGACTTGTACTGGCTTGCATTATTGGCTACATCACCTATTTCTTCTTCTTCTTTCTGCTCCTGCTCCTGATCATACTCGTTGTTTTCCTCCATTAATAATGGAATGTGCCAATCATTATCACTATCATCCTTTCCTTCCTCAACATGTTCATGAAATACTACGTCTTGACTTGCAAATATTTTATGAGTCATAGAATTAAATAACTTGGATGCTTTAAACTCAGTGCCATATCCTACAAAGATACATTTCATGGCTTTAGGATCTAACTTCTTTCTATCCACCTTAGGTATATGGGCAAAAGCTTTTGACCCAAATACTCTTAAATGACTCACTACTGGTTTGAATCCATAAAATGCTTCAAAAGGATTTTTGAAGCCAAGACATTTAGTAGGACTCCTATTATTTAAATAAACAGCAGTGTTGATGGCTTCTGCCCAAAAACCATTTGATAGACCCTTAGCTTAAAGCATACTTCTTGCGCACTCCACAAGAGTTATGTTCTTTCGGTCTGCCACTCCATTCTGCTGTGGTGTATGAGGCACTGTAAACTATTAAACAATCCCATGATATCTGCAAAAATTGATGAACTCTCCCGACTTGTATTCTCCCCCTTGATCTGAGCGGATAATTTCTATATATTTTCTTGTCTGCTTCTCTACCATAGTTTTAATTGAAACACTGAAAGGTCTGACTCTTTTTACTCAAAAAATATATCCAAGAGAATCTAGTGCAATCATCAATAAACAGAAGAAAATAATATGCACCACCTAGCGACCTTGTCTGCATAGGTCCGCATATGTCTGTATGCACCAGCTCTAGAATATCTCTTTCCTTTCTATTAATATGCAGAGGAAATTCTTCTCTATGCATTTTCCCTAATGCACATCCATCACAATCTAACTGAATACTATGAAAATTAGGGAGTCCATCAACCATACCTTTTCTCTGAAGTAACATGAGGTCTTGCAAATTAAGGTGACTGAATCTCTAGTGCCAGAGGTTTTCGGCTATCAATCCTGTTGCAACCATGGCTTGTTGTGGCATTCTTTTCACATCTAGTCTATAGAGGCTCCCCACACGCACCCCTGATGCAACAGTTTCCATCTTGCTATCCTTTATGACACAGTGGGTCTTGAAGAATTCAACTAGCATATCCTGATCAGTTATCATAGATACAGAGATCAAGTTTTTCCTAATCTCGGGCACATACAAAATATTCTTAAGATGTCTAATGTCACCGCTAGGTAACTTTACTGGAATATCACCATACCCTTCGATCTCATATCCTCTGTCATCTCCTAAATAAATTTTAGATCCACATGAAGTTTCTTCAAGAAATTCAAACCATTCTTTCTTACTTGTCATATGTGAGGATGCGCCAAAATCGACATACCATATGTCGTCCTCATCTTCCTTAGAATCTGAAAGAGCACAATCAGTTGTAAATAATCTAAGTTCATGACTATGGTCTTCATCTTCATCAACAAAGTATCCTTTGTGCTTTCTCTGCTTATTCCTTTCTTCGTCTGTCTACCTCTTATAACAATCCCTAACTTGGTGACCAATTTTCCCACAGTGAAAACATTTCTTGTTTGGAAAATTGTTTGCAAACGTACCTCTAAATGATCTCTTTTGAAACGTGCTACCTCCTCTCTATTGCTGCTGTTGCTGTGTTTGCTATTGTGGCTGTTGTTGCTGCTGTGGCTGCTTCCCTCTAAACTATCGCCTCTTCGCCATCAGAGCAAGATCATCACTATGTGGTTTTAAATTTTGTCCTCGGTGTTCTTCTTGTAGCAAGATTCCTGTCAATTCTTCAAATGTAGGAGGTTTCTCCCTCGCTGCCAATCCTATGATGAACATCTAATATTCATCCTTCATTCCATTCAATGTAATTGTGACTAGATCGGAATCAGACACCTTCTCTCCGATGTCTCCCAATTTGTCCTTCAGGTCTTTAACCCTTGTAATGAATCCAGCAGCAGATTCATTCTCCTCCATCCTCATCGCAAACAACTTGCCTTTGAGAGACAATATGCGATTTGTATTTTGTGTCTGGTATAAATTCTTGATCGTAGTCCAAATCTCAATGGAAGATTTGCCATCTCTAATATGTGGGATAATATTGTCCTTAATGGACATCTTCAATATAAATTTTGCTTTGTTTTCCCTTTTATCCCAGTCTTGTTCCTGTGCAGTTGTTCTTGTTGTCGAACTCGGTCTCTGCTCATCACCTATAACAATCAACCATGCATTTGTTCCTTCAAGCAATGTCTGTAGCTTGAACTTCCAATTGGTAAAATTAGACCCATCGAGTTTTCCAGACTTGTTGAGATACGATTCTATGCTATTATTCATTTTGGAGTGATAAAATTTCAAATCCTCCAATGAATAACTCTAACCAACTGGATAATTACAAGCTATACTTCAAAAAAATTCAATACATACCAAATCCTAATCACAGATCTGCCACCAACCTGGTCCAATCTTGTGACTGTAACTCAAATCCACCACCACCGGGCGAATTGCATGCGTTGAACCTCCAGTAGATATGTCTGCAACTCCGATCTACCACCACCAGGAAAATCTGCAACTCCGATCTACCACCACTGGGAAAATTCGATCTGCCACCACTGGGAAACTTCGATCTGCCACCACTGGGCAACTCCGATTTACCACCACCGAGCAAATCCACAAATTCAATCTGCCACCATCAGGCAACTTCGATCTACCACCACCGGGTAAATCCACAAGTTCAATCTGCCACCACTGAGCAACTTCGATCTACCACCACCGGGAAAATCCGATCTACCAACGTCGGGTAAATCCAATGTGTAGAACCTCCACAAAGAGAGATTGGCGCTTTCTCGAGCCAGAAAACCCGTGCCCAAATAAAATCAATGCGAGTCACCAAATTGGTGCGAGTATGGCTGCCTGATTACCCAATCATGTGTTTCGATCTTGTTAGTGCGGGTATGGCCCTAACAGTTGCGCCAATTGGGCGTTTTGGCGTGCTTGTTAGCAGAAAAATCACGCCAACCCTCTTCTTCTCATAGATCAATTAACCATTCGAGACCTGGGAGCACGAAGCTCCTGTGATCACAACGCTCCTGTGTACACCGTAGCCACGAAGGCTCTATAGCCACTAAGGCTCTTTATAAACAAATCAGGCTCACCCAATTTGAGCTCTGATACCAAGATAAAAACTGAACTGAATAGAATTTGCAGCTCACAGGTGAGTACTGCACCTGGAGATTGCACTCGAACAGAGAGTACACACTCTACGTTCATTAATGGAATGATACAACTATAAGTACATCTCAAAGAATCAGGGAATTGTAAACAAACTCCTATATCCTAGGAACTAATCCTAACTTAAGGAGCTATGTTACAACAATGTAACCATTTCTCCATTAATATACAAATAATATTAATTATTTCCAACTACCATTAAGTTAATGCGGGATATGAGATTTCAAAGGCATATATCAAGCTGGTAAAAAGAAAGAACAATTGTTTATTTTGAAGGAAAAAAATACGAGTCTCTATAATGGTTTGTTGTACGAAGCTATAAATATCATGCATACTACAAGACATAATAATTCGATTGAAGAAGAATCTCACACTTCCACGATGTTTAGAATTTTTGCATGAAAAAGATGGGGATCTGTAGAGGTACGTTTATTAGCCAAGGATGCGGGGTATACCCACGATCTTGTTTTTCAAATCAGTCTCAATCTGTGTGTAGAATTCACCCAAAATTCTTTTCCCGGTCAACTCCACACTTTGGCTAACTCACACTGTTCTAATTACTTGGCTGGCACTTTAAATCAGACTATGTACTTTAATATCTCAACCTGAGATTGAGATATTAAACTAATTCTCACTTTGGTTATAAAACCACACATTCGACTCTAATGTGGAGGCTCTGTCCTCTTTTCACCACTTGGGGTTTAGACCTTATAACAACCCTCTTGACCAAGTTAGAAACAACATAACACGCCTAAATTCAAAGGGTCACCATGTTCTCATTTTATCCATGTGCTATTCAGATCCAGAACTTAATATATGTTCAAACCAATATGCTCTTAAAAGAATCACATAAATCTTCGAATTAAATATTCGAATATTACCTCTTCTTCACCCTTACCTCATGGGAGTTCAAACTGACATTTGAACTTATAATAAAACCATTATATAATGATCATTGCATTTCAATCACCATATATACTTGCCGATCTGAATGTTTATCCGACCCAATCGACACTTAAATGCCTCTTCACTTTAATGTTTTTTTTTTTACCCAAGAAGATAATGAAAGCCTTCAACACTTCCTTGAGCTCATGTGCTGGTTGTAACTTCTGAGTTCGACCTTGGGCAATTATCACTCGACCAACAACCAAAATTATTAATTATATTGCCAATTATCGACCATCGGCTTGGTTGAACCAAGCACCAACGAATATTAAGGTTCCGAGTCCCACAATAAAATGCAACATACCTTGGCTTATCTGTAGAATGGATCCAACGATCCGTCACGATGGAATCCAAGCATCGGATGAGTGAAAATCAGAAAATATCATGTGGTCAACATGCGCGAGGAGTTAATACGCGATGTAAAAGTATTACAAAACCATTCAAATACACATGACCATTGTCGGGTTATGTCGCGCTCTTTTCACCAATTCTGCTTACCACTCCAAAATTGCGCGATATCCACGGGTTAATGGTTCAAGCTGCTTCAATCTAAACCGGAAATTCGACGCCAACGGGGTTTCGCGCATCCCAAACTATTCTCCCTCTGCGTTTATGTTGTGGACCATCCTCGAGGCAATTGCACTTCACTCACCATGAATCCACATATAAATGTCGAGAATGAGTCTCTAATACAAATTGGGCCTCTTCTAGTAGGCAATTAGGCTAAAGGTGCGTTTAATCATAACAGAGGGGATGAGGTTTCAATACGCGTCCCATGAGGCATAAGCCTTCCCCCACGGACTTAACTGGTAACTTATTGGCAATCTGAGGAATGAAATTTGTTCATCGCACGGAGGATAATAGTTTAGACTCCTCCCCAATATAATAACTCATAATTAAAAGGAATTGATTGTTATTCCGCGGATTCAAACCGAACGTCAACAACATTAAGTGGACAAAATTTACATCTCTCCTTGCAATTTACTCTAATCCAGAGTTTTAGTATGCACTGATTCTCACCACAGAATTGCCACACAATCGCTCTTGCTCTCTATATCCTCGCTTATTGAATTCGAACTCGAATACACAGAATCACATTCTTACATAGTAGGCACATAAATCCAGTTTGTTGTCATTACCTCTAACACGAGGTTTTAACACATAAATATGCGGGCGGACTCTTAAACAATTTACGAGTCACTGCTCCACAAGGTGAGCAATTTCACACGAGAAATTAACCAATGAATGCACAATTACGAAAGGTACTCACACGAGTTAAACAACAAATGCACGATTACGCGAGACAATTTCTTCATTTACACAGTGAATTAACTTACAAGCCTTTTAGTTGGTCAGATCTTCGGTTAATTGGCCCTTCTCCTCTACTCTGTCTCTACTACAGTCCTATGCAGCCTATGCAATTCTCTATCCAGGTCTCTCCACTCTGCCACAGGGATTTTATTTTTATACAAATTAGGAATCAATCGATTCAGCTTCCCTGATGACTCTTGGAATCCTAAAATTAGCCTAACTTCTGAAACTGACTATCTCTTTAGGTGCCCATTAATCATTCGGGCAGTTACAATTTTCTCCAGATTTAATTAAAATTACTCAAATGAAAATAATTACATAGGGAATTTAAAACAAGAGACCCCCTATTTTTATTTATATACAAAATATCGTCTTGGGCCTAATGCCCCTGCATCAGACTCCCAGGTTAAAATAGTTCATGATCTCCTTATCATGGTTTTCATCTTTGTCTGCCTGGATTTCACACTTTGTTCTGCAACTGGCCATCTGTTGCAGTGTTCTTCTTTCTCATTCCTCCTGGCTTCCATATCTTGGTCTGCATCTTTGCACTTGCTATGCCCTCACAGTCTGTGACTGTCTTCTTCTTGCTGTTGTTTTTTCTCAGCTTTCTTGCTGCTGTCCCTTTTGGAGGCATCTTCTGCATCAACTTTCTTATCGATGCTATTTCTCTGTCTAATATTTCCTCTGACTGTTGGAATCTCACTTCTTTTTGCTGCATTCTTATTTCTTTAGTCCTTACTGCTGCCCTATTCGCCACCCAATCATCCATACCCTCTCTGCAACAGTAAAATTCTTGCTCCTTTGCTGGCAACACTTCAGCTTGTTGCTTCAACCTTCTCTCCAGCAACACTCCAAGTTGCTGTTCTGGCATTCCACACTCTTTTCTGGATGTTTTCTGCAAACATTCTCGCCATCTCATTTGGCCAAACAAATCCTCACTATGCTGCAACTCAGTTTCGACATCTTCTTCCTCTGTCTTGGTAATCTTCAGAAATTGCTTTCCTTCTTCTTGATTTACTTCAAGCTCTTCCAACTTTGCATTTTCATATTCTATCAGAGTAAAAATATGATTTTCTCCCTCTTTATAGCAGCCCCAGAGTCTCCTTCTTCTCTCCAACTTTCTCCTAGGCTATTCGAACAAGCCAATTCTTCTCTTTGCTACCAATAGCAACAGCTTCCTACCATGAGACATGATTGTCTCATCTTCTTCTAGTTGCTCATCTTCATTCATCTCCTGTCCCTATGTCCCAGGAAGCTATTCTTGAACACCTTCTCTCTGTGGTTCTGTCCTCTGCTCCAGAATGCTTAATTCATGCCACAATCTTGGCATCTCATCTGAGAAAACATCTTCACAATCTTCACTATCTTCTGTTGTCACTATCTCCTCAACCTTCATTAGAATAGAATTCTGACTTCCCATCTCTGCAAAAACTTCAGTAATCTATCCATCACTCTTCATTTGGCCATTTAACAAAAGCAATTTGTCATTATCAACATTAATGACAAATTCATCATTATCAAACACAACTCCCTTGAAACAATCTCTTTCATTATCAAACTTATCATCTTCGGACATAGCTATCTTGTCCTTATTGAATAAATCCCTTTTATAAAACAAGGAATTAATGAATTCCCTTTGCTACAATAACACAATCTGATCTTCATCAAAAAGATACTCATCATATCTTGCTTGGCAACAGTCAACTTCATTTGTCACAGTTCCATCATGTGAACTGCCTTCATCAACACCTACACTCATACACAACTTGTTAGTTTTAAAAACATAAGACCTCATGGTCCCATTTGATGATTTTATCATCAAATATTCTTGTTGCTCAAAGTCTTTCATATGCTTCAGAAATTCTTCAATAGTCTTCTCTTCTTCAAATTCTCCAAGCTGGTCAGCCTCCAGCTTCTGGCCAATATCATAAACTAAATCTCATCTTCTTCCAATATGTGGGAAAGAAAAATCTTTCTCTAACTGTGCATGGACATCTTCAAAACATGTAGCTGCGCCATTTTCTTTCTCGGTGACAACATCAGCAGTTTGCTCATCTCCACATGGCTTTCCTGCAAACATACAAAATATGTCAGATGTAAGGCTCTTGGACCCCTTGGTCCCACTTGAAGCTTCAGTCTCCAATTTCTTCTCCAAATACTTAATCATTCTAAGTATTTCTTCCTTCTTATGAGCATTCATCATTTTCTCCTTCTTCCTCTGTGGCCTCTGCCACTTTACCTTCTTCTTCATGATCCAACCAACTCTCTGGTTTTCCTCTATCATCTTCTCCAGTTCATAAAGCTGCTTACTGATCTCAGCTATCTCTTTCCAATATTATTCATCAGTGAGTCTCTTCCTCATGCCAACTACTTTGGCATCTTCTGTCACTCTTCTGTTGTGGCCTCTCTCAGAACCTCTGCAATCTCTGTTATGGCTCTCAGTAGCCATTTTCTTCTCTAGGAGTTCTTCACTCACAAGCTGCATTAAGCCTTTGCAACAAAAAGCTCTCTTGCTGCAACTTACCTCACCAATCCCTTCCTCTGGATCCGGCTTTTGGCAAGTACTGGTCCCCCCTCTGCTAGAACCCCTCTGCTGGAACCTTCTGAGCACTCTCTTCTTCTCTCTAGGCTTCACTCTACAAATTTCTCTCAAGAAAACCTTTGTTCTTTTGTCATCCAACCTCTGTTGGGAATCTTCTAGGTTCTGCCACACTTTTCTTCACTTAGAATCCCTTGCTAGATTCTTCTATCACTGCCCTCAAGGCTTGTGATCTGCTTCTTGCTGAGATTATTTCCTCACTTGCTTGCACTTTGTATTCTGAAAACAAATCCTTCCAACCAGAGTTCAAATAAGGCTCATCATCTTACCTCTCAAGATCCCTGAATGATCTTGTTTCTTTTCTCACTTGCACTGCATTTCTACCTGCTGCAATATTCAAGACTCCTTTTTTTTCTTCACCTCCAGATTCTGCTCATCTGGAGATCTTTGCTGCAAATCTGCAAATTTTCTGTTAAAGAGATTCAAACATCAACCTTCCTTTCTTGTTATTAGAGTACATGTGCATTTCCACATAAATAATTTTTCAAGAGCTAATTAAATTCTAGCTCGTACCCCACTTTATGATGGGAGTAATACCACAGTCTCGGTCTTTACAAAATCTTAATCTCAGTACGTGTGTAGAATTCACCCAAAATTATTTTCCCAATCAACTCCACACTTTGGCTAACTCACATTTTAATTACTTGTATGGCACTTTAAATCAGACTATGTACTTTAATATATCAATGCGGGATTCAGGATATTAAACAAATTTTCACTTTAGTTATAAATCCACACATTAGAAGCTCTCATGTGGAGTCTACTGTCCTCTTTTCACCACTTGGATTTTAGACCTTTCTAAAAACCCTCTTAACCAAAGTTAGAAACAACATAACACGCCTAAATTCAAAGGTCAATATGTCTCATTTTATCCAAGTGTGCTATTCGGATCCATAACTTAATATATGTTCAAACCATATGCTCTTAAAAACATCACATAAATATTCGAATATTACCTCTTCTTCGCCCTTACCTCATGGGAGTTCGACCTGAAATTTGAACTTATAATAAACCCATTATATAATGATCATCACATATCAATCACCTTATATACTCTCCGATCCAAATGTTTATTCGATCCAATTGACACTTAAATGCCTCTTCACTTTAATCTTTTTAACCCAAGCAAATAATGAAAGCCTTCAACACTTCTTTGAGCTCACGCGCTGTTTGTAATTTTTGAGTTCGACCTTGGGTAATTATCACTCGACCAACAATCAAACTTATTAATTATATTGCAATTATCAACCATCGGCTTGGTTACACCAAGCACCAACGAATATTAAAGTTTTGGTCCCACAGCAAAAATACAACGTACCTTAGCTTATCTGTGAGAAACGGATCAACGATCACGTAACATCACACTCCAAGAATCGGATGCGTAATTCCATGATGTCAATGGATATCGCGTGGTCAACATGCACGAGGGTTAATCCACGATGTAAATGGTATTACAAAACCATTCAAATACACATGTCCATCGTCGGGTTATGTCGCGTTCTTTTCACCAATACTACTTACCACCTCCAAACTTGCGTGATATCGCCAATTTAATGGCTCAAAACCGCTCAATCTAAACTGGAAATTAGAATGCCCAACCAGGGTTTTCGCTCATCCTAAACTGGTCTCCCTCTGCGCTTATGTTGTGGACCGACCTCAGGAAATTTCACTTCACTCAACGTGAGTCCTCACATCAATTTCAGAATGAGTCTCTAATATGAATTGGGCCTCTTCCCGAAGGCTAAAGGCGTGTTTAATCATACAGAGGGGACAAGGTTTCAATACGCGTCCATGAGGCATAAGCCTTCCCCCACGGACTTAACTGGTAACTCAATGGTGATCTGAGAAAAGAAATTTTTTCATCGCACGGAGGATAATAGTTTGACTCCTCCCTAGTATAATAACTCAGAATTAAAAGGAATCGATTATTCTTCCGCGGATTCAAACCGAACATCCACAACCTTAAGTGGACAACTTTACATCTCTCCTTGCAATTTACTCTAATCCAAAGATTTAGTATGCACTGATTCTCACCACATAATTGCCACACAATCGTTCTTGCTCTCTATATCCTCGCTTATTGAATTCGAACTCGAATACATGGAATCACATTCTTACACAGTAGGCACATAAATCTAGTTTGTTGTCATTACCTCTAACATAGAGTTTTAACACATAAATATGCAGGCAGACTCTTAATTCAAATTACAGAGTCCTGCTCCTACAAGAATTTAAGGGAAAATTCACACAGGAAATTAACCAACGAATGCACAATTACGAAAGGTACTCTCTACACAGAGTTAAACAACAATTGCATAGTTACACTGAGACAAATTTCTCATTATACAGTGACTTAGCTTAGAAACTTTTTCTTGGCCAGATCTTCGATCGATTGGCCCTTCTCCTCTATTCTACAGTCCTGTACGTGTCACAGTTCTCTAAATGAGTGATCCAATTTTGCCATAGGGATTGATATATTATACAAATTAGGAATCAATCGATTCATTTTCCTTGATGACTCTTACTTGGAATCCTAAAATTAGCCCTAACTTCTTAAGGTGACTATCCTTGATTGTTCATTAATCATTCGGGAGATTACAATTTTTCTCAGTTTAATTAAAATTATCAGAAATGAAAATAATTACATGGGGAATTTAAAACAAGAGACCCCCTATGTTTGTTTATATACAAAATACTCATCTTGGGCCTAATGCCCCTGCATCACAAGGATGCAAGATCGAGTGTAAAACTTTGGCCCAAATCTTGAGCACATTCTTTACGAAATTAAACGAAGCCCTAATAAAAAAAAAAAAAAAAAACTTGGGTTGTACATATTGTCACCCATACCGAAAATGCGTAACTATCTTCATGGAATTTGGTGTAGGTTTGCGCTTGATTTTGATTGTGGACAGGTTCAGTAAGATGTGTTTTCTCATTCCTTGTGAGAATATGTGTTTTCTCATTCCTTGTGAGAATACTGGACAAGAAACAACCAAGTTTTTCTTCACTCATGTTGATATACTTTGGACTATCGAGCTCCATTATATCTGATCAAGATAGTTGATTTTGGGGCATATTTTAGACAAAACTTTGGGAAAGGAATACCACCAAGCTGAGTTACTCCATTGCTTTTCATCCCCAAACCAACAGACAAACCGAAGTTGTCGACCGAATGTTGGTACAATTCCTAAGAGGCTATAAAAAGCAGCATCAAAAAACATGGGATGAGCAGCGTGTATACATTCAACACTCTTATCATAGAGCACTACATTCATCCACGAAGAATCCCTTTGAAACTTGCTTCGGCTACTGACTTCCCTCACCTCTTTACATTATGTATGGACAACAAAAGGAATAATATGAGGTACAAGGGTAAGTGAGGAATGCGAGCAGGATCATGGAAAAGATCTGACAAATACACTTGAAAGTGCAGGAATAGATTGAGAAAATCCAACAACAATGTAAAGCCAGACATGACCAACACGAATAATACAACAAATTTTGCATTAAAGGCATGGTAATTTATTGCTTGTTCGCACCTATGTACAAGAAATGACTACGTTAGGTTATTTTAATTGGAAAAATTATCCTATAGATATACTAGCACAATCACATTTACCAATGTGGTTGATATACACCAATAGACTTATATGAAATAGATTTACAACCACATTCACCAATGTGGTTGATATACGCCGATAGGCCTATATCAACTACCCACCACATATATTTCACCAAAATAAATATTATATATGTATGATTAAAATTACCAAAATATTTTATATATTTACTTATAATATATTAATAATATTAACTATATACATACTATATATTAACTTAAAATATATATATATATATATATATATATATTAGAATATATAATATTATATTATTCAATAGTAAAATATATAATAAAAATATATTATTAAATTATTTGAATACATTAATAGTTATAACTGAAACTATAATATAATTCAAAAATAACATAATAATAAGATTTTATTAATATTATAATAAGTTTATATCTCTTACCAATATCTCAAGGGATTATTAATATTTTACACCAAAAGAACTAATAAACCCAAGGGTTTAATATTATAAACCGAAGTAATTGGTGAAGCAAAGGATAAATATTAATATTATAAACCAAGAAATAAAAAAACCCTAAGAATAAATAATTTAATTTCAAGATATTAAAAAACCCTCAAAAAAATAATACTTTAAACCCAAAAACATAAGAAAGTAATAAACTCTAAGAATTAATATATTAAACTAAAGAGATTAATAAAGCATATGAAATAATATTTAAAAACAAAAAACCTAAGAACTAATAAACCCAAGGAAATTTTACGCCGAAAGGCGTTCCCTTTGTTGGCTTTGGCTGAATGTCACTGTTCACTCCAGCCAATGAGAGGGCTTTCCCATCGTCCTTTCAGCCAGTGAAAATCTGACACTTGGCACCACCTCCTCTTATCAGCTCACAGTTTCACCATCTCCTCTTACCAGCTCACAGTTTCAAATTTTTGTGTATCAGACACGCAACTGAACAGCGACTTGAACCCTGCGAAGTCTTTGCTCTATAGCCGCCCTTCTGTCCCTTGCCCGCGGGATCTATATACATTTTTAGAGGTGCCAAGTAAGATCCAGTTTTCAGCCAGATTTCAACCAGTTATCAGCAGTTTCCTCGAACATTGGTTTCCCGGTGTGCTCTGGTTAGAACACGACCGCTGGGAAGGGGCAACCAGGGGTTTAAGGGGGAGAGAAATTGTGTGACAGGACCGTTTATTTTATAGAGCCATCTGTAGCAGATTTAATTTCAAGAGAGAGTCTACAGGTGGGATATTGTAGCAGAGTGCGCAATTTTGTCGTTGGAAGAGTAGGGTATGGGTATGGGTATGTTAGTTTTTTTGGGGAAACAGATGTCAGATGGCTGGAATTAGAAAATATTGTTGAGTTCAATAATTGCGAAATAAGGGTTTATGGGGATGAAAACAGCAAGCCTCCTGTAGGCGAGGGCCTTAACAAACCTGCAGAGGTCACTCTTATCCTTGAAGAAGCCAGTCTCTTGAAGAGTGAAGAGTTGGACAAGTACAGAGAAAGATTGAAGAAAACGAATGAATGACAAGGTGCTCAGTTTATATCATTCGATCCTTGGAACTGTGAATGGAAGTTCGTGGTTCAACATTTTAGCAGGTATGGGTTGGACGATGAAGACGAAGATGAAGAAGAAGAAGAAAATAATAAGGAGCCTTCTGTTGATATTCTAATGCTGGAACAGCCCAGATCCTCAGAAGGGGCCAAGGAACAGATAGTGGTGGCAAGGAATCCAGAAGAAAATGCGGAGGATCAAATGGCGTTGGATGAAATCCAAGTTGCCTCGCATCGAAGCGTGCTCTCTCATTCTCTTCCCAAGCATCTGAGGCTCGATCCCGTGAAAATGCAACAGATGAGAATGCTGTTTTTTCCTACAGACGAAGAAGAAGAAGAAGCCGAGGACATAGCAACGCCGGGAATCAGAGATAGGGCGTCTCGGGTTTTTAGGAACGCTATGCAGAAAACCCCAGCTAAAGAGGCTGCTCGTCAAAGTGGGTTACAGGGAACCGTCCAGAGAGGAGTTCCCGCCAAGCACAAGGCAAGCCCACACAGGACATGGCAGTAGTATCCTTATTCAGGTACACAATGCTCGCTTGAGCACAATAGAGATTCTTCGCCTCTCATTCTTATGACACAACAACATAGGGGGGAATTGGCCCCATCTAAGAGGACAAAAATAACGGGTTTCAGTCTTGATGTGAAGATGGAAAGTCCTATATCTGCGCATTCTGGTAATGTTGTTGATGCGGCATTATTTATGGGGAGGTCCTTCAGGGTTGGGTGGGGACCCAATGGGCTGCTCGTGCACAGCGGTATGTCTGTTGGGCAGACTGCCAATGTCAATGGTTTGTCATCCTTAATCCACATTGAGAAAGTTGCCCTTGACAGAACGGTGAGAAATGAGCAGGATGAATTGAATGATCACCTTATTCATTTGCAATTTGTTTCACCACTCAAGCATCACATGTTGATGAGTAGAGTTCTTGCTGAGTCGGAACATAGTCCACATAATTTGAAACTGAGGGAAGCTATCTGCAGCCGCTCTAAGCTTCCAGACGTTTGTCAAGGCTATGGAGAGCTTATCGAGAAGCAACTCATTGTTCCAGGGTTGTCTAGATCGAAACGCATCATATCGATGCACCAAGTCATGGTTTTTCTTTTTTTACAGAGAGATGCAAAATTACGTATGCCCATAGAAAATGACGAAGAGTTTGATAGCATGACAGACGTAAAGGAGGGTTCTACGAAAATTGATCCTGAAGCAGAGCCTTTAATTCGCAGGGCAGAGTTTAGTGGCTGGCTGCAGGAGAGCATTGATCACCGTGTACAGGAAGAAGTTAGGGGTTTAAAAGAGGGGAATGACTTGAAACATATATTTTCACTTTTGACTGGGAGACAACTGGATGAAGCCGTCCAACTGTCTGCTTATAGAGGAGATGTGAGAATGGCTTGTCTGATCAGTCAAGCTGGCGGGTCAATGATTAACAGAACGGATATGGCTGCCTAACTGGAAGCATGGGACACTGAAGGGTTGGATTATAATTTCATAGAGGAGGACAGGTTGAAGCTGTATAAGTTACTTGGAGAAGATATTCAAGGTGCTCTTAAGCGTATGGAAGTAGACTAGAAACGTTATCTAGGCCTGTTGATGTGGTATCATTTAGCGCCAGATAGTGCTCTTCCAACCATTATCAGTATTTTTTCAACAACTTGTTGACCAAGGAGTAGCACCACCACCAGTTCCCATCTACATTGATGAAGGACCTCTAGAAGAGGCATCAAATTTGAATGTGGAAGGGCGGTATGATCTGACTTATTATCTCATGTTACTTCATGCTAGCGATGAGAAGAATTATGTGAATCTGAGTAAGATGTTCACTTCTTTTTCATCCACTTATGATGCCCTTGATTATCATATGACTTGGCACCAACAGTCCATTCTGCAAGCAATTGGTTTAGTGGATTCAAAAGAGCTGCATGTATTATACATGAGCTTTGTGTCACAACTGCTTTGTGTGGGAGAGTGTCATTGGGCCATATATGTTGTTCTTCACATGCCACCTACACCAGATTATCCAATGCTTCATGAGAAAGTTATCAAAGAAATTTTATGCCAATATTGTGAAACATGGAGTTCAGTTGATACACAAAAGCAATTTATTGAGAAATTGGGCATACCGTCTGAGTGGATGCATGAGGCTTTGGTAATTCTTCATTCTTTTTTATGAAAATTCATTTTTCTTTCATTTTGTTTAATCTGTAATTCGAAGGGAGATCATGAACAACACAAACAACTTTGGTTAAATATACTTGGAACCAAACATGGACAATTGTGCTACCCTTGGAAAGTGGAGGTTGTATTGCTTATGTTGTTTTTTCTATTATTTATTCATTGCCTTTTTCTTTTTGGTGGTGGTGTTGATAACAGTGACAGTTAATGTATAGTGGAAGTATGGTAGGCCTTATGTCTCTCTGTCTCATTAACTGCAGGCTATCCACTGCCAATACTATGGGAACAGTGTCATTCCCAATTTATTCCCAGAATCTGAAGCAGGCAAAGTGTGATTCCCTACAACTGTTTCTGTGTTTCTATCTGGTGCAGTATCTTGCTTGGCAGTGGCAGTTATGCCTAAGATTCTCCTTTCAGATATGGGAAGGAGACACCAATCACCTAGTTGCCAATTTGCATATGAAAAGCAAGACAAGAGCCTCAACTCTTTAGGATCATGCATATCTGCAGGGATGGTTGTTGACTTCGAATTAGGGCCAGGATTTGCTGCAACAATCCAGTAAACATATACTGATCCCACCTCCACATTACTTACTGTGCCTTCCATGCGACTCGCCTTCCATGTACCTCGCAACCATCTAGCATTCTTGAAAACCGTTGAAGAACTACCTCATACACGCTGACCTGGATAATAATCATAATCTGTATCTCCCAAAAGGCTCCTGGAAACAGGCATGAGGTGCTCTGGATCAACCCTCATTATTTTACACTTTGAACCATCATCAAACACAACAGTCACATTATCCACAACCTCAACCACTCTGCCCAGCCAAGGTCCATGAAGCACATAATCACCCTCTGCAAAGGCCCTTATCGGTCTTAGTTTCCTGCTGGAGACATTTCGTTTAATTGAAAGAGAAACCTGGTTAGTGAACTTTCCCTTTTGGTGACAAGAGATTGATCTGAAAATTCAATTTATTGATTTTGTGTTTGCTTGCTTGTTTTCTATCTAAAAAACCTGTTCCATTATTCATGGTCACTTTTTCATTCTAATATACATTATCATATTTCTAACTGTTGGGTTCCATCAGATGTTCCATCTCTTGCCGTTTCAGCTTCATGTGCTGTCAGTTGCTCCACCAATGGAGCTGCTGGACCTTCACCCATATCCATGGTTGTACCCATATCCCTTGGATTATGACTCACTCTTTCTTTCAATGGAACCTTTACAAATTTTCTTCCTGTTATGAGACCATTAATTATTTCATCTATGTATGCTCCATCTGTTCCCATTTCTTGACATTTTTATTGGATTATGACTCAATTATTATTATTTTCTGGTATTTTCAGAATATCAGCTGCACCAGTACAACTATTTCATCATAAATCTCACAAACAGGCTGCTATGCTATATTTGTGCAGCTATAACATAACATGTCTCCATGCTGTACATAGCATGTCTCCAGAGACGACACCAATTGTTCACTAATTTATCTTAATTTGAAACACATCTCTATCTAGATTTAGATTTACTAGGATGTGTCCACTATCATAGCTAGCTCTAGAATTAGCATGGCTATTATCTATCGCATCAATTGGGCTTTTCTTTGCTTTATTTCTGAATGAAAACCTTTCCAACTATTCTCCCATCGCTGATGGGTCATGTAGTAGCCTAGGTAAGAGGTCAGTGCAGACATGATGCAGAAGCATCTTCGAAAATCCCAAACAAAAATCCCAAGAAAAGTTTGCGGTGTCTAACAAAGCTTGCACAAGAAGACAATACCAGGAAAAGATGTTCTAGCTAACATGTACCCAAAACAGGCTGTTCAAAGATGATTCGTCTCTTGAAAGGGGATTTGGTTGCTTTAAGGACATATTAAATATTGATTCTAATAATTCTAGAAATTCAAGCATGGAAATCTGAATAAAATAATGTTCAACCTATGACTGTAAATACCACATACTCTAAGACTCGTAGAAGATGTGCTCACTGCTCACTACTGCAATGGATTATATCCAGTGCAACTTCAACTCTGACTCGCTTGAAGATGGGAATAGTGAGAGTTGAGCTGAAATGCAAGTTCTCATCATTGCTGGAGGTAGTTCTAATACTGAAAAGTGACAATAAAATGTCGCCTTTGGTGATACAATTTTCATGAGAGGCGGGTAAAGTCCTTCCCTTTGAATCATATACAAGTCATATGTTTCTCCAGAATGAGTCATCCTACCAAAGATTCTTGCAAAACATATATGGAAGCATGTACCAAACAAGGTCCCTCTAGCAAAATATTGTAGTACTCAAAACCCAACTGCTTATGATTAGTGTTGAAATTTTTTACAAGTTTTTCAGTCGTCAATATTTCGAAGTTGTTCCAAGTTTTTCAAGTCCAATTTTATGCTTGACGATATTTTCCGCAAGATTATGCTGGACGATATTTTCCCCTATATTCCTAATAAGTCTATTTCCAGACCCTCCGCTCTATATTCCCCAACATGATATTTGCAACATTTTTGTGATACTTCAGACTTGATTAGTTGAAAGGGCTAGTGGTTTAGTTATAACTGCTTGAAAACAGTTGTAATAGCATCAATTAAGTAACATATTAATTATGACAACTAATAAAGTAACAATTGCATATTGTTTAAATAGCGGCTCACTATTTCCCATATAGTAGCTGTTGGCCAAACTAGAACCAATATCTGCAATTGATAAACGTTTAACGATGCACAAGGAAAGCGAGGGGGAGTTCACACGTTTACCCAGAAATTAAAGCTGTTGACGATGCATTTCTGCAACTCGCTTTAAGAAAAGTATCTTATATTCTGGAATCTCTGCTTGCCTTGGCTATACGTTAACATGGGGGTTTTAGTGCCATCGGCCATAATTAGCATGGGATTTTATTGTCTTTGGACAGATGTTGTTGGCTTCAGTTCGAAATGCTTTTCATGAATCTATCATATTATCAAAAAAATTAAACATTAAAAAATAACTAAATCATACTTAAACTTTGAATTTATAAAAACAAAACAAAAAAAAAAATATATATATAAAAACAAATAAATTAATTAATTTTAAAAATATACAAATAAATGAATAAATCAAAATATGAATAGATAAATAAAAATAAATAAAAACAAACAAAATAAAATAAAGATAGAATTACAAATAAAAATATAATATTAAAAAAAAAAAAATTACATAAATAAATAGAAAAAAAAAAAAAAATACATCAATAAATAAATAAACAAACAAATAACGTAAAATAAAATAAATTACATTTTACTAATATTAAATTAATAATTATTCTTTTTATTAAAATAAATATTAAAATTTAAAATTATGTTTATCAGCTTTGATCATTTGGTTTACTCTTTTTAAAATAAAATAGAATGATTTTTATTATTTCAGTGAAACTAGCCATTATTTTACAAACGCCTAGTAGGAATTGTAGTTTCTATTTAAAGATATTATTTGATCAGGTTTTCCATCTTATTCTAATGATGCCTCACACTCGCTAGTTCAACACGCGTCAACTTAATCTATTCTAATGTGATTTTCGCAAAGACATTTAGTACATTTGCTTCACTCTTTCTAAAATAAAATAAATTACTTTCTAATTGTTTGAGTCAAACTAACCATTTCAATCTTACTCTCTTTACTATTTAGTATTTACTTAGTACTATTTACAACTTCAATCAATGTTTTTCTATTTCTGTATACGCTTACGTTTCAAATTGTGATGTGCATATATCATTTCAAATATGATTAACAATAATTTCAAAAAAAAAAACGCTTCGAATATTACAAGTATGCACTAGCAAGTCACTCTTGACTAACCTTAGGCAATTTTAATTTGTTGTTTCAGGCTTCAGTATCTACTATTTAGTGTTTACTTAGTACCATTGACAATTCCAATCAATGTATTCCATTTGCTTATACGCTTATGTTTCAAACTGTCATGTGCATGTGTCATGTCAAACATGATTAGCAATGAGTTGAAAAAAAACTTGCAATATTCAAGATATACAATTGCAAGTAGCATACTTCAAAAAATAATTTACAAATATGGTTATTTGACATTACTATTTCCTTTCCTTTTATACCTACAAACCAACATCCTCTCCTAACCTATTTTGTGCCTATGCCTTGTTTACCATAGAAATAATTCAACATGCCCTATTCCAAAATATATGTTCCATAGGGAAAGCCTTTAAACTACTCATTGTCAGGAACGTATTTGCAAAAATTGCATTTGTAAAATTAGTCAAGACTAATAAGATTCATCTTAATATCTAAACTTTAAATCAAATTCTTCAAGAAAGTCATTCTCAAGCAGTGCTTTTTAAACGCTCATTCACACACCTCCTCCTTTCGGCGTTCCCTTGCACCACAATAAAAGCGGATGGAGGCCTATAAAGGCATTTGCCTCATCTATAGAAGCTAAGCCATCTGATCCGGTTGGTTGTAACGACAAGAGCCGTACTGTCGTTAAGTTGTTGTGATTATTTAGTACCGTTACGTTCCATCCTGCAAAGCACTGTGAAACCGCCGTGACTAAATTCATTAGAGTTCATAAGTTGTTACCGTTATATAATAGATTGTGATTATCTCCGTAATTGTTTACTTGAGTAAAATAGTTCAGATGGATTTGATTTTGATAAGAAACCAGAAATAGACAAATTGAACCTGCATTGAAAACAATAACATGAACCGTTCAAGCGTTAGATTTACCGCTGGTAAAACACCATATAATATATTTACATATATTAAGACTTTTGACAAGTTCGTCATATCTTTTAAAGATGTTTATTTTCCACGAGTCTTTGCTACTGCAAATTGAGAAGAGTCATTTTTCACATTAATCAAAAGAACATTGCAAAGATTGTATCATCTAAACTACAACATTGCAAAGATTGTATCATCTAAACTACAATCGAGTACGAAAATGATAACTTGAAGACTTACATTTCACAATAATGATCAAAAGAAGATTGTGAAGACTGTATTATCGAAATCATAATCTGCTAAAATGGAATGTTTTGGAATGTTGTTTTTAATTAGCAAATTATGGTAAAAGGGTTGAATTGTTTTTGGAATACTACCAGAAGCTTATTTATTTTATTGGGTTGTATTGTTTTTGGAATGCTTCGAGAAGCTTATTTATTTATGTTATTTTTAATTCATTTGATATCACTATTACATAGTAATGAGATTTTTTTGAATTATTTTTTTATTTCCTTTCGAAGTGATTTGATTGGGCAAAATAAATAGAGTCCTGATGTGATTGTAATGGAATCTTTCCAGAAGCTCTTTTGTTTCCTTTTCGATTAATTATTTTAGTAAAATGACAAAACTTTTGATGTAAAAAAGTATCGATTTAAAATCTTTGTTGTTTGCTATGACGACGAAGTCGATGTGATTGAAAGTAACATTATGTTTGAAAAGCTAGCCACATGCACGTCAAACCGTTTATTAATTTCATTATATTATATATTGTTTTTAATTTTTGTTTCTATTTTGTGTTTACTTTGACCTAAACATAATCATGAAAAATGGATGCCCACATATTCATTAGATTTCTTATGGTAATTGTTATGGAATGATATTTATTAGATGTCTTAGGGTAATTGTTATATTATATATCGATGTCATTGTTGTTTGCATTTTATATTCTCTTTCTGTTCCTAAAATATGTTTTAGATTTTTTATTTATTTATTTATATTTTGATAATTCTATTTATAATAATGGGTTTCATTATAAGTTTTTTAATTTATATTTTGATAAGTCTATTTATAATATGTTTTACATGGATAGACGGGTATAGTAGGGAATCTAGAGATATAAACATGAACTAAAGAAAAATGACATATAGTCTTAGTTAACTAGCTATGTAGTCATCATTTAACTCTGTGATCCGAATGGAGATAAGTAGAACTCATCCATGCACTTGTGGAGAATGAACTAAGAGATATCTTACATATTGATACTAAGAAATTTTCATCTTTGAATAACTGTAGTTTATTTCTAGTCGAAGGAAGAAGTGTAGTAGAGCCATATCTGTTGTAGAAAAACTATCATGCAAAGCGGTTTTGACAACAATATCTGGAGATGAACTACCTATGATTAGTAGATCATCTAAATAGATCACTATGATCAACAGAGAGTGACATGTTCATAGAATATAAACATTTGGATCTCATTTACATTAAATTAAATGTTGAGAGAATAAATAGGAATCCATTTTATCATAGCATTCTCTAGGTGCTTTCTTAAGGCTCTGAAGAGACTTCTTGAGTCAACAAACTAAAGATGAATTCTTTATGTATCCTTGTGTGTGCTCCATGTAAATTTCCTATTTTAGGTCATCACGAAGAAAATAATTCTTCACATCCATGTGGTAAACCTCTAACTTTCTTGTATCTGCAATGGAACCAATGCCATGAACCTCATGAAAGCCTTTGGGCATAAATTGTGCTTTCTATATGCTCACAAGTACATTTTTTTCTTTCTTTTTCTAATATACCCACTTACATTTGACCGACTTATCATTTGAAGGAGGAAGAGCCATATCCGAAGTTTGGCTCTTAATGAGGGATTTATACTCCTCATCCATAGGTACTTCCCAAAAATGATTCCTTATAGCTTTTGCATAAGTTTAATGGTTTAATGTTAGAACGATGAAAAATGCATGTGAATATGTGGTTTTATAGATGTGGGTGCATGAGGTGCTTCTTCAAATTGAGATCTCATGGTAGGATAATACAATAGATTAGTCATGAGGAGCCAAATTTTTGTCGAATGTGGTTAGGAATCTTAATTTTCACATGCATACCAATGATATTTTAAATCAATGCGATAGATGGCTTAAGTGCTAACTAATTGTTATGATATTTTATTTTTTTAAGAGACTACGACATTTATTCTTTTGAAAAATATTACTTGATGAACATGAATTAATTTTTTATTTTTTTTTCTGGAAAATAAAATTTAGTTATGGAAAAGTGGTTCCATAAAAGTGAAAAGACTGATGGTAAAAGTATTCCAAGAACTGGGAAGTGGTTGAACAAAAAATAGTTCAGATAGTTACCTTTTTCTTTGAGGATAAAGGTACATCCAAGTGAGGAAAATGGGTTTTGTTCTATGGCTAAGGAGAGGAAGGAAAGAGAGTGATGATTTACTGAGATGGTGGTGACTAGTGAAAACACTCAGTCTTCCTTAAATTCTTGGAAAAGAGGACTGGACTTGGAGTCCTGAGGTCTCTTTCGGAACCTCTGTCAAACTACTTATCTCATGTGTGGAGCACGGGGGAGATCAAGACGTAATTTCCTATTTCATGGTAGGGAGGAAATCATCAGAAGGATATGGTAAATAGATAAGTAAACAAATTACTGGAAAATCAAGTTCAGGATATGTTGTCTAGTTATTTGTATTTCTTGTTACAGTTACTATACTTTATATATGAAATAAAGACTCCTCTACATTGAATGTTAGATAGGTGTTTTATCTTTGTATTCCTGAAAGTAACCAGAGGAACTAGATAAACCCTTAAATATTTCGAGCATGTGAGATAAATTGTATGTATGAAAGTTCTGGTTTATTTTAGTGTTTACAAAGAAACAAAAAATAGCTAGAACTCTTTCTATTATCAAGTTAAATAGAAAACTGTTAAATCAGAGTTTTAGAGCCGAAACTCTGAACCCCGATTTAGTTGTTAACTGTACCTATGATACTCACAGATAAAATGGTCCGGACATTTCATTTAGAATCGAAATAAAAGTAAACTCAATGCCAATATCCAGAAAGAGATGAACCCTGTTTTTAAATAGTAAATAATACGGAAAAGGAAAATATCAGGGTTTACATGTGTAGTATCGACCCAAAGTCGAAAACCTCCAGCATAAGAGAAATTATTACAAAGACAGTGAATAAACATTCTGAATTAATACAGTAACCTCAGGAGATAAGCTAGCCTAATTCAAAACAGTAAACAAAGGCTATTGAAAAATAAGCTAGAAACGCATAATATACATGTATACAAAAAACTAGAAAAACATTTTTTTCCATTCCTGAAATATGAAAAAGAAGCAAGCCAATACATAGAATATAATTGCAACAATATTTGTGAGGCAAGAGTTACTCGAAACACTGATAAATATGAAAGAAGTGAAGTAGCTTACAGTAAATGAATTAAAGTATAAATTAAGTTATTGAAATCAAGGGTTAACCTCCCTGAACACCGAACCAGAAAATACAGGGTAAAATAGGAATAAACTATAGTTCAAAAATTGTGCTACAAATTCCGATTGTCATCCCCACAAGGGAAAAAACCCAAAATTTCAAACAGAAACTAACATAGCGGCATCTAGCCATAAAGCTAATCCTAAGCCCACGTTGTTGTGAGTGCCTTCAAGGCTGGAGCAGAGGTCTATGTGAGTGAGAACTTAACAAACCCTACGAAAAATAAAAGATACCTGAAGGGGAAAGTTAAACGAGTCAGGGAAGACCGAAATCGAGCATGCCAGAAAAGTCAACCCCAACATTGAGTCATGGCAGTTACCTGCACAAGAAAACGAGGTAAGAAAATCATTAAAAACATACCCTATCGACCATGCTATCACGAAGCGCTGAAACATGAAGAAAAATAAATCTCTTACCTATGTAAGATTCTTCTGCGGGTTCAAAGAAGAATTCTGTGGAAAAAGGCGCGGAAGAAAGTCATTCATCACAACTGAAGGTTGGCATATAATGTAAATACAAAACTCAACACAACTTAAAAACACTCTCGACTCACCTATTAACTCGATGAGGGAACTCAGTATGGGAGCCGAAGTTACTTATCCACAAGAAAACAACCAGGTGTGGGAGAGTAGAAATAGAAACACCTTTTAGAGTAAAATCCTAACTCATGTAGTGAACTGTGTGAGGCACAAGTCATAGAGCAATCATCTGGCCAAGGAAAAGAAAACAATATATGAGCAACCTAAGGAAATCAAATATCAATTCATCACAAAAACAAAAGAAGAAAATTTTGTGACTATCAGGATTACCTTTCTTCTGTTGAGCCAAGAAAATCCAGTTGGAGCCGAGGTAGAGCTGCAGATGGAGTCAAGGCGGAGTTGTAGAGCTGCGTAGCGGAGGATGACAAACAAATGGAAAGAAGTTGTTAGGGTTTTGGGAATTCAATACCATAATTGGGTGCTCAAAGAAAGATCCACCATAGATTTCAAACCCTTGTAATCCAATGGCGTGAAGTTATTCACAGCTATCAACTAGAGTTAAGAGGAGTAATGGCGTGTGCAGTGATATTTAATCCAAAGAGATAAATACATAGACCTCCGTCGAAAACCATTAAGCTATGAAATAATTGCAATCTAGATTGATATAACATTACCAATAAATGTAGTGTCCTTGTCGCATCTTTTCTAAGGATCTCATGTACTGAATGAAAGAAAATGAATTCCCAGTCGAATGATATGCCAGGTGTCCCGTATATATATATATATATATATATATATATATTGACAAGTTTCCACCTCGGGACTTGTAATTATTTACCTGATCATATATTACCATGATAGTGTAAAAGAAAAGACATGAGCACATAAGTGAAAGGAAAGATAAGATTTTCAATAATATCATTTAGATAAATGTTGGGTAATGTAAAAGTGATTAATTTTTTTTTATTTGTATGTTGATGTACATTATAAGTGGTATCATTGCAGCGTTCACACCCTAGGACCCTAGAAGTCACCTAACATGACATATTGTGTGTGTAGATGATGCAAAACAAAGAAACAACATAGTAGGAGGTGATATGAGAAGGGGTTCCATGTAGAAACACCTCGGAACGCAGGGGAACCTACACCCCAACCAAAATCAGAAATGAATCCTAAGATGTGGATTCAGCTGAGTGTAGATCAACATCAGCAGACTAGTAGACTGCCGGAGGAATAACATCACCATACCATTATTCTGTTAAGCACGGTGCAGAAGCTACAGGAAGAAATGGTCCAGGTTAGGAGTATGTTGTCCAGGTAAATCCTCTCCGCAGACAGAGACGGTCCCTCTAGCCCTAGGGTGGGTCTAGCAACTACAGGAACATACTAAAATCTACCTTCCTAGATTGTAAATGAAATTTGGAGCAAGGAAGATGCCCTACCTCGTTCTGATGTTATGTTTTCTTCTTCCATCGAAGCCTCTTGATCCGTCGCTCTTCTCAAGCTTGATACACGCTGCTACCAATGTTCTATTACTTGCACAGACAGTCAAGACACCAGGACAAGTGTAAAACCAAGACAAACATAAAACAATAACAACTTATCTAACTGATCAAGGAATGCTAGAAATCTCATTATAATTATAAACAAGAGTGGAAGATAAACATCAGATGCATTTTATTATGATAAAGACAAGGGAAGTTTACAACCAAGCCTTGATGTTGATGCTCTCCTTTGGTAGGTATGTATCCAAGCACGTTTGCCACACCCTCATGAACAAAGGTCCAAGATCCCACTATGTTCTCAACACACACAAACAATCACACTCTGCACTATTCTCCCAAAGCTATGATTGCTTCTTCTCTCTATGATTGCTCATTAATTCATTAAATAAAAAACTAGGTTGTAGAACTGAAGGAGGTCTCCTTATATAACAATGGAGGAGGAGGTTATGGGCCCTCAAATGATGGGGAAAAGAGCTTATCCTTTGGAGTAGTTCCTATTTCTTGGGAACAAGAAGCCTAAAGGGGAATTCCTTGGCCATATCCTCATAAAAAATTTCCATCTCGCCACCTCATGAAGCTTCTAGTCGCGGAAGCTTCCTTTCTATTTTAAAAAAAAATTCAAAACAGGATCAGCACGGGTCCAACATTAAGACAGAGTGCCAATCAATGAAAGCCTCAGTGTAAATCTCTGCTATCGGTGCGGGTCAAACACTGAGAAACATCACCAACTTTGAAAATCCAGTTTTTACAAGGAATCTTCAGAAAATTTGTAAAGGGAGATGATTTGGCAGACAAAATGTGGTTCAGGGGTATGTATTCCATGCTTGGAATGTACACAAGGGTCACTATATGGGTCCTCTAGGATCAAGGAATGGGGAGTACAAGGACAGTGACAAATTACTGTGTAGCAGATGCCCCCAAAAGTATGAAGTTCAAACATGAGTGAGGGGTGAAATGATTTATAAGTACGTGCAAGGAACCAGACGTTGTTGTGAGGAGACTTGCAAATCAATCATAGATACGTATACATAACTGAAGTCTCTGATGAAAATAAATGAATCCATGGTATAGTAGCAACTATCCATCAGGAAAAGGATCATGTGCATGGATTCTCGACATGGACGCAACCATCCGAATGAAGGAATCATATGAAATAGATCCACTGTATCGGTGCAGCCATCCATATAGAGAGGATCAAAACAAGAGATCCCACGATATGGTCGCAACCATCCATCTAAAGAATCATGTATATAATCGTGAATGACTCATCACTCCTCACAGCCTGGACTTTTGTGATCGAAGTCTAGGGTCTTGCGCTCCAACACCACCCAATCAAACTACAAATTCCAACATGTGAGTAGATGTGTTGAAGTCAAACATGCTAGAAAATCACTTGATTAATGGTCAATGATGTGAACCATTAACAAGTGTGAGAGAAACCACCAATAATGACAATGGATGTCAAGGTAAAAATAGTACAATCCACGGAATGTGAACAATGAGCTAAAGTCAAACACCCATGAAATCACTCGATCAAAGGCCGATGATGTGACCCTGTTGTCGAATGCGAAGAAATTTCCATTAGGGCATGCGAGCTCTAAGGTACTAGAAAGGAGTCTCTAGATCAACTTCCTGGATAATGAGCTGAAGTCGATAGGAAGCGATCCGTCGAAGGAGGGTCATAATGAATCCCACATCATCGACACAAAACAGAGAAGGTAATATGAGTGTGAATCAAGATTGAAACAGAGGATCAAGGAATGTACAAACTGCAGAAGGATTTTCTCTTGAACATATCAGTGACACGACTCTATAATTTGGTAGCATTTAAATCAAATAGGATCAGAGGTCATGTTGACAAGATTTGTAATCGAATGAGAGACAAATTGATTTCCCAAAACCATGGATGCAAAGTGAGAGAATGAAGATATCCCAGCCCGACACGAATTGTAGACAAGTGTCATGTTCAAGAGTGACATACTTTCGACACAGCTGATGAATAACTTCCATTTTCCCCCACCATTTATGGCGAGTACCTCTTTATTTTTACACAAGCTTGAAGAGGATACCATATGCTTGTCATATAAGTTTGTCCTTCGGAAAAATCCAACCTAGTACATTTTATGAGCCCTAGGAAGGAGGAACTCGAGTAACGTCATGGTGACGAAGTCCGATGTCATCATATTTTAACAAGTCTAACAAAGGGAGAACTCGACATATTTTCATGTTTAGAGAGTTTGAAAAGAAGGAAGAAAAGAAAACTCCAGCATGGCCCTTTTCGTAAATAATCTCTTAGATCCGAAAAGGTAGAAAACAATATCTGAAAGAACCTCTTAGTCGTGAAAGGCTAAGGTATTCCTTTTTCATAAATAATCTATCCTAGCCTGAAAAAGGGGTAAACGTATATTGGGTAGATATCGTTTCACATCCATTTAACGAGTTCAAAATGACAAGAGTCCCGACAATCTTTTCAATTTTTGAGTGTCAGAAAAGAGTTGAAAGCTGACTCCTCTTTGAGGAAAAATTGGTATTAAGGGTAGCTACTGGTTCCAGTGATGGTGGAACTACTCAAAACAGTAAAGGTTAAGAGGCTGGCTAACAAGACCACTCATCACACCAGTTTCTCAGGAATGTGTAAAACAACCAAGTGAAGGCATATGATCGGCCAAGCAGATAATGATGGTGGAATAAGCAAACCAAGGGACATCTAGCAAAACAGGCTGATAAAATGGAAATCATGAGAGGTAAAATGGTAATGGTTTCATCTTTACACAAACTTGAAATCAGGAAACTCTGCTTGAATTTGGTTTCATTTTTACACAAGCTTGAAACAAAGATAAACTATGCTTGAAACCGGTTTCATTTTTACACAAGCTTGAAATGGAAACAAACTATGCTTGAAAAATTAAGCATGCCCCCAACATGGGGACTCAATTCAAGGAAAATGCCCCCGAAGCTTCAGTCCATATGAATGGTTGATGGAGTGAAGGTTCAAATTACGACATCAATAGAAAGACTCGACTGGGATTTTACGAGATCTGGCAAAGACTCGAATTGAATAGGAACGTGTTTCATTATTTTAACAAGGTTGAAACATTAAAATAACTATCCTTATGAGCTAATTCATTTTTTAATGAGGTTGATACAGAAGACGAACTATCCTCGGAGGACCTTGTTTCATTTTTTAAGGAGCTTGGACACAAGAAAAAAGAACTTTGCTCCGAGGACCTCATCATGTTGAATAAGAAGTCATGGATTCCAATAGGTTCACAGCTGATGGGAGAACAACATCTTCGAAATCAAGACCCAATGCCCCCAGAACATGATGCACAATGACACTATCCATTAATGTAGGCATGGTACAGGTAGCCACATAATTAACTTGCGGCAGGGAAGACAAAACCAGCAGATAAAGACCCGGAAGGGATGATGGTCGAACAAATGTCATGTTAGGACCAAATAATGAAAGCTAATCAATGGTCACGATCCAAAATTTGTGTCGAAAGCAAATGACACGAAAGAGGGAGGATACAAGTGCACCCATGGCATAAGTATAATCGCGCCCTAAGAGTAAATTGAAATCCAAGATGCCTAGAACAACCATCACGTCTATATAGATGGTTTTCCCTCTCAAAGTAATAAGAAACTTCGGAAGGATCCCTAATGGTTGACTGGTTCCTCTGTTAAAAGCCAATAGATTCTGAGTAACAGGCATAAGCAGTGGAGAACCAAAAGCTTGCTAAGTTGTGAGAGACAGAATACTAACAGATGTGCCTTCATCTATAATAGTGCTGGGTACGACAAGATCAAAGTTTTGTACCATTATCTTGTAAGGCACATAAGATGGAAGGTGATATCCTGAAAATCGACTCTAATCGAAGGAAATGACTAAAGTACTTTGAGGGGGTACCATTGAACTGAGATGGTCTTGCTGTGGTATTACTGGAGCAAGAGGAGCATCCTCCTGGACTTCCATCACGGGAGTAGGAGGAGAAAATTCTTGAACTATAGGGACGGAAGAATCTTCCTCCAAGTCCGAGGAATCTGAAGAAACAAGAAGAACCTAAGGGGGATGAGATCCACTCTCGACGGAAAAGACCTTATGTACTAGTGCCAGTGCTATCTAATGCTAGTGTTGTCCATGCTAGTGCTGTCTAATGCCAGAGGGCGAGCGACAACTGCTAGGTTTAACGATGCTGAAACACGTCACTAGCCTAGACCTCTAGATGTTTCATTAGCTTTCAATGCTTCCTTAGGTCAATTAAATAAATTTTAAAGTTGATCTTGAATTATGTTTTGGTTTCAAGGCCCTACAATATGTCATCTGAAAATATCCTATATGCAGCTATATGAGAAAAGAAAACTTTTCAATTCGATGAATGCTATCTAGTTAAGGGAAGAGCTTCAAACAATGATGCGACATAAAACAACACTGCAAACGAAATCTTTTCCAAAATAGATGACTTTCACTATCCAAAAGTAATTTCAAACATTCAACGATGCAAACAATGCAATGTGATCTATGCAAAATCCTCTTTTTCGAAAACTATGCAATTGTAATCTATGCACAATTTCCTTTTCTTTTCAAATGATAAGAATGCACTCAATGCATTTTTCGATGAAATGAGAATCTACTTAATGCATGCTTTTAATGAAAGAGAATGCACTCAATGCGATTTTTAGCTTTCAATCATTAAACAATGTGATCTAAGTTCAATGATAAATCTCAAAAATACTTTTCAATGCAATGTGATCTAATGCATTTTAACGAAAAGAAAACTTTGAGACGAAAACTAAATGAACGCAAATCTCCTTAATGGAAGGATGAATGCAAAAAGGATGCAAAACCACACTAAGAATGCAATCGTTGTTTTAAACACTTTGTAACGAAATTCCTCAAAAGGCTACAAGACATATGAGGTCAAGCACAAAAAGGACTTCCAAAGCATGAGCTCAAAACAAGGCATTCATTCCCTTTTACATCAAGCAATCATAGAAAGAAGACTTTTCAGTTGAACAATGAGCAATGTAATCTATGCTCACAAGTGAAAAAGTAGAGGAGAGAACGTGTAAAGCATACAGAGAAAAAATACTGGAAGGGAAAGTCACACTGGTGAAGGATTTAGGGAAAAAATCTCAATTTTTCACAAAGCCTGAAATTGGCACCACTTTTGTGGGTGAAACTAGCACCAACTGGCACGACTTGCTCATTGACAACTAGCACCAATGGCCAATTGCCACGGGTTGCTAACTGACAACTAGCAGCAATCGACTCTACTGTTAGAAAAATAAAATTGCCAATGCCTGAACAGGAAAATGCAAAGAATTTCTCCCAACCAAGACCAAACCCACAACTTCAAGGAAAAAGTAAAAGATCGTAATTGATGAAAAACCTAGGAACAAACAAGGAGATGGTCATTCGATTAAATCCGTCGAACGACTAAGACCTCAAAGAGTGAAAAACTCGAAGGAAAATCCCCAGTGGAGTCGCCAATCTGTTGTCCAGGTAAATCCTCTCTGCAGACAGAGACGATCCCTCTAGCCCTAGGGTGGGTCTAGAAACAACGGGAGCATACTAACATCTACCTTCCTAGATTGTAAATGAAATTCAGATCAAGGAAGATGCCCTACCTCATTCTGATGCTATGTTGTCCTCTTCCATCGAAGCCTCTTGATCTGTCGCTCTTCTCAAGCTCAATACACGCTGCCACCAATGTTCTATTACCTGTACAGACAGCCAAGACACCACAACAAGCATAAAACCAAGACAAAAATAAAACAATTACAACCTATCTAATTGATCAAGGAATGCTAGAAACTCATTATAATTGTAAACAAGAGTGGAAGATAAACATCAGATGCATTTTATTATGATAAAGACCAGGGGAGTTTACAACCAAGCCTTGATGTTGAGGCTCTCCGTCGGCAGGTCTGTATCCAAGAACGTTTTCCACACCCTCATGAACAAAGGTCCAATATCCCACTATGTTCTCAACACACACAAACAATCACACTCTGCACTATTCTCCCAAAGCTATGATTGCTTCTTCTCTCTATGATTTCTCATTAATCCATTAACTAAAAAACTAGGTTGTAGAACTGAAGGAGGCCTCCTTATATAACAATGGAGGAGGAGGTTATGGGCCCTTAAATGATGGGGAAAACAGCTTATCCTTTTGAGTAGTTCCTATTTCTTGGGAACAAGAAGCCCAAAGGGGAATTCCTCGGCCATATCCTCATAACAATTTTCCATCTCACCGCCTCACGAAGCTTCTAGTTGTGGAAGCTTCCTTTCTATTTTAAAAATATTTCCAAAACAGGATCATCACGGGTCCAACATTAAGACAGAGCGCCGATTGGCGCAGGCCTCAGTGTAAATCTCTTCTAACGGCACAGGTAAAACACTGAGAAACAATTGCAACCTTGAAAATCTATCTTTTACAAGAAATCTTCAAAAAATTTGTAAAGGGATATGATTTGGCAGATAAAATGTGGTTCAGGGGTATGTATTCCATGCTTGGAAAGTACACAAGGGTCACTATATGGGTCCTCCAGGATCAAGGAATGGGGAGTACAAGGACAGTGACACATTACTATGTAGCAGAGTCACAATGAACGCTTAATGCAAGCACAAGAAAGGATACTCAAGAGCCTTTATGAAAAAGATAATCAAGGAGTGATACAACCCAGTCCCAATAGAGACACGCAGGAAGGAAAAGAACGAGAAGAAATGGACCAAACCACTGACTAAATGGAAAGAATCCATTCACAATGAAGCAACAAGAATAGAAACTACAACGAGGCTAAGTCCAGTAATGTGTCGGAACAGCAAGAAATTAAGAAACATAAAGTGGAACTACAAGGCGAGTTCCGAAAGATAAAACCACCTACGTTTGATGGAGAAGCGGAGGAGGTGGCTGAAGCATGGTTGATAAATATGAACAAGTACTTTCAAGTCTATGAGTATAGAAGTAATCTTAAAGCCAGATTGGCCATCTATCAGTTGAGGGAGAAGGCCACTCTGTGGTTGAAGGAAGTTAAGAATGTCTGCATCATAGAAGATTAGGACGTGACATGGGATACATTCTAGCAATATTTTAAAGACAAGTATCAAACCAAATTCTTCTATGATGAAAATTCCATAGAATTTGGCTCAAATGACGATGGATGAGTATATCACCAAGTTCACTTTCTTACTCAGATATGTTCCTTATCTTAGGGATGAAAAGGCTAAGGTTCAGCAGTTCTTAAGTAGTTTTATGACCCACATGAAAGAATGAATTGATTTTGTGAATCCAAGGACCATGGATGAGGCAATTTGAAAGGAAAGAATGTGTTACCAGCAATCTAAGGCAAAAGGAGAACTGGGTAAAAATTGGCAGCCCAGAAAAGGGTAGAAAAGATGTTCAAATTTCAAAAATGTTAGAACCAATAATTTTAATAATTCTGCAAGAAATTCAGTAAGTAAACAGTTTGGATGGAACCATCAAAGAACCCGGTGACCTATAGAAGTAAATCCCACAGAATATTCCAGCAAGCCTGAGTAAGGGAAAAATCAGAAACCACCTTTACAGTGTTGGGGGTGTGGTGAGGCTTACTATTATAAGAACTTCCCAGAGTGGGGAAGGAGTGAAAAAATTTCTAATGTACAAGAAGCTTCTACAGTGGGAGATGTAGCCCAAAATATACCAAAAATTAACGCAACATTGGAAGATTTTCAAGCAGATTATCAACCAATGATGATAGAGTTTGAAGGTAAGCTACTTTCGCAACCTGTTTATATTTTGGTTGACCCAGGTGAAAGTTTAAGTTATGTAAATCAAAAATTAGTAGAAATATGTAAATGAAAAATTCATAAATTCAAAAATCCATGGTTGGTAGAGCTAGCCACTGGAGCAGAGAGAAACATTCATGACAAAATTCCAAACTGTACACTGGAAATTGGCGAACAATAGTTAACTATGGATTTGAATATATTACCCTTGGGATCTTAGGATGTGCTACTTGGCATGAATTGGTTGGAGAAACTATATACATTGGTAGACTGTAAAGAAGAGATTATATATTATAGAATGCAAAATGGGACTCATAAGGAGATGAAAGGAATCAAGAAACCCCTACAGATGTATCCTATTACAACCTCTCAAATGAATAAGTGTTTGAGGAAGGGATTTCAGTTGTATGCCATTTAGGTGGGTTTTAATAATTCTAAGGAGAAGACTCCGATGATGGAGAACATACCTATAGTGCAATATTTCATGGACGTGTTTCCAGAAGATGTACCAGGTTTTCCTCTAAGGAGGGACATCGATTTCACTATTGAGTTGATGCCAGGAGCGTCACCAATTTCAAGGGCACCATATCGAATGAGTGTATCGGAGTTCACCGAACTGAAGATGTAGTTGCAATAATTGTGGATAAGGGGTATATCCAACCAAGTGTGTCCCCTTAGGGAGCACCAGTGTTGTTTGTAAAGAAGAAGGATGGAACCATACGAATGTCCATGGACTATCAACAACTCAAAAAAATTACCATAAAAAATAAATATCCATTACCATGAATTGATGACTTTTTTGATCAGGTGAAGGGGGGCACTGTATTTTCAAACATATACTTAAGGTCTAGATACCACCAGATCTGGATAAAATATGAGGATATCTATAAGACTGCTTTCCATACTAGATACAAGCATTACGAGTTTGTGGTATTACCATTTGGTTTAACTAATGCACTAGAAAAATTTATGAGGCTGATGCATGGTATATTGCACCCCTTTTTAGACAGTTTTGTGCTGATATTAATTGACGATATTTTAATTTATTCAAAGAATGTGGAAGAGCACAAGGAGCACTTAAGGATAGTCTTGGAGATGTAACGAAAACATCAGTTGTACGGCAGGTTCAACTAATGTGACTTCTTCAAGGAAGGAATCTAGTATCTAGGCCATGTTATTTCCACTGAGGGAATAGCGGTCGATTCAAAGAAAATTAAGACAATTATTGAATGGTGAGTACCCCAAAATGTGGCAGAAATCCGATCCTTTATGGGATTGGCTGGATATTATCGACGTTTCATTTAAGGATTCTCAAAATATTACTTTTTGAATTACCTCCTTACAGAGGAAGGGAAAAGTATTTAAATGGATTAATGAGTGCCAGGACAGTTTTGAAAGATTGAAACTTCTGTTGACCACTGCCTCGGTGTTGAGGGTAGCTGATCCCAATAAGGAATTCGAAGTCTATACAGATGCTTATAAAGAAGGAGTTGGGGAAATATTGTCACAAGAAGGAGGAGTAGTTGCATGTGAATCAAGGAAGTTAAAAGAGCATGAAAAATGATACTCAACTTATGATCTAGAGTTGACAGCGGTAGTGCATGCACTACGGGTATGGAGGCATTACTTGCTAGGAAAAATATTTGTGCTAAAAACCGACCATAGCAGCCTAACCAGCTAGTTCAAGCAAGTTGATCTCAACTCTTGTCACACAAGATGGAATGACTTTATAAGTGATTTTGACATTGATATTCATCATGTAAAATATAAAGAAAATTGTGTGGCAGATGCCTTAAGTAGAAAGCTGCATTATGTTTATGAACTTTTCTATAACCAGATTGAATGTAAATTTTTAGATCAGATAAAAGAGGAAGCCGAGAAGGATCCTGAATAGAAATTTCTATGGCAGCAAGTGGAGGAGGCCAAAAGGAAAGAAAAGCCTTTGACTACGAAGTTAGGAAAAATCAATTACTAACCTTGAAGGAACACACACACACACAAATATATATATATATATATATATATATATATATATATATATATATATATTTCAAATCAAATGAATTTGAAGGAGCTGATCATGAATGAATACCACCGTAGTAATTATTCAAGGCACCCAGGATATCAGAAAATTCTAACAACAATTAGAAAGGTCTATTTATGGCTTGGTATATGAAGAAACATTGAAAAATATTTAAACAAATGTTTGTAGTGTGAGCAGGTTAAGGTGGAGCATCAACATCTAGCCAGATTGTTGCAACCCATACCGGTACTTGAGTGGAAATGGGAGGTTGTATCTATACACTTTATTACTGGTTTACGAAAATCAAAGAAGCACAATGACTCCATTATGGTGGTATTTGATAGATTGAGAAAGGAAACACATTTAGTATCGATACAGTCTACTTATAAAATTGTGCAAATAGTAGATATATTTATGAGAGAGATCTTTAGACTACCTGGCACTCCAAAGACTGACATATCAGACAGATATGTGAAGTTTAATTCAACATTCTGGAAGACTTTATTTACAGGTTTGGGGACCTAAATAAATTTCTGCACCACTTATCATCCCCAGACGGATAGACAAACTGAGAGGGTGAATGAAATTCTAGAGGATATGTTGCACATGTACGTGATGCAACAACCAACGATATGGGAAGAGTATCTACACTTGGTAGAATTTGCTTACAACAATGGTTATCAAGAATCTCTTAAGATGAGTCCCTTCGAAGCCTTGTATGGATGACAATGTTTTACTCCTATCAATTGGAGTAGCCCCAAAATGAAGTTGATGCTTGGACCATAAATGTTAGCTGAGATGGAATCAGAAGTAAGAAATATCAAACAAAATCCGAAGGCAACTCAATATCGGCAGAAAGTATATGCAAATAAGAAAAACACTTATCGTGAATTTGAAGTGGACATTCCTGTGTATGTAAGGATTAAACCAAAGAAGAGCACACTAAGGTGGGCCTCCTATGCCAAGTTTGCTCCCGCGTTTTGTGGACCTTTCCAGATATTGGAAAGGGCGGGACCCGTGGCATACCGATTGGCCTTACCTAGCCATATTCGAGTGCACAATGTGTTATAAGTATCATTACTAATGCGATACTGATATGACCCGAAGCATGTAATCCACTGGAAAGGAATTCAGGTACTTTAAGGTTAAAAATCCTATCATTAAATACTCAATTTTATGAGAAATTAACTCAAAGTTTTTCTGATTGCAGGTCGAGATGGACAACAAATTTCTGGTCAAATATTAGTACATATTAGATCAGAGAGAAATCATGCTTCGGAGGCGAGCTATCACCCAGGCTAAAGTGTAGTGGAAACACTTCAGCTCGGATGAGGCTACTTGGGAAGATGAAGGATTTGTTTGGGAGGCTTACCCAAAACTATTTGTTGAGCTGGAGCAAAACACTGAGGATGGTGTTTACGTCCAAGGGAAAGTTGTGACAACTGGCTTAAGTGCTAACTAATTTTTATGCTATTTTATTTTTTTAAGAGACTAAGACATTTATTCTTTTGAAAAATATTACTTGATGAACATGAGTTAATTTTTTTTTGTTGAAAATAAAATTTAGTTATGGAAAAGTGGTTCCATAAAAGTGAAAAAGACTGATGGTAAAATTATTCCAAGAACTGAGAAGTGGTTTAACAGAAAATAGTTCAAACAATTATCTTTTTCTCTGAGGATAAAGGTACACCCAAGTGAGGAAAGGGGGTTATGTTCTGTGTCTAAGGAGAGGATGGAAAGAGAGTGATGATTTCTTGAGTTGGTGGTCACCAGTGCAAACACTCAGTATTCCTGAAATTCCTGGAAAATAAGACTGGACTTGGAGTCCCAAGGTCTCTTCCGGAACCTCTGTCAACCTACTTATCTTAGGTGTGGAGCACGGGGGGAGATGAGGACATAATTGCTTCTCTCATGGTAGGGAGGAAATTATCAGCAGGATTTGGAAGACAGATAAGTAAAAAATTTACTGGAAAATCAAGTTTTGGATATGCTATCTAGTTATTTGTATTTCTTGTTACATTACTTTATATATGAAATAAAGACTCTTCTACATTGAATTTTAGATAGGTGTTTTATCTGTTTATTCCTTAAAGTAACCAGAGGAACTACATAAACCCTTAATATTTAGAGCATGTGAGAAAAATCGTATGTATGCAAGTTTTGGTTTTGTTTAGTGTTTACAGAGAAACATAAAATTTCTAGAACTCCCATTATCAATAAGGTAAATAGAAAACCGTTAACTTAGAGTTTTAGAGTTGAAACTCCGAACCCCGACTTGGTCGTTAACTATACATATGATACTCACAGACATAACGGTCCAGAAATTTCATTTAAAATCGAAAGAAAAGTAAACTCAATGAAATATCCAAAAAGAGATGAAAGTTATCTGTAAATAGTAAATAATATGGAAAAGGGAAATATTGGGGTTTGCATGTGTAGTATGCACAAAAAATCGAAAACCTCCAGCATAAGAGCAAGTATTACAAAGATAATGAATAAACATGCCAAATTAGTACAATAATATTAGGGGATAAGCTAGCTTAATTCGAAATAGTAAAAAAAGGCTATTGAAAAAGAAGCTAGAAACGCATAATATACATGTATACAGAAAACTGGAAAAACAATTTTTATCATTCTTGAAATATGTAAAAGAAGCAAGCCGATACATAGAACCGAATTGCAAAAATATTTGTGAGGCAAGAGTTATTCGAAACGCTAATACATATGCAAAAGTAAAGTAGCTTCTGGTAAATGAATTAAAGTATAAATTAAGTTATTGAATTCAAGGGTTAACCTCCCTTAACACTGAACCATAAAATACATGGTAAAATAGGAATAAACTATAGTTCAAAAACTATGCTACAAATGTCAACTATAGTCTTGAGAAGGGAAAAACCCAGAAATTTAAACATGTAGCCATAAAGCTAATCCCAAGCTCACGTTGTTGTGAGTGCCTTCGAGGCTGGGGCAAGTTAAACGAGTCACAGAAGACCACAATCGAGCATTCCAAAAGAGTTAACCCAAACTCCGAGTCATGGCAGTTACCTGAATAGGAAAATGAGGTAATAAAATCATTAAAATCAGACCCTGTCGATCATGCTAACATGAAGCACTCAAACATGTAGAAAAAAAAAACTCTTACCTAGGTAAGATGCTTCCGCGGGTTCGAAGGAGAATTCTGTGAACAAAGCCATAGAAGAGAGTCATTCATCGCAACTGAAGGTTGGCATATAACATAAATACGTAACTCAACACAACTTAAAAAAACTCTCAGCTCACCTATTAACTCAATGAGGGAACTCAACAGGGGAGCCAGAGTTGCTTATCCGCAAGAAAACAACTAGGTCTGGCAGAGAAGAAAAAGAAATGCATTTTAGAGTAAAATCATAACTCATGTAGTGAACTGTGCGTAGGCACAAGTCATAGAGCAATCATTTGGCCAGCAGAAAGAAAACAATAGATGATCAACCTGAGGAAATCAAATATAAATTCATGACAAAAACAAAAGAAGAAAAGTTTGTGACTTTCAGGATTACCTGTCTTCTATTGAGCCAAGAAAATCCAGAGGGATCTGAGGCAGAGTTGCAGAGTTGCACGGCGGAGGATGACAAACAAATGGAAATAAGTGGTTAGGGTGGAGGGAAGTCAATACCCTAATCAGGTACTCAATCAAAGATCAATCGTAGATTTCAAACCCTTGTAATCTGACGGTGTGAAGTTCCTCACAAATATCAACCAAAGTTAAGAGGAGTAATGGCGTGTACAACAATATTTAATCCAAAGAGATAAGTACAGAGATATCCATTGAAAACCATTAAGCTATTAAATAATTTCAATCCAGATTGATATAACATTACCAATAAATGTACTATCCTCGTTGCATATTTTCTAAGGATCTTATGCACTGAATGAAATAAAATGAATTCACGGTCGAATCATATGTCGAGTGTTATATATATATATATATATATATATATATATATATATATATATATATATATATATGTATATATAGACTAGTTTCCACCTCGAGACTTGTAATTATTTACCCAATCATATATTACCATGATAGTGTAAAAGAAAAGGTATGAGCACATAACTGAAGGGACAGATAAGATTTTCAATAATATCATTTAGATAAATGTTCGGTAATGTAAAATTTATTTATTTTTCTTAGTTGTATGTTGATGTACGTTATAATCAACTTCATAACTCATATCTAATATATCGTATGAATGACATGATGCATCATATTATAGATATACTACAAGAGGGAGCATAAAACTTTCTTCATGTTGTTCCTAAGATTCATGCAGGGGACTTTCTTCAAAGTAGATACTCCTATCAATGAAGAGCTTTTATTTGAAATATACAACAATCTATATTCCTCTACACCCTTTAGATATCCAAAAATGATGTATTCTTTGCTTTGAGGCTCTAAATATTTCCTTTTTTTTGTAGGAATATTGTTTTGCAAGAGCCAAAAATGCCGATATGTATGATTTCCTTGCATGAAAGTCAATCCTCCAAAAGGTATTGTTCATGTAATATATTTTTGAGTAGATATTTGTTGTATGTAAAAAGTGTAGTTTATTTCTTCAACCAAAAAATTGGAAGGAAGGGACCTGTTGAAGCCCCGAAAATCGGGTCTACAACAAGGGGGATACCAACCCGGTCCGGACATTGGTTAGCAGCTCCTTTTCCGTTTGGTGTAGTGGATCCGACTGGGGATAATGGGACCAGTTTCCCAATATGTGTGTGTGTGTGTTGAGAATAGATATTTCCTTTCTAAAAAAGGTTCATACGTGAAATGCTTTTATTCTATTTCTAATCTAATCATATGCAAATTGTATTCTAATTTAAACAAAAATATCTAATTCTAAACTAGTAGGAATATTGTTTTGCAAGAGCCAAAAATGCCGATATGTATGATTTCCTTGCATGAAAGTCAATCCTCCAAAAGGTATTGTTCATGTAATATATTTTTGAGTAGATATTTGTTGTATGTAAAAAGTGTAGTTTATTTCTTCAACCAAAAAATTGGAAGGAAGGGACCTGTTGAAGCCCCGAAAATCGGGTCTACAACAAGGGGGATACCAACCCGGTCCGGACATTGGTTAGCAGCTCCTTTTCCGTTTGGTGTAGTGGATCCGACTGGGGATAATGGGACCAGTTTCCCAATATGTGTGTGTGTGTGTTGAGAATAGATATTTCCTTTCTAAAAAAGGTTCATACGTGAAATGCTTTTATTCTATTTCTAATCTAATCATATGCAAATTGTATTCTAATTTAAACAAAAATATCTAATTCTAAACTAACCCGGGATGTAATCTTTCTATTTATGCGATCTAAAATGATTACAAATAACAATCGATAATAAATATCATTCAACTGTTATGAGAAAAGAATTCAATAAACATAAACCACTTCATATAAAAAGTTAGATGAAACAGTTGTGAAAAATATATCACATAATAAGTTATTCATACATTAAGCATAAATAAATAGCTATCACTGTACAAAAGTGCCAAATGATAACTTAAGCATTCAAGCATCAATATATAAATAACTAAACATAAATATCACTTTTAACACAAAAGCAGAAATAGTTAAGAGATAAAAGTACCATTTATAATTGGTTCTACTCATGAGCTAGAAGCAATAATGACTTATCTCTTCTTAATCCAACATCTACTAAGAGTACAAAAATGCAACATCAGTAGCAGATATTAGACATAAATATCAATAAATCTTGTTCCATTCATTCATCAAAACCTCCTTTGAGGGTGCAGAAGTGCATGTTTTGATGGACAAGTTTTTGACAAATTTCAGGACCCTTCTCTAAATGCATGAGAAGGGTTTAAATACTACTAACTAAATCTAAAAATAGTTTATTACAAAAATTTAGGATTCGGTTTAAATGATCGTCCTTTTTCTAGGAAAAAATAAAGTAAAACTAAAACTAAATCTAAAATTAAAAACTATCAACTAACTACTTATGAATCTAATCTTTGAATTTGCAAGCATCCAACATTGATTTGAGAAGAGGAGGTTGGACGACTTCAGATTTTAACTGTCCCGAAAAAACAGAATCGGCAAGTGTTGGCGCGATCTTCTCAGCAGAATTAATGATGCAATTAAGAGCACTACATTGACTGTGTGGTTTTACCAGACATGTCCAGTAAGAATCCCAATTTAACTTTGTCAATCCTTGAATTGATTTTTCCTTTTCTTCAGCTTTCTGTTTCCACTCTGTTTGCAATTGCTGTGCTTGTGGTAGGTATCCTGGAATAGTTTCTGAAATCAAACTAACCTTGTGAAAATTTTCATTTACACAATCAGTAATATTACTTGTTGATGTAGTTGCTTCCTCTGCTGCTTTTTCTGCCTCTCTGATCTGTGCATCCCAATTATTGAAGAGAATTTCTTTATGACTGTCATTGATGATTGGTGCTCCTACTCTTTTTACTTCCTCTGTCTTTTTCCATGCCAAATAGTTAGTAACTCTTTCATTAGTTGAATCATAATCATGTCGTAATTCTACGACATGATTAGTGATTTTATCACTTTATTGACAAAAAGAGTTCCATTGTGAGATTTTTTGGCATAATATATCTTGTTGTTGCAGTAGTTGATTATTCAAAGAAATAGACTCTGAGATAAAATCTGTAAGCTTGGGGTCATCTTTATGCATCTCTTGGATAATCTGTATTTGTTTCTCTTTTTCGGCCAAACTTTTCTGATATCCGATTTTCATTTGTTGAAACTCTTGCTGTAACTTATCAAGTTTTATCTGTGCTTCACTATTAGCATGAGCTTGTTGCAATTGTTGTTGCAGAACTTGTATTTGATCTTATTTTTTGTTCAATAATAGTCGTACCTCAGATGCTTTGTCAATAGTTGCGGAGGCATAAGCTCCTGTAATCTGAGATAATTTAGTAAGATTTTCAGTTGGATCCGTAGTAGGATCTTTCCATAAAACATCTAATTGTTCTGCATCAGTAGAGAACACACTTTCTAATTTCCTTTTCTTCCTTTGCTTTCTTACTACTGCTTTATGTTGTAGACTATAGAATATATCTAGAGGAGGAATTTCCTCTATTTTAAGTACACGCTCAGAGGAGGGAGTAATGGGTATATGTTCTGTTTCTGTGAGATTGCCACCTATTCCTGTGATTAAACCTTTTGTTGTCTGTACAGTAGTTTGTATGTTCTGTCCTTCAATAGTAATCAAATCATTAAATGTTTCCCATTCTTTATCTAACTGAGTGCTAACGAATGGTTGTACATTGAGAGGTGGAAGATTCAACTGTGGAGTGGTTGAAGTCTGTTGTTGTGAAAGCTCTTTTGATTGAGCTGTATCCTTCACTGAGCTTTCACTTTTATCCTGATCATTATCAGACTTTTTAGAACGTTCAGAAGTTTCTTTTCCAAACTTTGACTTAGAACTTTCTGTATCTGAGCTGCCACTGAGACTGACACTAGGAGTTGGTTCCCTTGCGGGTTCCAAGCGCAAATTATCCAAATGGATAGTGGTTAATCTTATTTCTCTGTACATTTTAAATTCTTGAAATTCTTCTAGGGAAAACCATGTTTGAGCTAAACACAAAATCTCTTTAAATGAACATTTTTCTTGGAACATATCATCAAAAAGATCTTCTTCTCCAGAAAATACTCTTACCTTGACTGCAGTGGTGAAATCCTTAACAACGTCATACGGGCCGAATAACCTTCTTGGAAACTTGAACAATTGTAAACATGTAATATTGTTTACTTCCTTAAATGCATGACCAACATCAAATAATGAAAATGCTCCGCAGGCTATAGGAAATTGTGGCCAAATGGATTTCTTTTTATCCTTTAATTCTTTTTTCAAACCTCCTTCTCCACATGTTTGATATGAAATTTCCCGAGCTATGAGTTTATCCGGAACATACAAGGGTAAAACATGAGGAGAAGCAAAGCTTCCAAAAACCCTAACATAGGTAAACAATTATTCTCCAAACCATCTTGCGACAGGGAGAATGTCTACTTCTGCTTCAGGGGAGAACCTTGGAGCATCCTTATTATACAACACTCTGTACAGAGGCAACATTATGCCATGGAAAATTTTGTAAAAATGAGGAATGAACTTTGATTCCCACAATTATTTGTGATAAACATGAATGGGTAGGGGATCTTGAATTTTCCATTGCCAACCCATTAAAGGGAGCTTAGAAACAAAGCAGATTGAATCCATAACATAAGAAGATAGATAAAAAGGAGGATAAATTCTCTGAGAGAGAGTTCGTTTAGACCGGTAATTGAAAAGAGTCGTGGCTAAGTTATCAGACAATATTTTAGCCCAGTCCACAATGGCAACGTTAACAACAACATTCTATAAGGGAAGCCATTGAGGCAAAAACTTATTAATGTCAGGCTTTCCAAAAAGCCTACATAGCATAGCAGCAGCAAAAAAATACGGAGAAGTGAGTGAACCAGTACTCTACATACCATGTTTATCTTTCTTTAGTGGTTCGTCTCTTCTGGACCATTCCTTGGTGCATTCTGCCAAGTTTTTATTTTCCTTGGCAAACTTCTCCATAAATTGTTTGTTGTAAGTTGCCTGAGGCTCCGGCAAATGATAGATAAGCCTCAAATTTTCTGGAGTAAACGACCCAATGAGATCTTGATATTGAGTTTTAAACTGTTTTTCCGTAATATCAGTGCTATCCAGCAGCCATTTCACCATGTCTGTATATGGAAGAATTCTAGGTATTGTTGCTATCCGGTGCAAAAATGAACAAGCTAGCTCTGTAAGAGATGCTTCAGAAGAATTACTTGAGCCTGCAGTAGCCACAACATCCATTACTCTTGGGTTTTCTTCTTCAAGAAAATTAAACATACCCTCCCAAGTGGTGATACCAGCGTCTTTGTTGCAGGCAGTGTCTGCGTACAAGGACACCATCTCTTTACTTTCAGAACTCGAAGTTTTCTCTTTTTTTCCCATAATACTTTGTATATCGCTTTGTATAGTCTTTTGTTCTTCGCACTTGCGGTTTTACGAATTAAGTGAGAATAATGATATGAGAAAGGTGACGGGATAGTTTTTGTTGGGTATGTGTTATATTCTTTCCACGACTAGCCCTATGCGTTGTACGTTGCGCCGGGCGCAGCAGGGGGGTCACAGGGGGGGCGGCATCGCCTCGGCGAAATTTTTTTTGGTATGCGGTCCCACTCATATGCGGACCCACCCATGTTTTGTGCATGAGTTTGCACATGGTTTTGGGGTATGATGGTTTTCGGCCCCTAGTATTTTGTAGATCCGGTCAAGGGAACTACGGTTATGTTCTAATCCAGGGTTAATGGATTGGGGTTTATGTATGCTTCGGCATGTATATATATGTGTTGTAACACTAAAAGGAATATAATGAAAAATCAAGCTGGTAGTCCCAATTTGGGATCTAGGGGAAAATCTCTGTGTTTATCTGTTTTATGTTTTATGCTCTCGCTATTGTTTATTTTCTGTTATAAGATTCGTGTGTAGATAATTTGTGTTCAGGGTTAAAACCTACAATTTTAAATGCTGAAGGTGTATGAAATATATTACTTTAACGTGAAATAACCTTTCAATCAAAACAAAATCCTTTTTCATTAATAAATGACAATCAATTCATTAACTTCACATAAAAGCGCATAACGGGTCTCGATTTATGGAAAGATTTTCTTCGTACAACGAGCTTTAAGAATCTGCAATAATGCGATCTGCGATTTTCTTTGTAATATCGTAAAATCACAATATCACAGATCGCAACATCTGCAAATCGAAATCATCGCAAAATCGCAACTATCGCAAATCGCAAACTCGTAACATCGCAATATCGCGAAATCGCAATATCGCAAAAGTATAACATGTGAAAAATATCCGTTAACATATTTTCTGTGATATGTGATTTGCGATAACTGTTATCGTACATTAATGATTTGAAGCGTAAGATATGATATTTAAAGTATTTGATGCGATGAATATTTTAATGCATATTTTTGGATCACGCTATCGCAATTTAGAAAATTGTACTTGCAAAAGATATTATTCACTTTTTTGCGATGGATGCGATATTTCTTCAAGGAAAGTATTTATTCTATTCTATCATAAACCTAAGTTTTTGATAGTAAGTTTTATTTGAAAAATAAAACAAGCACTAATTATTTTTTTGGATTTAAAACTAAGGGTCCCCACTTATTTGGTATTATTAATAATACTAAATAATAAGGGGTGTTGTTGCCGGCCACAACAATTGGCGATTCACTTGGAAGAACCATTTATCTCTGCTTTTCTTTTGAATTCTCTAAACTTTTCAAAGTAGAAAATTTTTAAGAAAATCAAACTTTATTATAAAAATACAAAGTACATTACGCTTTAATCTATAAATGATATTTCATTTCTTCTATGTTCAACCTTAACTATTCAATTCCTCAAGCTATTCCTTGTTTCTATATCAGTTATTACTTGGTTTATAAAGATAAAAACAAAAGGCTTCTATGTAAATCTGTTTTAAATATGCTCATTTGTTGTAGGTAGAGCCACTACTGCCAGCAAGCATCTATAGCTTTGACAAGGTTACCTATTACCCAGCAATGATCCTATGTCCCACTTAGAGAAATATATAATTTTCAAAGAGAAATCCATATTCACACTTATTGCTTTCATTTAAAAAAAAAAAAAAAATTTACCCTTAAAGAACAATGTCTTGGTTTGGTAGCCAATTTATGATAGTGCCATTCACTTGATTTATAACTTTTCTGAACAAGTTGGCTCGTGATGAGACCCCTTGCCTTTTGATTGCAATAATCTTGAGTCATTGCTCTGTTGTGGTATGCAGTATTGGCAAAGTCAACAAGCTATAATATCTATGATCATGATAAGTCGGCTCGTGATGAGACTTGTTACTCTTTAAGATAAAGTGTATCATTGGATTATTCCCTGAACATTGTAATTTTCTAGGTGGGGAGGAATTCATTGTTTCCTTAAGATAGTTCTAGACGAAAATGATAGAGTGTTTTGGAAAGAAATTTTCTACAGAGAACCTTCGTTTTGTTATTGATACCTTTCATTGGACTGATATAGAACAATATTTCACCAAAAGTTGCTTTTCATCAAAATTTTCAAAGTTGAAACTAATATCATTTTTAGATTTAAAGCTTTTAACTGTATCTTTGAATAATAATGATCAATATTCTAAAAATATTTCTATTTATATAAGTGAAGAAACAAAATTTAAAAGAGAATTTGTATCTTTTTCGTGAATTCCAAATATAACCATTAACAACTGGTTTTATTATGAAAAATAAAGAAAACTATTCTAAAAAATAGAAGAATGATCTCCTATGGAAAATATTTTTTAAGGATCTGTCCATTAACAGGTACAGACTCTCTTTTCCCTGTTAAATCCTGTAACATAAAAGTAGATGGACCTATGATCTCTGCAATTTGGAAAGGACCAAGCCACATTCGTTGAAATTTCGTATGTTTTCCTTTTTCCTCATGAGCCTTGTCCCATTTTAAAACTAGATCTCCTATCTGAAAGTCATTTCTGGTTATCATGTTTGAATCAAAAGAAGATTTCACTAATGCTTGGTGATGAGAATGAGTTACTTTGGCCTTTTCTCGTTGTTCTTCTAGCTTAATTATTTCCATCTGCCTTATTTGTAAGGAAGAAGTTGGTTCTTCATAAATATATTGGACTAAGGCTAAAGAAGGGATTGTTAGATGAGTTGGAAGAACCACTTCTCTCCCATAAACTAAATTAAAGGGAGAAGTGCCAATAGAAGCCTTCTGTGTTATTCGATTTGCCCATAAAGCATATATTAAAGATTTATGCCAATTTTTATGATTTTGATCAATGGTTCGCTTAATGATTCTGATTAAGTTTTTATTTGTGGATTTAGCTAACCCATTTCCCTGTGGATAATAATTGGCAGAATATTTAAGTTTAAAACCTTTCTTGAGTGAAAATTCAATCATAGCATTACCAGAAAATACGATGCATTATCAAAAATTAAAGCAGAAGGTAAACCAAACTTGGTGATTATGAAATGATCTATAAACTCGATGATATGCTCAGCATTAGCAGTCTTGGGAGGGACTGCTTCTACCCATTTTGTAAAATAATCAGTTGCTGTAATGATATACCTATGTTGTTTAGAACAGTGAGGAACGATCTCCCCTATTATGTCCAATCCCCATTGATCAAAAGGCTGCTCAATGTTGACTGGTTGTAACAGTAATGATGGTTTCTTTTGTCTTCCAGCTGCAGTTTGACAAATTTGACATTTCCTTGCGTAGTTATGTGAATCTTTAAATAGTGTGGGCCAGTGATAGCCTGCACGGAGGATCTTATGTGCAGTAGCATCTCCAGCATAATTTCCACCTGCTGGCCCATCATGAAGTTCCTGCAAGACTTTTTCAGCTTCAGATTTCTCCAGACATCTAAGAAGAACATAATCATAATTTATTCTAAAAAGAACATCATTCATAAGATGATATTGTTTAGCCTTCAACCTTAGAGCTCTTTTCTTGGTGTAATCAAGATTTGGAGGAGCATATCCATTCTTCAGATAAAATATGATATCAGCATATAATGATTCAACATCGTTTAGGCTTACCTCATATGTTTGTATCTCTTCAGATTGTTTTTCAGAAATAAGCGATGCTCCAACTAGTATTTTGCAAAAGCCTTGACCTGTTACAAAACTTTCCATTTTGATTTCTACATCATATTCTTGTAAGGAAGTAACCCAATTGGTTATTTTCTCACCCACATCTTTTTGGACTAAAATATTTCTTACCGCTGAAAACGGTACTATGATTTTTGTATGGGATTTAAGTAGAAAGGGTCTGAAATATTTAATTTCTTTGAAAACATCATAAGCTTGTTTCTCCACATCTGAATAATTCAACTCAGCTCCCTGTAAATTTGAACTGAAAAAGCAATTGGAGCTTCTGCTTTGTCTTGATTTTCTTGAGTGAGTATTGCAGCATAAGATTTATCAGAGGCAAATGTGTACAAAATAAAAGGATCGGAAAAATTTGGAGTTGCTAAAGATGGAGCATTAATAGTTTCTTGTTTGATCAGATTGAATGCCTCATATTCGTCTTTGCCCCACTTGAAGTTTGAATTCTTTTTAATCATTGCTTGCAAAGGAGATACAATTCTCGAAAAATCTGGCACAAATCTCTTTACAAAATTAATCTGGCCAAGAAAATATTGCATAGCTTTTTTGTTGTGAGGTAAAGATATTTCAGAAATTTCCTTGATTCTATCAGGATCAATATGAATTCTAGATTTTGATACTATGAATCCAAGAAGTTTTCCTTCACTTAATGCAAAAAAAGATTTTTTTCGGATTAAGTAAAATTCCATACCTTTGACAACGTTGAAAGATCTGCTTCAAATCTCTAAGATGATTGCTTTGTTTTTTGGAATATACAGTTATATCATCCAAGTAAATTACCACTGATTTGTTAAATAATCCCTTGAAAGCAATTTCCATAGCTCTCTGAAATGTGGCACCAGTGTTGATCAAACCAAAAGGCATCTTTTGATATGCATAAGTGCCCCATTTGGTTCTGAATGTAGTTTTCAATTGATCATCAGGATGGACTAATACTTGATTGTAGCCAGAAAAACCATCTAAGAAAGACATTAATTCTGATCCTGCAACTGCCTGTAATATTTGCTCCATGGGAGGCAAAGGAAAATTATCTTTTTGGCAGGCTTTATTAAGGTTTCGAAAGTCAATGCAAATTCTAATGTCTTCGTTCTTCTTTCTAACAGGAACCATATTGGAAACCCATTTAGAATGTCGGACGGGAAAAATAATTTTGGCTTTCAATAACTTATTGAGTTCAGATTTGATTTGATTTTCTAGATTGGGATGGATCTTTCTCAACTTTTGTTGGATAGGTTTTTCATCATTTATCATTGGGATAGTATGTTGGATGACAGAAGTGTCATAAGTTTTAAGTTCATCCTAGTTCCAAGCAAAGACACTTTTATATTGTTTCAAAAGACGAACATATGCTAATTTTTCTTCAGGAGCTAGGCCAAGGCCTAGGTTGATATTCTGTGGTTTGGCATCAGTTCCAAGATTTACTAATTCATAATTCAAAGTCGAAATTTTCAATTTTGAATTGGTAGATATTTTAAATCGATCTTTCAAATCATAAAGGTCTTCTAACTTGACTACTGACTTTGGCATAGCATTATTGGTGCTATCTTGATGCAATTGTCTGTCATGTTGGTCTTCATCAATTATCTGATTGGTGTAAGATCCTTCAAATGTGAGAAAGTTTACAATATCAGGATCATCATTGAAAATCCTCTAATTGGTAACGTTATCAAGAATCGAGGGTCTAAAGATTAATTCGATTGAAAATCGATCAGGACTAAAGTCTTATGCAGGAATGAGCTTAGAAGCTACATTAGCTAGGAGGTCTGAACTAGCATTCTGGATTCTGGGAATTGATGAAATATTAAATGCTAAAAAATGTTCAGTCAGATCTTGAACTAAATATTGATAATGCTTTAAATGACCTGATAAACAATGTATAGTATTGCGTACCTGTCTAATTACAATATCAGAATCTTCGAAAACTTGTCGATATTTGATGTCTAATCTGATTTCTTTGTATAATCCTTGGACTAAAGCTTCTTATTCTGCGGTATTATTGGTGCAATCGAACTCGAGTCTGCAAGTTAGCATAATTTTGTTTCCCTCTGGACTAACCAACACACATCCTGCTCCTTCATTAGACTTAGAACCATCAAAAAATAATTTCCAAAATAAATATTTATTTACAGGAGTATCTACAAAATTAATACATTTAGAACTATCTGTTTGAGAAATTTTTTCTATTTGAGATAAAACAAAATGTTCTAAATAAGGTGAAGTATGAGCATTAAAATTTCCTAAGAACGAATCAACTGAGTAATTGCCAATCATATTACTACTGTATGCAACTGGTTCATTCTCTCCTTCCAGTTCTGTTACTATGTATTTCTGATGTTTTTCTCGTTCAACCTTTATCTGATTTGGTTTACCATTGTAAGGAAGCCACATATGCGACCAATCAGTTTCAAAATATCCATGAAGTTTTTCTGACCTATCTCTGCTAAGAATTAATCCATAAAATTCTGGAATATCTGCAACTAAAATATCAATAACTTGACATACATTTGGATTTGATGACAGTCTTATGGTAACCTGATTTAATTCGCCAATCACTTCAACTTGCGATCGATCTAACTGGACTATGTGCACAACATATTTTTGTGGTTGAATGTTCAACTTTGCACATATTGATTTTGGTAGAATATTAGATGAAGCTCCAGAATCTACTAAACAATTATGCAAATTTTTATTGAAAACTTCATAAGTAAGAAGAAATGGAGGAGTATGAGATCTTGACCTTCCTCCAATTAAAGCGATATGTTATAGATCAACTTTACTGATCGCATTAGCTGGAGGTCTTCCCATCTCGTTGGAAGCTTGAGAAATCACAGGATCAGGCAAAGGTTTTTTTGGTACAACATGTAATTCTTTCAAAAGTACCTTTTGTTGGTGTTTTAACTTTCTCAATTCATAAAAATTGATGTTAGCCCTAGTCTTCTTCATGTCTTCTATGATATTATACTCCATTTCATCTGGAACAATCAGTGTTCTTGCTGGAGTTGATGAATCTATCTAGAATGGGCTGGTTTGAATTGCTTTAGATGTCGTTTTCTTGGGTGTAACTTTATCCTTAGTCAATGAGCTTGCACTCTTTGACTTAGGAGTAGGTTGAGGAGGATCAAGTTGATTTCTACTTCGAGTGATAACTGGGGATGCTTCTTGATCTTCCTCATCTGGGAGGATAAAATCCCACATACCTTGTACTTCTACAACTTCTTCTTCATCAGTAGTTTCCTCTGTAGCAGTTTCTTCTTCTTCTTCTTCTGATTCAACATTAGTAATAGCATTTGGTGGTTTTCGATTAGTTGAAGGGTTTCTTCTAAAAGGCTTGAAAAAAAATTTAGAAGATGTTTCTGCCACTTGTTTCTTAATGTCAACCATTTCGTTAGACATGGTTTTCAAAACTTTCTACAATCCTTCTAAATCAAATGGATCTTTTGATTGTTTTTTCTTGGGGTCTTCCTTAAAAGTGACTTTCTTGGATTTTCATTCTTCTATCGCATTTTTCTTATCTAAAGCAATGATACGTTTCTCTACCGCTATTGCCTCCTTCATGTTTTCTGCTAAAGTTTTTTTATTAGCCCTATCAATGAAGATTTCTATGTTTGATGGTAAAGCAGAAATGTACCATTCACTTCGCACTTCTTCACTAGGCTTGGAAGCAGTAGGGATTTTATTTAAAAATTTATTGAAACGTGAATTGAAATCCTTGACAAGTTCTTTTGAGTCGGCTCTAAGATTAGATAGATCATTGATCAATGTCGTTGTAGACCTGTCATCACCAAATTTAGTCAAAAATTGATCTTGAAAGATATCCCAACTAGTGATAAATCCAGATGGTAATGAAAAATACCATGATCCAGCTGCTCCTTGTAGAGTATAGGGGAAAATTCGGACAACAAAATCTTCATTAATAACTCCATTGAGATTTATGGACAGCATAAAATTGTTTATGTGTTCTTCTGCTAGCATGCCTGCTTCAGGATTAAACTTAGGCAGGCATTTTTCAGGATGGGCTGGTAATTGACTCAAGGGTGCAGGCATTAAGACTGCCCCGGGATTATTCCATGGAATTTGGGCCATCGCTGAACTACTAACAGAGGAAAGTGTAGAAGATGATGTCTGTGATTTGGAAGATGAGGATATTATAATTATAAATGATTGAGAAGGTGATGTGGAAGTTCTAGTGGAGTGAGGGACAATAGTCTGAAGTGGAGGGGTGGATGGTTGACTTCACAGTGAAGAGGTTGAGATGGATGATGATGGTGAAAGAGTCTTGATATCAGACCCTTTAGGTGATTTCCTTGCTCTTTTCCTTGTAGGTAGAGGTAACTCAGTTGGCTGAATGCCAAGCTTTTCACTCTGTAATCTGGTGAGGGGATGAGCAGGATTATATTGCGAAGTTACACTACCTTGAGATTTATCATATCTTTGAGGTGATATTGAAAATCACCGAAGTTTATGAATCAAAGATTCAACTTCCGGAGGTTTAATAGCAGATTCTTCTGAAAATTCAGGGTTTGTAGCAGTGTCTGTTCTTCTTTCAACTTCTGACTCTTGATTCAAAATTTCCGAGTGTGATGGGGAATTCGGGGAAGACGGTGAGGGTGATTTACTCTTAGAATGGTATTTAGATTCATATTTACTTGCCATTCATAGTTCGTGGCCCTCCTTCTAGCGCCAAATATGTTGAAGCCTCGAAAATCGGGTCTACAACAAGGGGGATACCCACCTGGTCCGGACCTTGGTTAGCAGCTCCTTTTCCCTTTGGTGTAGTGGATCCGACTAGGGATAATGGGACCAGTTTCTCAATATGTGTGTGTGTGTGTTAAGAATAGATATTTCCTTTGTAAAAGAGGTTCCTAAGTGAAATGCTTTTATTCTATTTCTAATCTAATCATATGAAAATTGTATTCTAATTTAAACAGAAATATCTAATTCTAAACTAACTCGGGATGTAATCTTTCTATTTATGGGATCTAAAATTATTTCAAATAACAATTGATAGTAAAAATCATTCAACTGTTATGAGAAAATAATTCAATAAAGATAAACCACTTCATATAAAAAGTTAAATGAAACAGTTGTGAAAAATATATCGCATAATAAGTTATTCATACATTAAGCATAAATAAATAGATATCACCGTACAAAAGTGCCAAATGATAACTTAAGCATTCAAGCATTAATATATAAATAACTGAACATAAATATCACTTTTAACACAGAAGTAGAAATAGTTAAGAGATAAAAGTACCATTTATAACTGGTTCTACTGATGAGCTAGAAGCAATAATGACTTATCTCTTCTTAATCCAACATCTACTAAGAGTACAAAAATGCAACATCAGTACCAGATATTAGACACAGATATCAATAAATCTCGTTCCATTCATTCATCAAAACCTCCTCTGAGGGTGCAGAAGTGCATCTTCTGATGGACAAGTTTTTGACAAATTTCAGGACCCTTCTCTAAATGCATGAGAAGGGTTTAAATACTACTAACTAAATATAAAAATAGTTTATTACAAAAATTTTGGATTCGGTTTAAATGACCGTCCTTTTTCTAGGCAAAAATAAAGTAAAACTAAAACTAAATCTAAAATTAAAAGCTATCAAATAACTACTTATGAATCTGATCTTTGAATTTGCAAGCATCCAACATTGATTTGAGAAGAGGAGGCTGGCCGACTTCAGATTTTAACTGTCTCGGAAAGACAGAATCGTCAAGTGTTGGCGCGATCTTCTCAGCAGAATTAATGATGCAATTAAGAGCACTGCATTGACTGTCTGGTTTTACCAGACATGTCCAGTAAGAATCCCAATTTAATTTTGTCAATCCTTGAATTGATTTTTCCTTTTCTTCAGCTTTCTGTTTGCAATTGCTGTACTTGTGGTAGGTATCCTGGAATAGTTTCTGAAATCAAATTAACCTTGTGCAAATTTTCATTTACACAATTAGTAATATTACTTGCTGATGTAGCTGCTTCCTCTACTGCTTTTTCTACCTCTCTGATCTGTGCATCCCAATTATTGAAGAGCATTTCTTTATGACTGTCATTGATGATTGGTTCTCCTGCTATTTTTCCTTCGTTTGTATTTTTCCATGCCAAATAATTAGTAACTCTTTCATTAGTTGAATCATAATCATGTCGTAATTCTACGACATGATTAGTGATTTTATCACTTTCTTGACAAAAATAGTTCCATTGTGAGATTTTCTGGCATAATATATCTTGTTGTTGCAGTAGTTTATTATTCAAAGAAATAGACTCTGAGATAAAATTTGTAAGCTTGGGGTTATATTTATGCATCTCTTGGATAATCTGTATTTGTTTCTCTTTTTCGGCCAAACTTTTTTGATATCCGATTTGCATTTGTTGAAACTCTTGATGTAACTTTTCAAGTTTTATCTGTGCTTCACTGTTAGCATGAGCTTGTTGCAATTGTTGTTGCAGAACTTGTATTTGATCTTTTTTTTCTTTCAATAATAGTCGTACCTCAGATGCTTTTTCAATAGTTGCGGAGGCATAAGCTCCTATAATCTGAGATAATTTAGTAAGATTTTCAGTTGGATCCGTAGTAGGATCTTTCCATAAAACATCTAATTGTTCTGTATTAGTAGAGAACACACTTTCTAATTTCCTCTTCTTCCTTTGCTTTCTTACTACTGCTTTATGTTGTGGACTATAGAATATATCCAGAGGAGGAATTTCCTCTATTTTAAGTACAAGCTCAGAGGAGGGAGTAATGGGTATATGTTCTGTTTCTGTGACATTGCCACTTATTCCTGTGATTAAACCTTTTGTTGTCTGTACAAGAGTTTGTATGTTCTGTCCTTCAACATTAATCAAATCATTAAATGTTTCCCATTCTTTCTCTAACTGAGTGCTGACGGATGGTTGTTGTACATTGAGAGGTGGAAGATTCAACTGTGGAGTGGTTTAAGTCTGTTGTTGTGAAAGCTCTTTTGATTGAGATGTATCCTTCACTGAGCCTTCACTTTTATCCTGATCATTATCAAAATTTTTAGAACGTTTAAAAGTTTCTTTGCCAGACTTTGACTAAGACCTTTCTGTATCTAAGCTACCACTGAGACTGACACTTGGAGTTGGTTACTGACACTAGGAGTTGGTTGCCTTGCGGGTTCCAAGCTCAAATTATCCAAAGGGATAGTGGTTAATATTATTTCTCTGTACATTTTAAATTCTTGAAATTCTTCTAGGGAAAACCATGTTTGAGCTAAACACAAAATCTCTTTAAATGAACATTTTTCTTGGAACATATCATCAAAAAGATCTTCTTCTCCAGAAAATACTCTGACCTTGACTGCAGTGGTGATATCCTTAACAACGTCATACGGGTCGAATAGCCTTCTTGGAAACTTGAAAAATTGTAAACATGTAATATTGTTTACTTCCTTAAACGTATGACCAACATAAAATAATGAAAATGCTCCGCAGGCTACGGGAAATTGTGGCCAGATGGCTTTCTTTTTATCCCTTAATTCTTTTGTCAAACCTCCTTCTCCACATGTTTGATATGAAATTTCTCGATCTATGAGTTTATCCGGAACATACAAGGGTAAAACATGAGGAGAAGCAAAGTTTCCAAAAACCCTAACATAGGTAAAAAAATTCTTCTCCAAACCATCTTGCGACAGGGAGAATGTCTACTTCTGCTTCAGGGGAGAACCTTGGAGCATCCTTATTATACACCACTGTGTACAGAGGCAACATTATGCCATGGAAAATTTTGTAAAAATGAGGAATGAACTTTGATTCCCACAATTCTTTGTGATAAACGTGAATGGGTAGGGGATCTTGAATTTTCCATTGCCAACCCATTAAAGGGAACCTAGAAACAAAGTAGATTGAATCCATAACATAAGCAGATAGATAAAAAGGAGGATAAATCCTTTGAGAGACAGTCTGTTTAGACCGGTAATTGAAAATAGTCGTGGCTAAGTTATCATACAATATTTTAGCCCAGTCCACAATGGTAGCGTTAACAACAGCATTCAATAAGGGAAGCCATTCAGGAAAAAACTTATTAATGTCAGGCTTTCCAAAAAGCCTACATAGCATAGCAGCAACAAAACAATACGAAGAAGTGAGTGAACCAGTACTGTACATACCATGTTTATCTTTCTTCAATGGTTCGTCTCTTCTGGACCATTCCTTGGTGCATTCTGCCAAGTTTGCATTTTCCTTGGAAAACTTCTCCATAAATTATTTGTTGTAAGTTGCCTGAGGCTCCGGCAAATGATACATAAGCCTCAAATTTTCTCGATTAAACGACCCAATGAGCTCTTGATCTATAGTTTTAAACTGTCTGTCCGTAATATCAGTTCTATCCAGCACCCATTTCACCATGTCTGTATATGGAAGAATTCTAGGTCTTACTGCTATCCGGTGAAAAAATGAACAAGCCAGCTCTGTAAGAGATGCTTCAGAAGAATTACTTGAGCCTGTAGTAGCCACAACATCCATTACTCTTGGGTTTTCTTCTTCAAGAAAATTAAACATACCCTCCCAAGTGGTGATACCAGTGTCTTTGTTGCAGGTAGTGTTTGTGTACAAGGACGCCATCTCTTTACTTTCAGAACTCGGAGCTTTCTCTTTCTTTCCCATAATACTCTGTATATCGCTTTGTATAGTCTTCTTTTCTTCGCACCTGCGGTTTTACGAATTAAGTGAGAATAATGATATGAGAAAGGTGACGGGATAGTTTTAAATGCTGACGGCATATGAAATATATTACTTTAACGTGAAATAACCTTTCAAACAAAAAAAAATCCTTTTTCATTAATAAATGACAATCAATTCATTAAATTCACATAAAAGCGCATAACGGGTCTCGATTTATGGAAATATTTTCTTCGTACAATGAGCTTTAAGAATCTGCGATAATGCAATCTGCGATTTTCTTTGCAATATCGCAATATCGCAGATCACAATATCCATAAATCGAATTCATCGCAAAATCGCAACTATCGCAAATCGCAAACTCGTAACATCGCAATATCACAAAAATATAACATATGAAAAATATCCATTAATATATTTTCTACGATATGTGATTTGCGATAACTATTATCATACATTAATGATTTGAAGTGTAAGATATGATATTTGAAGTATGTGATGCGATGAATATTTTAATGCATAGTTTTGGATCGCGCTATCGCAATTTAGAAAATTGTACTTGCAAAAGATATTATTCATTTTTTTGCGATGGATATAATATTTCTTCAAGGAAAGTCTTTATTCTATTCTATCATAAACCTAAGTTTTTGATAGTAAGTTTTATTTGAAAAAGAAAACAAGCACTAATTATTTTTTTGGATTTTAAAACTAAGGGTCTCCACTTATTTGGTATTAGTAATAATACTAAATAAGAAGGGGGGTTTTTGCTGGCCACAACAGGACCTTGTCGGAAACATGCAACTAGCCATCTCATTCAAGGATTTGCTTTTCCTTCTAACCATGTCATTTTGCTGCAAAGTGCAACAAAATGTGTGTTGCAATTGTATTGAAACTTATTCACAAAAATGTTGGACATCCTAGTTGACATAATCCCCTCCATTATATGTACGGAGTGTCCTAATAATCTTCCTACATTGTTTCTATACATGCACATTGAAAATGCTTAGATGATAAAACAATTAATATTTGATTTTGAGAATGTATACCTATGTGTATCTCATGCAATCATATATCAATGTGAGTACATAATTGGACTTGTTTATGGAACGATCTAGGAATCCATCCATAAGATCATTGTGAATAAGATCCAAGGGATAGAATTCCCTCCACACATGCCTCTTCCCAAATTTTCTTGCAAATGAATTTTAACTTCAGAAAATACATGAGAAAAATCTATGGCAGATAAGCCTTTCACCATCACTTGTTTTCTAAGTTATTGCAACTATATAAAATTTAAGTGTCTAAACCATTCATGGAAAATTATATTTTCATAATTTTCATACATCGGTCGTAATGTGGAATTGAAATGAGGAACATATTCTTAAAATGTGTATAGATGACACTGATAATTTACCTTACCAACTAAATTTTGGAGCTACATTGCATGTCCTGTATGCTCACCAAATATGCGGTGAATTCAGCTCTCATTTCAGTGCTGCGATGTGTCATTTGACACATGAAGAGAATATTTACAAAAATATTTTGAATATGCACGACATACTTGAAACTTCCATATCGAAAATCTATCATCTCTCGTTATGTAGTATTCCAAATTAGGAAAGGTAACAATATTGAACACTAAACTGAAATGTACAACAAATAATGATGCAAAATATATGATAAAATCATATATCCATTAGATTATGTATTAGAGTAGAAAAATATACAATGTGTTGAGGAACAAATCACTCAAACTAGGCAAACAAGCCTCCAAAGCCTAGAAATAGTAGAATCCCAAGGGATGTTGCAACACAGAAATGCCAGAATATATGACATCATAGTCCCAGTGAGGGTTACTGCTACATGAAAATAAAGATGAATGTATCTGTTGATATATTATTCAAAAGGAGCTGAAAATGGATAACTAGTCTCTCAAACACAATCCCAAGATAACCCGGCAGGGGTTTCTTGAAATACACAAGATGCAAAAAGTGAAAACTGCAACTCTATGGATGAATCACACTGTATCATTGAAGCTCTGCTGAAAAATGGCTGAAATGAAAATTATATGGCTGTAACTTCTCCTCCCTAGCTTTCCGAGTGAAAGGCTACTCCTTTCACTAGGAAACTAGCTCATAAACAGGGTTTTACACCCCTCCACTTGCAACACCATGAAAAATAATGTAGTTCCTCAAGGAGGTTGTGCTGTGGCTATAGATGACTACTTGGCCCAATGCCATATGGTGGAAATGAAGTCCATAATACTCCTCTTAGATTTCCTTCTCAAGTCCTCCCAGATAGAATGGGGAATTCCCGCATGGAAATGCCCTTGTACTAAATAGTATAGCAAACCTAGCTAAATAACTAAAGCATGCAATAATTCATAAGAGTAAAAAATGAGCAATATTCTGAATGCCTCTCATGGTTGGCATCTGTTAGTATGAATCTTAATTCCAAGCGTACAAAAAAAAGACTACTTTAGCTGCGCATAACAAACAGCCCTAACAGCAGAAACGATTGCTAATATCTTCAGATCTGTAGTTAGGTGATCAAGATAAATGCTGCAAAAATCTATATCTATGCATTATAAGACATTAAATAGTATAAAAAACAAGAACTACTCCATGCATCTAATATAAAAGACAAGAATATATCAAATGAATTTTGTATTAATGGCACCTGGGAGGAAAACACAAGAGGGTGTTCCCGGTTCTCCTCAATGGGATGGGTTCTTGTAAGTCCTCAGTACTTTAGATTTAGAATTCCTCTCTCTTGATGGTGTAGAAAACCCAAACAGAAATGGAAAAGTATGGCTATGATGGTGGATCAATAGGCATACCAAGAGTTGAGATCCAGAGTGATCTTTAGGAAACAAAACGTGACAAATGAATGCGAAAACCCTTCGATTTATAACAAAATATTGAGTTAGTCTAGATATTGGCGCATAATTAAAATATTATTAACCAAATCAAGATCCAACTTTTATGGAATATTTTATTATATTTGTTGGAGGGAAAAGGAATTTGACTTGAGTCAAATCCCTTATTTGTAAATAATAAATAAACAAATGATTTATTTATCATTTTAAGGATGTAATTAAATAAACAAATGATTTATTTATCATTTTGAGGATATGGTTGAGTAATAATAAAATAAATAATGATTTATTTAATTATTTAAGGGAGATGTAATCATATTTAACAATGAATATTATGTAAGTAATGTTTAAATAGTTATTCTTAGAAAATAATAAGATAAATAATGATTTATCTAATTAATTTCCTTGTTTTGGGTTAAATATCACCAGGAATATTAATTAAATTGCTATTTAACTAATTATTCCTTGATGAAAAATCAAATAAATATGGATTTATTTAATGTTTCCCCATGGGGTTTCCTGTTTAGACCATAAACAACTTAATAAAGGTGGTTTACTAAGTTATTTTTCATAATGAATGTGATTTTACTTAGGGTAAAAATGGTCTTACTTGGTGTACTTGGGTCCATCTAATAACAATTGATTAGATGACCAAAAAATGGTGTAACAGATTTCCCCCCAGCATGCGAGCTTTAGGAGCTAATCTTATGACCGAAGTATGTTGTAAGAACTCAATCACTAGACAACAATGGGGAAGTCAAAGAGAGAGGATTATAAGGTAGACCAAAGTGCTGAAAGAACTAGACCCTGAGGAGGTGACTTGCAGGTGCGACAAGTCTTTTTGATAAGTGAACACATGCTATAGGCGGCAGGGGAGGCATACCTATGCCCTCCGAGGAAATAGTACAAACAATAAGGCGTCCGAAAAACCACAAGACGGCATAATGCTGGCATAAACATGAGCCAGATAAATAACATGATAATGAATCCCACATACATATTGTGCTTGGGATAACAGCTAGGATTTGTACAATGATATCTGAGTACATGAGATATAAATGCAACCCAGATGCCCCTGAAAACAAGAAAGGGCTCTGAAAATTTGACTGATACATGCAAAAAAAAAGGCGCTGCAAGAGGCTAAGGCTGACATCATCAAATGTATGGAGCTGCATCGAAGGATGTAATGAAGAGGTCATCTGAGTGTGTGGGGGGGCTACCTGTAGGGCCACCCCCTCATGAGGGCTGAGACATCTCACACACACCCAGGAATCACCGATGTTAGTTGCTGCATCACTAGACCATTGAGTGTACAGATCTGGATCATGCTGAGAAGGAGCTGGAGCTGAGAAACAATCAAGTCAAAGGGCCATGAGGAGTCCCTTTACCTCATCTGAGGCACTGAACAAGAGTGGAAGTTGGAACCAAAGTACACTGCCCTCTAGACCTGTATTCTGGAATGAATGAGCTAATGTCGATAGAAGGAGGTCTACCATAGGTGAGGCAATAAGGGATCCTCAAGTAAGGCACAAGAGAAAATAGTAGAGAGACTGATATACTAACACTAACGATGATGATGAAATGGGGGGAACTGAGTAGCGAACGGACGAATTCACTTATTAGAGCATAGATGGCATGGATGACCTGGCAGTGACTGACACAATATCATGAGGGATAGGGGACAATGGGACTGAAGGCCATAATGAGCGACACGAGAGAGGGACCAAGAAATGAAGGATGGAGGACTATAGCGGGGTGCGAAGGGACTCGGGATAAACTCCATGAAAGAAATGATGACTTCACTCAGATGCTCTAAACAAGGGTGACTCAATGGTGCTGCCACACAGGAAAAGGGTCCAATGGGGACCATAAAAGCATGAGTACAATATGGTAACTCACGACGAAATTCAACACGAGCGTGGAAAAGTATGGAGACAACATGGTGCCCCTGACACAAGTGTTGCAAGTGAAGAAATTCAATGTTGAGGAAGGGTTAAGTGGCGCTTCTTGGACAAAATGTGTCCTGATGAAGTATCAAATCACAAAAACCTAATAGATACCCATTTAAGAGCTTGGTGGGATCCTTCCAATGGTATAGATGGTTCGTCAAACTGAGCTCCGGTTTGGTCGCAGTAAACGAAAGAAAAATAAGGGGTTTTCTTTTAATAAGGCATTTTCCTTCCAGATTCACTTATTTTCCGGTGGAGCTGTGGTGAATATCATGAGGAGAGGAGGCATTAAATCTTGCGATGGTTGTAGCGAATAAACCGACTGTTGGAATTTAAGATCCGACAGTTGTAGGTAAGATGTCTCATCCTACTTTTCATTTTAGTGAGTTGAAAGTTCAGCTTAGGTACCCATAGCTCATGAACATGGCAGCTCATACTTTTGTTGGGGTTTGTTCTGCGAGCTGGGTAGGAGGTACTGGGCAGAAAAATTCTACTTGTCCCAGGAAAGGACCTGGAAAGTGTGACCTGTCAAAGAAAGGGGGTTTCAGTGTTGTTATGGGCTGAGATCTGGAATTTTATGGTTGACCGGCATGGGTGCCCCCGAGCATGTTATGGACATGCCAAAATGTATTTATAAAAAGGGAGATCTAAACACATTTTAATGATGTGGTGTGCCACTTGTTTTCGGTATGGTTATGTAGTTTGAGAAAGGAAATAGATGATTACCAATCTCTTTTGGTACTACATATATGAATCAAATGGAATTTAAGTTTCTGGGTTGGCATACATGGTGTTGCTATCCCAAAGGTAGGACTTGGGGATAATGAACTGATCTTCTCCTAGAAAACTGATAGTTTGGTCAACCACGATGTCTATGAGACTGGGTTGTTGATGAAATATGAAGGAATGATGAGGGGTGTCATCCCTATAGCAATCTTGAAGTGATATGGGACTCTAGAGGTTCTTCTAAATGTGGAAGAATAATGGGACTAGAGCTGACACGAATAGATTCGCTACGAAAGTGGTGGAGAATTGCTTCTTCTGGTCTCTCAAATATGGGTGCCCCCTTACCCAAACATTGGGTGTTAATGTAATGGCCACAAGGTGCATGTGGTTCGAATGCATGAGTTCAATGTAAGGGGGGATAGATAAAGTCAGGAGTAGTCGCTGCTTCCATAATTTCATCATCGTAATAGAAGATGGGGTGACTGATGGAAGAAATACCACCTTACATGGTGAAGCGAACTTACTCCTCATCATGAGAGGAGAGGTTCACATGCGCATTGTCACAAGGGGTGACAAAAGAGTGTGTATATAGAGGATCCACCTATGTTGAGACTAGGGAGGGTGCTGTAGGGAGGTCAGGAGAAACATCAAGGGAGGTCTCATTGTGGACTTCCAACCAAGGCCCCGTTATCTCAACATCATAAGGGGAAAAGTTAATGGGAGCATCTGTGTCCTCGGGTGTTACCGAAGCAAGATGCGAAAATAAGGGAGCAGGTGACTCATTGCACTCGGCCTCGAATTGGCGTAAGGTTTCTAAAGAGGAATGATACTCTTCAAGGTGAGGACAAAGGTAAGTGTAGTGACCATGGAAATCATACAAAGCACAGGGGTGATTTTTTCACAATGGTTTGAGTTTCGAGACTGAATCAGGCATAGTGACATGTACCTCTAGGATATCAGATTTCGGAAACGGTTCATTGACAATGGACTTGAGGTGAGGCAATTATGGACAAGTATGGGTTGCATGGCTGACAAAATCACACAAAGAACACTGGATGGTACACTTTGGAGGCCGAGAAGGTGTAGGATTTGTCGGGGTAGCCTTGTCCTTTGATGCCCCCTTTTGATCTTTTCCCTTCTTACCCGAAGTGGTCGCAACGGGAGGTGGTTAATGTTGAGGTGAATGAGGCACTATTTCAGTGGGAGAAGTCATAAGGACTAGATAAACTGGGGTCAAAGAAAAATAAGGTTTAGGTTGAGCAGGCGAGGTAGTGGCTGGAGGATTGAGGTACCAAACGGGAATCCCAAGGGTTAGGTTAGGAAGAGAGAGGGTGGCCATAACAGGCACTGTGTACACTCCTAGTGGGGGAGCTAGGAATGGTATCTAACCAGAGGGGTAATGACTAGGTGGGATGGCGCCAAGATGGTTGAGGCTGGGAGGAACCATCCCAGGAGGGTAAAGGGGGTCATGAGTACCAACTGAAGGTGAAGGGCCAGGAGAAGAAGGTTCAAAAGGCTGATCAGAGGACATCATGAAAATATTGTAATCGAGGGAACTAGATGGAAGAGATTGAGTGGCCACCTGTCCTTCAGGTGGTTGGGTAGCCACAAATCCCTATTGAGGGAAAGGATCAGTAAGCACAGCTGGCTAACTAGGTGTAGGACTGGGAGAAACGAAAGGTGTTAGGGTCCTATAAGTATAGGATTCATAATTTGGAATTGAATTATGATAGTCTTGTAAATATGTACATACCTTGCTTTCTGCAAGTTGTTTTCCCATATTTTGTAAAAAATAAAAAAGAGCGTAAAAGTCCTAAATGAAAGACCAAAGGACTTAGAAAAAATAATATACCCCAAAAGAAAAGAAATAAAACATGAAGATGTGCAAGTCCAAATGTCACTACTTTTTACTTTGTTACTGATGATTATGATAGAGTGTCAATAAATGCCATAATCCATGATGAGTTGAACTACTCAATCTTGACTTGTCATGTTTCAATTTTATTGTTGTAGAATAGTGAATAAAGATTAGTCAGACAGTTTAATCTTGACTAATTATTAGATAGGTAGAGAATAAAGAGGAGCTCATCAGTTTAATCTAAGCCCTCAGATGATATAACATAGATTTGGATATTTTTTATTACTTTCAAAAGAATAAAATGTTCAAGGTTGCTAGCTCAAATGCACCTACACAATGCAAGAAAAAATGTTAGATTAAAAGTTGGGTAGGTAGAAAGAAGTGGGAGAATCATGTAAATACTTTTCACCATGGAAAAAATAACTAATTTCCCCTCCCTTATAGTTATTCTACATTCTAAAATTCCAGTCAAAGAGGCTCAGAGAATTTATCCGACTTCTGTTGGGACCAGACCCAAGGCTCAATGACTGTTAAGTTAAAAGTGTTGAATTCCTATAATAATCCGTAATTATCATCATTTACCCTACATTCATCCATTACACCTTCATAAGTAAAGACCTTTTACTTAATGAAAAAGAAAATCCCCTTTTGATTAATCTCCTTCATTCATAAAAACATAAAAACCCCCCAAAAATATTATATTCTCGGTTAAAGTGGTCAAATTATAAATGATAAATCTTGGCTTTTTGCATTATCACTTTACTTAGTTATATAAATATATTTTGGTGTTTTTTCATTGTCCTTGGTCATATTAACTTCTAACGTATTTATTAATTCCTTATAAAAATACCTTATCCTAATGATATAACCCCTTGTATTTAAATATTTCCCAAAACCCACTATTATAAGCTTTTTTCCAAAGTTAATTATCCACATGTTTAAATAAAAACCCCAATTATACCCCCTTTGGCATAAAACTAACATTATATAAATATTCCACAACCTATGGTTTATTAAACCATTCAAAAGTTTTAAAAACTATATAATAAGATAAACAATAAGAAAATCGCTTTCATACATATCCTATGTGTTGAATGCTCAAAAAAATATTGCCTATTCCATGTTTATCCTAAGTGTTAAGACTTAGGTTAAAACATATATTAGCCCGCCTCACGCGCATCCCTCCAATTTAATTACCATATATGAAATTTGTCTTATATATATGCAAAGCCTTTGTAAACCATATACCCTGCATATAATCATTACCATTTGATATAAGACTTTGGATATAATCCATGTGATGAAAAGGTTTTATTATATTTTAATCCCAGTGCATATTAATAGAACCTCGGTCCCACATGCTTCTTTGACCGCAACTTCCCAGCAATCCTTACCATTCGCTCATTTCCCAATGATCAGAAGGTTGACGATCATCTTTGCGCTCGCAAACCAAAGGACTGCCAAACACCAAAATGAGCACAAAATAGGCATTTTTCTTGTTACCGCCTCCTGTGACGTGTCCAAATATGATACAATCGCATTCATTTTGCCCAATACCACTTACTACCCAAACACAATGCGAAACCCGCAGATGGTTTTCCACGTTTACAAAAACAAAAAACACTCCCGCCCGAGATTTGACTCGCATTTATGACAGTTTTTCAGAGATTTATAATAAATATTAAAACCTTTGTTATATGTTTTATTGACGTTATATGTGTTTTCTGTCGCACCCGATTGGTTATACACATTCCCAATGTTATCAAAGCTTCCCACTGCATTTTGAAGCCCTGAGTTCACGTTTTAAACCTTATTTCACTGTAGATTTCCTGGTTCAATATTTATAAACACATATTCGGATCCAACACCGAATCTGAGCTCAACTTCGACTTACAACAAAATTGCAGAAACCCTTTTTGGCTATCAAGATACCTGAAAATCAGGTATTTCCTGAATTTGACCTGAAATTTCATAATTTGAACCACCAATCAAACCAATTGAGATAAAATTAGTAAAATTTCCCATCCATTTTGTCCGAAACCTTGAAAAAAGAGGGCAAACCCTCGCAATTTTTTCCTAGAAATTGCCATTTGCATAAAGCTTCAATTTTAAGTCAAATTCTTAGTCAGAAACCCTTGAAAGAAAAATTCCATTGCTAAGAAAGGTTTTACACCTGTAGAATGCCTCAAAATCCCTTTTACAGTTACAATATTTCAAAAACCTGTGTTTTCTGTTTCAAATTTGTTCCTTATAATCCCAAATTCCTAAACTGAGCATTGAATTGCCCATTTCCATCATATTTGCCTACAAATACTGCTCAATTACCCTCCGTTTCAACAAATTAACTATAGCAAACTGTATAATCCTGATTTAGTTATCCCAAAATGACAAAAAAAAAAATCACACCTAAGGCTGGAGGATCTAAACTTGCTAAACCTGGAGGATCCAAACCTCCCAAGTCTAAAGTAGTAAAAGCCCCAAAATCTACTCCTGCTAACACTGCAAAGACCACTGTGACTGTTAATCCTCTTCAACCTCCAATGTCTAATGAAGAAGTTAGACCCTTGGTTGATGTAGATTATAAAATTGTAGACCCAGTGGTAGAATTCAACTTATTAGAATTTCATAATTGGTGTCATGAAAAGTTCCTAGATAAAGAAGAAATGCCTCTCTGGGATACAAATCTACCCAAGTATGTAATCCCATTAACACACCCTAGTGTTGTGGAGGTAAATCCCCTCTGTGGATAGAGGTGATCCCTACTAGCCCAGACCAGTTCTAGCAACAATCATTCACGCTATAGTGCAGGTTCCTAATTGCAAATAAACCAACTAGTGATGAAGGCTTACCTGGAATCCAATGCTGACGCTTGTAGAGAAAGTAGCACTCCCATTCCTTAGCTCTGGCAGATCACAATCCTCACGATCTCTGTGATCGGACACCTGCACACACAAGAAACAAAACAAACGCAAGCGTAAAATCCAGTATATGCAGCTATATGTCAGTCAGAGAAGACATAACTCAACATCATAATCAACAACAAGAGTGGAACCATAACCAATCATTCACGCTATAGTACAGGTTCCTAATTGCAAATAAACCAACTACAAATGAAGGCTTACCTGGAATCCAACGCTGACGCTTGTAGAGAAAGTAGTGCTCCTGTTCCTCAGCTCCGACAGATCACAATCCTCACGATCTCCGTGATCGGACACCTACACACGCCAGAAACAAAAAAAACGCAAGCGTAAAATCCAGTATATGCAACTATATGTCAGTCAGAGAAGACATAACTCAACATCATAATCAACAACAAGAGTGGAACCATAACAAATAGTCGCTTATCATCAATCAAAGAAGAATACAACCATAGCCCTAACACTGAATTCTCCTTCAGAGGGTCACCAGCGGAACACGTCTCGAAAAATCCTGTCGGGGATAGGACAATCCTCTCTCTTCGGATGTCTCGACAATGATCTCCTTGCTTGGCAATGCAAAAAGGGGTGTTTTTAGGGTTTTTCACAAGGAGTTGTCTTCAGGGCAATGAAAGTACATGTTTAGGGGAATGCCATGAAAGTTTTTTCAAGCTATGTCACTGCTCACAGGTCACGGAATAAGCCCTCCAATTTTGGGGGATGGGGAATTGTAGGGACGGTGACAAATTGCTGTGTAACAGATGCCCCCTAAAGCATGAAGCCCGAGAGAGAGAGAGGGGTGAAATTATTTATGAGAACGTGTCCAACTGAAAACACCGTTTTCGGAAAACCTGCGTAGAGAAGTACAACTGATGTCTCAAATACATGATATATACATGGTATATGCGCAACCATCCATAACAGAGTATGTAAAAATCCAGATCCGAGGCATGGATGCAGCCATCCAGTGAGGATCAGTAAATAGACTCATGTATGGTCACAACCATCCAATCAGTGAGTCATGTAACTAATCATAATAATCCACAAAATCGCAGCCTAGATTATAACAAGCAGAATCCAGGGTCTTGCACTCCATCTCGACCCAAAAAAAGTACAAGTTCAATCATGCGAATATGTGAGCTGAAGTCGAACATGCAAGAACATCGTCTGATTACCAGCCAATGATGAAAGTTGTTAACAGACGTGAGAGGTACCACCATTAATGCCAATGGTCCCCAAGGTACTACAGGTACAATCTATGGCATGTGAACAATGAGCTAACGTCGAACACCCACAGAATCACTTGATGAGAGGCCAATAATGAAAACCTCACGTCGAATGCGAAGAACCTGCCATTGAAGCATGTAGGCTCCAAGGTACCAGAAGGGAGTCTCTAGATCAGCTTCCTGGATAATGAGCTGAAGTCGACAGGAAGTGACCTTGATCGAAGGTGGGCCATAGTGTTTCCCACATCATCGACGCGAGAGAGAGGAGCATAATGTCTTTGTGAATCAGGATCAGATGAGAATCAGAGGAAGGTTGATACTTGTAAAGGTCAAATTCTCTTGAACATATAAACGACACGACAGTGAGCTTGGCAGTATTTGACATCAACGGATCAGAGGTCATGGTGACAAGGCAAAGAGCAGATGAGAGGTAAAAAAGGATTACCCAAACCCATGGAGGCAAGTGGAAAACGAGATGATATGTCCCCAACCCGAAACTAATGTAGACAAGTGCCATGTTCAAGAGCGACATACTGCCGACATGATAATGATTATGGTTCCATTTTCCCCCACCATTTCTGGCGAGTACCCCAATTATTTTGATAACAAGATTGAAGGGGATAACATATGGTTTTAATATAAGTTCGTCCTTCAGACGAATCAATCCTAGTACATTTAATGAGCCCTAGGAAGGAGCGACTCGAATAACATCATTACGACTGAATCCAATGTCATTAGGGTTTAACGAGTCTGACAAACAAAGAACTCAGCGTCTTTTCACGTTTAGAGAGTCTGAAAAGACAGCGGAAAAGTAAACTCCAACGGTCCCTTTTTGTAAATAGTTCCTCAGGTCCGACAAGGTAGAAAACTATGTCTGAGGAAACCTCCTAGTTGCGATAGGCTAGGGTATTCCTTTTTCGTAAATAATCTATCCCAACCCAAAAATGGGGTAAACGTATACTGGGTAGATGTCATTTCGTGTCCACTTTAACGAGATCGAAACGACAAGGGCCTCAGCAATCTTTTCATGTTTAGAGAGTCAGAAAAGAGCTGAAATATGACTCCAAAATGACTTTTTTGTGTATTACCGAGTCCGAAAAAGTATAAAATACAACTCGTATCACCGTTTAAGTCGCATAAAGACCTGTTGCTGCACAGAAAGGCAAGTGTAAAATCCATTTTCGACAAAATGTATTAAAATATTAATAAAAAAATGACTTTTAAAACCTAATTAGATTTCAAAAAGTTATAAATAAGTCTCAAATGGTAAAAAAAAAATTACTTTTACTATTTACCTTATTGGAGAGCAACAGTGGTCCATTTTGTGTGCAAACTTCTGACAGTGAATACGACTGATCCGGGCTACCATTCAGTTCCCTGTTTGTTCCAGGTAATAGGCATTTCCCTAAGCTCCATTTCAATCCATTTTTTATATGTTTTTATTATGTATTAGACTTCTGGGCAAACCATTTTGAATTTTTAGGGCTCACTCCATTGGCGCGGGTATCGGGCACGAACCCGCGCCAATGGACATTTCTTCACAAAGAGGTCGCGCCAATTGTGCAACGCAATTTTCCACTCAAAATTTTGAAAATATGAGCTACCTATGTGGATTTTCAAATGTTCCAGAGATCTAACAATGTATTTTTGATTGTGTTGATGCAGATATAAAGACGAAAATGGTTATTTAATGGAAGGAAAGGGAACATGGAGAGGAGTATGAAATGGCCATGGAGAATGAGGTCTGCATGACTGCACTTAAGAACTATGGGCTTAAGAAATTCTTCCTCACACCCTGTTTACGAGCTCAGCCAGAGCTACTACAATACTTGGTCAGTATATGGGACGAAAATGAAGAAGTTTTCAAAATTCGGGACCAAGTACTGGAACTGGAGGTTTCTGACGTATATTTCATAACCAGACTGTCGCGTAGAGTTTCGGTGCCCATCTTGACAGGCAGCAGACCATCTGGGGAAAGATGGAGCACGTAATGGTGAGGGTGTGCCCAGGGGCACGAACCAGATCAGGAAGCAGGAAAGTGGACATCCACACTGTCCAGGATCTAGCACTGAGAGTAGTGCTACACACCATCACACGAGCGGTGGGATCGCAAGCTCCACACTAGGCAACCAAGGCCCAACTCCTGCTAGCCGCTGAGTGTATGAGTCCAATACTGTTTGATTGGGCTACTGCAGTGACCACAAATATCAAGAGGCATCTCACAAAGTGCAAGCAAGTCAAACTGAAACAGTTTGGCTACGGTTCCATTTTGGTATCGTTCATCCTAGAATGACTACCTATCTTTCAGGGCCAAGGGGCCATAGTTGCTGAGCCGATACCACGAGAGCCGAGGATGGCTCGCTGGGTAGCACTTATGCCCAGATCAGGAGGAGGCCAACAAATGTCCTGGAGGCCGGAGTTTTTTGGATGGTTATGGTGTCAGCTGATCGTGGTCGAGGATTGGCCCTATGCCGGGACCGATTTCACTGGAGACCCAGATCTCCCACTTCCGAAGGGGGATGACTGGGACGAGGAGTTGGGTATGACCTCTCTTTTTGATTTTTATGTTTTATGATTTTTTTGGTAATACATGTCTATTCTAACACCAGTTAATATGTATGCAGATGTTGGCCCAGAGAGACCTGTCGGTCTGTCTCCCATTGCACGAAGAACTCAGCCTGGAGCTGACCCTCAGGCAGAGGGTGCCGAGGGAGGAGAGTTGGTCCAGAACCTTGAGGGGACTGCCTGAGGGATTCCAGACTACGCCCGGCTGGCAGATGTCCCGATGGCGTATCAGAGACATATGGTGGGAGTGCCTAGTCGCCTCCACCGAATTTTGAGATGCTTAGTGCGTGCGGTGGCATGTTACCACGATCACCATGCGGATTAGACACCTAGGGCTTCTTTCATGCATATATTTTTTGAGAGACATGTCGTCTCCGAATGTATTAAGACGAACATGTATATTTTTTTATTTTATGTGATGCACACTATGTAAACATTTTGACACACACATATATATATATATATATATACATACCTATTTCGGGATGGATCTTCTCACATGTGATGATGTTTTATAAATTGCGTAAATGTCTATCTAAAACCAAATTAGCTACTGCATCTGTTAATGTATTTATATGTCTGGGTATGTGTTGATATGTAATCTAGTCAAAATTTCTCTCCAGCAGACGAATACAAAAATACAGACGTAAAATGGATGGATTTCTTACTGAATAATGCCTGTTAAGCTGTAATACTACAAGTTGTAAGTCTAGATACACAAGTAATTCATGAATGTCGAGGTCCACAGCCTCGGTTAATAATTCCAATACAGCACTATATTCCGCGATATTATTTTTAGCAAGTCCCAGACGCACACCTTGCAGGTTAACCAACTCACCAGCAGGATCATAGATTACCCAGGCTGCTGAAGACAGATTCCTGGTACTGCGGGAGGCACCATCCGCGAAACCCACAAATGGAGTAATGGACATCTGCACAATCAGGAAGACTCGATCAGCAGAAAGATGCTTACATCGCACACCACACCACACATGCACACAAATGAATATACACACCTATGTGCACACACCACACTAAAAATAACTTCAAGCATAGTATTTCTTAAGGTACATCCCATTTCTAGGTTGCGCCAATGGAACTCCTTCATAATCAATGAGCTCATAAGCCCCATTCTTCAATACTCGTTTTACTATATAGGGCCCATGCCACATGAGTTGGAGATTTCCTGCCCCGAGTTTGTCGTGCGCTTGGTCGTATAGGAGGACAAGGTCCCCTTCGACAAAGGAACGTGGAGAGACAGATTGATAAAAGTGTGCTTTGACCCACTTTTTCTGTGCTTCAAGGACTAAAGCAACCAAGCGGCGGGTTTCATCCAACCGTTCCAAATACAAGAGATGCTCTTCTTCAGGAGAAGTATCGGGAAAAAGTTCCACGGCTAGCTTTAAGGAAGGAATTTCACACTCAACCGGAAGAGTTGCTTCCAGACCATACACCAATTGGACTGGTGTGAATCCGATTGCACTCTTTGTTGACATCCGGTATGCCCATAGAGCTGAGAACAATTGGAGGTGCCAATTGGAATTATGAATTCCAACTGTTCGTTGAAGCATTGTGACCAAAACCTTGTTCACAGCCTCAACCTGGCCATTTGTCTGGGGGTAATATGGCGTTGAGCTATCGTGTCGTAAGCCCAATCTTGATGTGAGCTCGACCATCATGTAATCTCGAAAGTGCGTACCATGATCGGTAACAATGGCCTGAGGGACCCTGAAACGTGCAATAATATGGTTGAAGATAAATTGGGCAGCTGTCTTACCATCGGCGGCTAGTGTAGGCATCGCTTCGGCCCACTTAGTAAAGTAGTCGACATCAACGATTATATATGCATGCCCCCCCGCCGAATGAGGGTTACACGTCATAAAATCAATGCCCCATTTTGCGAAAGGGCCGACGGTAATGACAGGATGCAGAGGGACGGGTGGCGCGTGCATCTTGCACTGAAAAAACTGGCACACATGACATTTGCGGACTCCAACAATACTGTATTTAAAGATTGACGGCCAGAAGTAACCCACACGCAGAATCTTCTAGGCAGTGGCATATCCAGACATGTGACCACCACAGGCGCCACTGTGACAGTCATTTAAGACTCTTTCAGCCTCTTCCAAAGTCAAACATCGATAGAGCACTGAATCTACTCCAACCCGATATAATGTATATCCTAAAATGCGGTAGGGTTGAGACTGATGCTGAATTTAACGTCGGGCATCTTTGGTCAACTTAGAGCGAAAGGATGACGTCTAAAGATACACAATAATATCACCATACCATGGGTCACGGGTGATGATAAGGAATATGGTTTCGTCTGGGATATGTTCTTCAGAATGAGATGGGGGGGAGTCTGTCGGGAGGGAGCAAATAAGATCCATGAAAACCAGTGATTTGGTCGAATTAGCAGTAGTGAACTTTAGGTCGAACTCCTGAAGGATAACGATCCATTTGGAGTATTTTCCCCCCAGTAATTGTCCAGAAATAATATATGTGATGGGGTTGCAATCCAAAACCACGGTAATGGTACGCAGTAGGATGTAGTGGCGGAAACATTGCACAGCTTGTACAGCTGCTAAAGCTAGCTTCTCAACGTGAGCGTAACACATTTCCGTGTTGAGAATATTTTGCGATAGAGAGTAAACAACGTGTTCATTGCCATCATCTTCATCCTGCACCAGAACCATAGCTATGGTGCTAAACGCGGCAGCCAAATATAGAGTGAAATCACGGTGATAGTTTGGAGGCCGAAGCAACGGAGCATTAACAAGTAATGTCTTAAGCTTCTCAAAGGATTGCTGAGCAATGTCGTCCCAATGAAAGGGAACGTTCTGCTTTAAAAGACGCGTGAATATTTTTGCCACTTCTGCGTAGTTCAGTATAAAGTGTCGTAGGAAGTTAGCTTTTCCCTGCAGACTCTAAAATTGATATAACGAAGATGGCGATGGGAGATTGGCAATGGCCTCGACCTTTAGGGGATCGAGGTGAATCCCGTCCTTGGAGACTATGAACCCCAAAAGACGTCCAGAATCCACGCAAAAGACGCATTTATGAGGATTGAGCCGGATATTATAGCGTCGACAACAAAGGAAAATCTGGCAGAGGTGTTCTGGGTGGTCCTCTCGCCGAGTTGAGTGAGCTGGAAAATCGTCCAGATAAGGTTGAACGATATGGCGTATGTCATGAAATGCATAAGACATAGCACGTTGGAAAGTGGCACCAACGTTCTTCAAGCCGAACGGGAGCTTTTTATAAGCAAAATTACCCCATGGACAGATGAATGCAGTCTTGTGTTGATCAGTGGGTAGAATATTTATCTGATTATACCCGGAAAAGCCATCCATCAGGGAATAAATCTCACTCCCAGCACATTCGTCAATGATTTGATCTATGAAAGGAGTGGGGTAATTGTCCTTTGGACAGACCCTATTAATATCTCAGTAATCAACACAAAATCTGATAGTGCCCTGTTTCTTATCTATAGGGACAATGTTGGAGACCCATTCTGTGAGGGGAATCGGGTAAATGAAGCCCGCGTTCAAAAAAATTTCAAATTCTGCTTTAATGGCAGCAGCTTTGTGAGGATGCACCAGGCACAGGCGTTGGCGCACGAGTTTCGCACCAGGATAGGTAGGAATCTCATGCACTACTATGCTGGGATCAATCCCGGGAATTTCCTCATAGGACCAAGCAAACACGTCTCTGAATTCTCGAAAAAGATCAGTATAAACTCGTATCTCATCAGGAGAACAAGTCACTCCCACGTGTATGTTCTCAACTATCCCTGGTTTAACGGAGAAGTCGATTGGAATGGTTTGAGTAATGTTGCTCAGGTTTCCCTCTGAAAGCACCTCATGTGTCAATATGGGCATCTGGAGAGGTGGAGTGGGAACCTGAGATGAAAAACGCTCTAGAAAATCTGACATTGCCCCCAAGCTAGGCATGAAGGAGGAACTATGATGTCCATCGCTCCAAGGCAGGTCCTCGAGAGACATTGTTTAAACAATGGCTTCATCAGAAGGGAATATCTCTTTAAGAGGATCAGGCGAGTCAGCCTCGTTGAGACAGGGGGATTGAGAATAGATGTCTAAAGCCATGCTCAAAGGAGCATGCTAAGGAGGGGGAGGATCAGATGCAACGACGATTTCACAGTAGTTAATATCTACCGGAGTTAAGGGCATTGATTCTCCAAACTCAGCCACCTGCTCAGGCGAAGGGATGAGCCATGGGTCGTCAGACCTAGAGATCATGTTAACTTGAGCGGTGTGCGGTGGTGGTGCGGGAAAAATACCCATGAGGACGAGGTCCTTAAAGAGACCGGGTCCTACACTGTCAGGGGGATTTGTGATTTGATCCACGTACAGAACATTGTTCTCAGAGGTGGAGGTGAAGAAAGACAACTGATCCACAGTATCAATTTTTCCCTCATGAGGGAAATTAATAAGTCGAAAGAGGGTGGACAGCACGCATAACATGGCATGAGTCCAACTGCGGCCGAGAAGTATATTGTAGTTAACCTTGGCGTCAACTACTTCTACTTCTACATTGAATGTCTTCCCCTGTAAGGTAATCACTAAACTCTTGAGAACACCCAGGGGTTTCGATTCCCGACCATCAAATGCCTCTAGGGCATTAGGAGATGATGAAAGGGCCGAAGAGCCAATGGCCTTCCAGCAAGAAGATGACATGACACAGGTAGAAGCACCTTCATCCACAGCAGCCCTATGGATGTTAAGACCGTTGATCCCAACTTGAATAACAAGAGCGATCTGATGTGGAAGTCAGGTGGTAAAGTTCTCTAAGTCGAAGGTGAGAAGATTAGAATCAGTGGGATCGATCCCACCGATTGAAGACAACAAAGCTTTCCATTGTGACGGGAAAATTTGAAGAAATTCCAATGCAGACATGCCAGAAGGCGCCTGTGCCAGATCCTCAACAACACTGTAGTGCTGAGCGTCACTGGCATTCGAATTGTAGGAAGATCTTCTTAGAACACCTTTAGAAGGTGGCTTCACAACAGGTTCAGCAGTAGGCTTCTCAATCTCCAACAAACCGGAGATAGGTGGGGGAGGTGAACCGTCCACAACTGCCTTCCCAGGTGCCTGACGCGATTCGTTGTAATCCTTCGAACGCGTAGCAATAGAGATAGGTGTAGCACCATTCGTCATAAATACTTCAGACCCAAATGGTGCAGATGGTGAAGGCTGTTCAACCATCTGGGTCTGCTGAGATGGGAATGGTTCTTTAAGAACTGCTAGAGTCCCTTTGGAGCCTTTTAGAAGTTGACTAACCTCAGATCGTCGTGGAAAATCCTTTGTATAATGATCTCCTTCACAAATAAGGCAGGGATACTTCGGTTTATGTTGGGAACCGTCCTCGGTACGAGGTTTGGAAGATTCTGGCTTTGGAGCGTCGGATTTGGATTTACCTTTGCCCTTCTTCTTTCCTTTGGAGGCTTTTTCTGTAGGATTAGCCTGAACGACGTTAACCTCCGTAGTTTTTCTAGAATCGGGAGGGGCAGGAGGAGCAGAATTATTGGATGAGTTGGACTTCTGCTTCCCATTCAAATATTTCTTCGAATTCTGAGACACGGAACCAATAACACCATCCACCGCCTGGGTAGGCGGAGCTTTAGAGGTTCCAGACCGTGGACAATCAGGCAAAATATCATAAAGTGTGCCGGACTGAGAGTATACCAGATCTAGATATTGGGCACGCGCTATGGCTTGTTCTTCAGTCACACACACTCCCATAGCAATATCTTGGGCGATTTTGTTAATGAAGGAGGTGGTGAACCAATGAGTTAGTATATGATCAGGTATATGGAACTTGATCAGTATACGATGACATTTCCACTCATGAATGTGATCAGAAATGTGGGTGGCTTTGTCCTACTTCAAAGAAGTCAGGAAGTGCGTCCCCGCTTCGTAGCGAATCGGTAACTGAAAATGAGTCAGAAAAGCCATGGCTAACGTATTGAAATCTTGAAATATGCCACGGGATAATTCAATATACCACTTAGCGGCAGCGCTAGTCAAAGTGCGCTGGAAGAGGCATAGACAGATTGAATCATCGACCCAAGAGTTGGACGAACACCAAAGATGGTAAGTCATCACATGAGCTTGGGGGTCCTCCCTAGCTCTACCCTCAAACTTGGGGCAATCACCGGGTACCTTGGTAGGAACCGAAGGCCAATAAGGATTATGCAGAATTGGATCATTCGTTAATTTCGAAACATCCGGTAATTCCAAGGTAGCCCAGAACGACAATGGCGGATTGGATGACATACCTGGCCCTGGATAAGGACCAGTACCTGTACTCCACGCTGGTTGAGAATATCCTTGCCCCCAGGGGTTCTGTCCTGTAGGATTCTAACTGTAGGGGGTATAGGTCATATATCCAGCCTGATTCGATTGCTGGTAACCAGCGTACGGGGCTTGATAACCAGAGTATGGACCCTGATTGTAAGTCAGCCCCGTGTGAGCAGCATGTGGATTTGGCTACTGAGCATAGGTGTAGCTGGGTTGTTGAGAGTAATAGTTAAAAAATTGTGGCTGGCTATAATTTGGTCGATATTGACCATGAGAATTGTAACCGCCTTGAGGTCGAGTGGGCTGCTGATAGGTGGGACCCTGCTGAGCCTGATAATTAGGGCGAAATAGTTGATTTGGCTATGGCATTAAATAAGTCGGCTGTTGGGCAGGGTTGACAGGATGTGCAGGCTGGCCTGCCTGAACAGGCTGACCTGGCTAAGCAGATTACCCTGGTTGAACAGGTTGACCCGGATAAACAGGTTGTGCCGGTTGTGCAGGTTGTCCTGGCTGTTGAGTAGCACCAGGTTGTGCCGGATGGTCCGGTTGGCCTGGTGGAGGGACACCAGGTTGTGCCGGATTGCGCGGTTGCCCTGGTGGCGGGATACCAGGTTGTGCCGGATGGGCCGGTTGGCCTGGTAACGGAATGGAGCCAGGTATTTGCTAATAACTGGTTTGACCCGCAACAGGACCATAAGATGGTCCTGGCTAATGTGAAACATTGGGACCAAGAGGATACTACGGTTGTAAAGGTTGAGAAGGTTGGACTTGCCCCCCAGGACCATATGCCGGCCCTGGTTGGTACCCCGGTTGACCTGTGAGTCCTTGAGGTTGCCCAGGTGGGACTCCAGGGAGAGGCTGCAAGAGTTGACTGGAAGGGTTGTAATACTGTCTGTACGGACCGTATAATGGCCCTTGCTGGCCCGGAGGGTAGCCTTGTATGGGCTGTCCCTGCGGGTCATAAGGATAGCCAGGCTGGCCCGAAGGTTGGCCTTGAAAAGGTTGTCCTTGTGGGTTGTAGGGCTGTCCATCCTGGTTATACAGTAAACCCTGAGCATGAAGTTGATCCTCAAGAGCAGGTAAATGTAAAGGGTTCCCATGCTCATCGTACTGATATGGAAAAATGTACACGGGTGTACCATCCTGTGCATAATGTGAAAAGTACGAGCGGTTGGGATCTTCAGAGGATTGTCCAACCTCGGGGTTCGACTGTTGCAGAGACAATCGATACTCCTCTGGAGAGATGTTCTCTGGCATAGCAGATGCTATGTAGATGTCTTCGGCGAGCGATGTGGTCCTTACGGACTGGGTAGTAATGGCGGGTGCAGATGCAGCCACAAAAACAGTGGGCATGGAGGGTACAGAAGTAACCTGAGGGGATGATGTAACGAGCATTCGTGGAGACATCCCCAATGAAGGAACAACCGGCCTCGTAGAAGGAGCTGATACCCCCATAGAGGTAGTGATGGCAATAATATGACCCAAAGATGTACACCCGGCTGGTAATGAGGGACCAGGTGATGACATAACATATGGTTCAGGGTTGTCTTCTGGAAATAAACTCCGAGGAAACAATTGGTAATGTTCACTGGACGTGGGGATTTCCTCGCTAGATTCACTCATGTTTGAGCCTGCCGCTAGATCTCGTAACAGACAGCGATGACTAGGAGGAATAACAGCAGCTATAAAAGGCGAACCCGATGTAAGAGGAGGGAAATCTTCCCCTATTACCAATCCAAACCAAGGGTTGGAAAAGGGCCAATTGAACTCAACTGGTCCTCCAAAGGGCTGCTCAGACAGAACTCGTCCCCCGTCGTGAAACTTAGAAATGATGGGCTGCTGGGGTTCAGCAGAGGACTAAGAAGCCTCTGATGAATCGTCCGTATATGGACTACCAATAGACGAAACAGAAGGTTCTGTCACTGTGACAACAATGAAAAAATATCAAGCACAACACACATGGGCTGAAAAAGAGTCAAGACACACAATCAAACGGCCAACAAGCAAAATCTAATAGGGCGCGTGATCGCGGGTGATTAATTTTACCACATTGAAACTTAGAAACTTCACCGTTTCATGTTTTAAGAGTCGAGAAATGGATGAAAGGTGACTCTATCTCTTTCAGTTTTGAAGCAAGCGTGAAAGGACAAGCGCTTGGTGATCCTTTCAAATTTAAAGAGTCAGAAAAGATCAAATGACTACTCAGGAATGCTAGGCAAAGGGTGTACCAAATAACCGTGAATTGCAATATACACCTTGGTTTCAAAAATGAAAGAGAAATCAACCAAGGACTTAACTTACGTGTAGGAAATCTCCCTAAATGCTGTGTCTGGTGTATCACGGGTATAGGGTGGCAGACTCGGCTTCCTATGGATAAAGGATAGAAACCTAGTGGGGTCTCCCTTTATATACTTGACGGTACGGTGAGCACAAGTCCGTACTAGTGTTGTCTAAATCCAGGAGGTGAATGACAGCTACTAGGTTTAAAGACGCCGAAACACGTCTCTAGCCTAGACCACTAAATGTTGCGTTAATGTTTCAATGCTGCCTTACTGTAAATTGAGTAAATTTTAATTTCTATCTTCAATTACGTTTCAGTTTTTAGGCCTTAGCGAGTGTGATGTCACAAAATCTCCTAAATGTACACTATATGCCACAGTATATCATTTCATTCGATGAAAGCTAATTATGAGAGAGTTGAGAGCTTTTCACAAATAAAATGATCAGAAAACAACCAACAAAGTCTCTAATGCAGCTAATGTAAGCCAAAAAAATTTCTCTCAAACTCACTAATCACTAATAACACCGAAAAGATTTTAATTTGCACTAACTAATCAAAAGCAAAAGAGATTTTTTATATTTTCAATGTTTAATAGCAACATGCACTAAACGAAATGAAAACTAATGAAGAGAAATTTGAGATGCGATAGTAAAAGAGCAAAGATAAGCAAATCCACTCAATGACAACACGCAATCAGACCTCAAATAAAAAAAATAGTCCCTCAAAACCAAAAGAATCACAAAGACTCAAATGGACCATGTAATCTAGGCCCAAAATGAGACAAAGCGCAATTTGAATGAAGAAGAGAACAAACACTCAAATGACACAATAAAATGATAAACAACTGCCAAACGAATGTAAAGAAGCAATCACAAGGTCGACTGAACAAATAGAGACCAAAAACTCCCAAGGGAGGCTCGACACACAAGAGCACATAGATGCCCTAGGGCTAGAATGGGAAATTGATGGAAAACGGCAAACAACCAAAGGATGAAGGTCACAACCAGTCAAACAAGGCCCCAAAACACTCAAGCAGTTGAAATAAAAAAACCAAACACACTGATCAAGCTCAGGAAGGTCAAAACAGGGCAAACCCTAGTACCTCACAGGATTGGCGCGACTGTGAGGCTGAAACTAGCGCCAGAAAGGAATTGGCGCGGGTAATACACAAGCAACCTGCACCAATGGGCGCGAATGTAAGGCTGTAAAGCGCGCCAGTCGAGTTTGCTAAGGAAAAATGAAAAAAGACAATCCAAAAAGCGCGCCAGTCGAGTTTGCTAAGGAAAAATGAAAAAAGACAATCTAACAAGCAGACCAGTTATGAGCAAGCTAACCAAAAGCCAAAATCACAAAAGAGCCAGCCAAAAGAGCCGACCAAGCAAGCAGAATCAAGAAACAACCGAAAAGACAAGACAATACTCCAAGTGTTCAATTCATAAACTAAACTGGAGATTGACTGAAGCAGCTTTGATATACTTTGCTAATGCAGAGCAAGAGCATTTGAAGGCTATCTGGCTAACTTCAGGCTCCATCTGTAGCTTATAAAAAAAACAACAACAAGCTAGACGTCCCCAGCGGAGTCGCCAATTTGTTGTGGAGATAAATCCCCTCTGCGGACAGAGGCGATCCCTACTAGCCCAGACTGGGTCTAGCAACAATCGTTTACGCTATAGTGCAGGTCCCTAATTGAAAATAAACCAACTAGCGATGAAGGCTTACCCGGAATCCAACACTGACGCTTGTAGAGAAAGTAGCGCTCTCGTTCCTTATATCCGGCAGATCACAATCCTCATGAACTCCGTGATCGGAAACCTGCACACGCCAGAAAAAAAACAAACGCAAGCGTAAAATCCAGTATATGCAACTATATGTCAGTCAGAGAAGACATAACTCAACATCATAATCAACAACAAGAGTGGAACCATAACCAATAGTCGCTTATCATTAATCAATCAAAGATAACCATAGCCCCGACGCCGAATTCTCCTTCCTCGAGGGTCGCCAAACAACACGTTCAAAAGCCTTAGGGATAGGAAAAACTCTTTGGATGTCTCCATAATGACTTTACTTGGATTTGGCCTTAAGGGAATGAATCAAGGCTCTTGCAGCATAAGGCTCTGATGGCTCTTGGGAACTTGGAGACTAGCTTGCAAAGGATATGAGCAAGCTTTTATAGATGGAGGAAGGGGAGTTGGGATCCCTATAATCGTGGGATTGGCCTTATCCTCAAGGAAGCTTCCATGAGAGGTGGCAAACCACTTCCTCTACACGGAGATCTGGAGCCAAACCTACCAACTCAAATTAGATACCAGTTTCTGGATCAGTTAGGACGAAACTTCCACCATTTATTTTTAAAAAACACTCCTTAAAATGGCTGGCGTGAGTGCAACTCTGGGACAGAGTGCTAATTGGCGCTCCCTCTTTGAAGGATTTCCCCCATTGGCGCGGGCACTGAACTGGCTACTCATGCCAATGCAAAAAGGGGTGTTTTTAGGGTTTTTCACAAGGAGTTGTCTTCAGGGAAATTAAAGTACATGTTTAGGGGAATTCCATGAAAGTGTTTTCAAGCTATGTCACTACTCACAGGTCATGGAATAAGCCCTCCAATTGTGCGGGATGGGGAATCGCAGGGACAGTGAAAAATTGTTGTGTAACACCTAGTCAGGACTTCATAAGACTATGCCAGAAGTATTATGTCCCAGACCAAAGATCAATTGTGAGTAATGATAGGGAAATCCTTTTTTCTATCACTACAGAGTCAATAAATGAAATTTTGTAGTTATAGTTTGACCCTAGGGCAGTCCCATTATCCATTGAAGCATTGACACAGTTATATTTGGGGTTAGATTTCCCCAAAAGATTTATGATTTTTTAGAACTTTATGCCTAGTCATGTGGATATTCCAAAGCTGAATCCTTCCTATTCCACTGCCAAGTTTCTAGAGGGTTCTAGGCATGCAATTTCTATGTTATCCTTTATATTAGTCTATTTCACTGATGAGTTTACTGATGAGTCAATCCTTGGGTTTTTTTCTTCCTTGTCTCCTGGTCAACCTCCTGCTGTGATCTTTGATTTTTTCAGATTTTTTGCTGATTCCATACACCATGAATTGACAAAGTTGCCCACTGAAGGGGTATTTAGGTATTATTCTTATTTATTTCATTTGTTCTTATTCTCACAACCAGATGAATTCCCAATAGCATTATAGAAAATGAATATAGAGGGCCAGCCTCTATCAGTTGTCTTTTGGACATCATTGTTGAGAAAATAAGGAAGTGAATACAATTACATAGATTTCACAGATTTGTTCATCAGGCGAGCTATGAATTTGCTACATAAATTAGAACAACCTAGAGTAAGTGAAGAGATGGAAAGGATATTACAACTGTTAAAAGAATGCAAAACGGGAGATTGGTACTTGTATGAGAAGCACACTGAATTAAGAATCTTTGGATCCAATATGCTTCCATATAAGTTACCTAAGTTTATGACTATAAGAGTCTTTGCTCTAGATTATTTGAGACAGGTTTTGAATGTTAATGCTATCCATTTCATGGCTTCTAAAAGGAAGACCTAGTTCAAACTAAAAAATTAAATTGGCCCTTTCATAATAAATAATAGGGATGCTAAGAAAGAGATAGAAAAAATATTATCAGAGCTGAAATTTCAAGTGCGTTTCCCTTGGAATTATGACCCCCAAGGTCTTTTGAACAGTATAAGGGTTCAAAATAAGCTTCCTCCTTTTATACATGAGTCAAAGCCTAATATTGAAAAGTTTTCCAATCAGACAGAATGGGGAGAAAATACATTGGTAGATTTAACTGCAAATACACAACCAACAGGAAAAAAAGATACCACACTTGCTGTGGTAACTCCTAAACAACCAGAGACTTCAAACAAAAGGAGCAGATATGAGGGAGCCTACACAGCAGAAACTACTTCAGATACCAATTTTAAACTCATCTATAAAAAAAGACTCAAATTTGGTTCCATAGGCAAATAAAAACTTATATAGGTTGAAGATGAACCAGAGTTCAGTAATGATGAGGCCACTCTAATAATTAAGGATACTTTGACAGAAATTGAAAGAGAACAAGAAACATCCAAAGGAAAGGAGACCCAAATGATTGAGAAACAGGTGAATATGGAAACTTCTTCTTCTCAAATAGCAGAAGAAAAATATTTGCACATCAAGGAGAGATATAAGAAAATCAAACAAAGAAATGAAGAAATTAAAAGTGAGATTTATTCTCAATTCCTCAAGCAGAAGCCAAGAAATTAGGACAAATTCCTTACAGCATTTGATTACTCTTCAAACAAGATGACCATGTCCTATTTACAACCAACTACTTCAACCCCTAAAACAGTGGCTGATTACAAAAAGATGTAATTTGAAGTAGATACTGAAAAAGTGCATGAATTGGATCAAATAGAATTTCATAGACATAGCTCTGAGATGCTATATTCCACTGTGGTGACAAAGTCCATGAGTGTAATAAATTTGCAAAATACTATTATCAACCTGCAAGACCAGATGAAACTTGACAAAGGCTCCTTATATACAAAATATCTAAGGATCAAGGCCTTAAAAGATTTAATTTTACAAATAGAAGTTGACCCATCAAATGTACAAGCTGCTGAAGTATTAATAAAGAAGAAAAATGATGATATTGCTGCTTTGAGGAAATAGTTAAAACTTCCTCAAAGTGAGCACCCACAGAATAAGGAGATACTTCAACAACAAAAGGAAAAAGATGATATGATGCAGTTGATCATAAAGCTAACTGCCCAAATCAAGGATATGGAAAGTCAATTGGATATACTGATAAAAGAAAAAGAAGCTTTGAAAGAAATTGATACTTCCACCATTCCTACAGTCATACCTATCATTACAGCTACTATTCCTTCTACACTGGGAGAAAAGTTAGCACCAAAAGAGCCACTGGCAACTGCAGTGTTAGTGCAATCAGCTACTACCTCCCAAACATAATCCTCAACATCTCAAGTGCAGAAGACAAATGATGTAGGGAAAATTGTTGAAGAAATGGAAGAAATGACATTGAAAACCAATGAAATTAATATTTTGAATAAAATGATCCAGAATATGAAGGTATCCAACAAAGCAACATTGATTAATGCCAACAATTATGAGAAAAACGCTAAAAGACTTGAAGATAAATTCAAAAGCCTTTAGAAGGATTTGAGTTTCAATACACAGATTTATTATATAATAAATCACCTATGGACCAATACTATTGAGGCTATACATCTTCAATGGTCATCCATACAGATAATATATGAACAGAGAGACCTCCTTCTAGCAGCTCAAGCTAAAATACAAAGGACAATAGAAGAATTAGCAGATAAACCAGCACAGGCATTACAGCTAATTATCTTCTTAAACAGTAAGAATAGGACTGAGCTAGAAGAATTGAAGATATAAGACAAGACAGAAACTATATTGAAAATCAAGAAAGTACTGACAAAGAAAACCCTGATGAACAACTTGAAAGAAAAATGTGATGCCATGAAATTTTCCATCACCAAGTTTTTAGCAAAGTATACCATGCTAAGACAAGCTGGTATTCCAGAAATTCATGTCTTCAATGATGAATTGATGGATCAAAAGGAATATGATAAAAATATAAGAGATGATGCCAAAGAACAGGTGAATAAGAAATTTCCACAGGGATCTCCAACAGGGAAAGTTGTTCTCCAATACATTGAAGATTTATTCTTCCTTCAGAATGAAATCAAACATTTGTTTGTAATTAAGCCAAATTTTGCTAAATACACTGATGCAGATGAGAACTACAAAAAGTTGAAAAGTATGAACATACCAAGTGCTAAACAGGGGCAACAATTTACATATTTTCTTTAGCTACAAAGAAGCAAAATAGTGATAGAGAGTGCAGAATGAAATAGTCAGTTTGAGAAGGAAACAAATAAAACAATTATTTGATTTTGAATTTTTTACTTCTAAGAAGTCTCTTTTTACAGCAGTTAAATATCAAACTATCAGCTTAAAGAGTATCATGGTGAAAGAGCAGAGTCAAAGTGTATCAGAAAGAAAAGCAACAGTCAGTTGATTTTGACTGCTGTAATTTCCATTTTTACAGCAGTGAAATGAAAAATAAGCAGCGTGAAAGAGTGTCAGAAAGTTATAAGTGGAAAGAGTATCAATGAAGTTATCTTCCAAAAGATATTTTCAAAATCCAAGCGAGCATGGACAACTATTCAACAAACAATTTTTGTTTGATAAGATTAATTCTATATTTTCTAGATAAGAGGACAACTTGCTAAAGTTGTTAAGCAACTGTCCCTCTTAATATGTAAAGATATTTTATATTTCATAGAGTTATTCCTAGATATCTCTAGGATATTTGTAATAAACATTTGTATAAATACTTCAGTTTGTGACGTGTTTAGTGTGGAATAAAATTGCTAAGAACATTATAAACATTTCGTTGGTACGTTGGAGGCTCACATGTGTTGATTTCAAAGCAGCAGTATGGAAAATAACCAATTGGACTTCATAATTCAGGATTCAAGCGATAATTTGAAGAGTAAAGTGCATCTATCTTGTCATTGTTTCCATTCTGAGTTGCATACAATTTCATATATGTTGTTCAATCTTAATGATTAATTAGGAGAATTATTTCAGGACTAGTGTAAGAACTCCTCGTCTTAACTACTTAATGATTTAAATGTTTTCTGCTGATTTTAGATTTAGGAATTCTTAATTTCTCCTAGTCCCGTTTGACCCCTGCCTCCTTCCTCTTTTTCCTGATCAAAGGATCCTTCATTGCCCTTTATCCTGAAGCAAGCCATCTCATCAATACAATCTATTCAAATCTCTGAGGGTTATCTACCTTGCCTTGAATACATTAGCATCCTCTTGGCCTTGCCCTCTAGTTCTTCTTGTTAGGCATTGACTCCATAGCCCAATGGAATAGTATATCCCTCTTTAATTTGTCTTCAATTAATCTTATTTTCCACCAAACATTAAACCAAAACCAATTTTTCTATCATAACTAGTCTTAAACATTAAACAAAAACAAAATTAAATCATAAAGAGAGAGCCCTCTCTGAAATTTAGGAAGGCTAGATCCTAACTTTACAAAGTAAGTTTGTGGTTACCCTTAGTTTTCTTAAACTAAAAATAAAAAAGCCCACAATATTTAGAAATTACTAGGGTGATAACATACTGGTGACCATACTGGGGATCTAACCAATCTCCAGTTTTAAAATTAGTCTTAAAGGAAGATTTTTAATCTATCTTTTTACTTTAAGATTATTTTTAAAGGGTTGTGGGTATTCATAAATAGTCATTCTGGCTTCTAGGAAAACCTATTATACCAGGTCTAACCCGGATCCTAAGCTTGCAGTTATAGTAGATAACCCATAACAGATTGGAAAAGAAAAAAGAAAAAACAAATTGTCAATTTAGAAACTGAATTACCATTAAGAAAATCTAATTCTTTACCCAAAGAATTAGTGAGCTTATCTGATATTGATTTTGATTTCAAGTTTGAACAATCATTGTTTAAAGTTAAATCTGAAACTGATTTAAAAGATACTGTAATAGATCCTGTTTTTACTTCTTTATTGAAAGCAAAACAGAATATTATTTCAGCGAAAATAAAATCAGATAAATCTAAATATCAAAGTCAAATAGAAAGGATTAATGTTACATTGATTAAAGACATTGATGAAGCTATTAAATTAGCCCATTTATTATCTCACATTAAGCCTCCAGTTTCTCAATTACACACAACAATAATTCCAGCAACAGATTCAACTCTGTATGCTGTCATTTCATTTTTAGATTCCACTACAAGTTCATCCACAGAAAAATTTACTCCTGAGTTGCCTTTGCAGCCTAAGATATTATTTCCCTCATTCACTCAATCCATTGCATCCAGTAGTTTTATAAGCACTACATCCTTATTTCCAAATAATTCCATATATATACCAACATCTTTTCCAAGCTCATCAAGCACAGCTTTTAGCTCATCAGCTACCATATCCAGCACTGCTCCTATCATTACTGTTATACCTCCTAGTTCAGCAAAAATTCGAGCCATGGCTGCTAGGTATGCTCCCCTTGTCTTACCTCAAAACCTCCATGATATGCCTCAAGATTATCAGAAAAATATACCACTATTTGATGGCCAATCACAATATACTACTCAACAACATGTCACAAGAATAACAGATTATTGTGAAATCTATGAAATAGATGAATCAAATGTTCAAATGAGGTTGTTTGCTCAAAGTTTAACAGGAGAGGTTAAGAAATGGTTTAAAAATTTAACTGCTGGTAGTATAGCTAATTTAGCTGCATTCCATAGAGCATTCTTAAATAAATGGGAAAAGTAAAAGAACCCCCTGCAAATCTTATCTGAATTTGATGCTTTAAAAAGAGCTCCTAATGAGTCTGTTCAGGATTATTGCACTAGGTATAACAGTGTTTATAGTTCCATTCCTATTGATCTTAAACCTACGCCCTATTATGTACTTCTTAAATTTCCGGATGGATTTGATCCAGATATGGCTTATCAACTAAGAGAAAGGAATGTGGAAACATTAGAATAGATGCAATTGGATGCTGTCGGTGTAGAAATAAATATTCTAGCTAAAAAATCCAGACTTAGGAATGAAAGGAGAGTCACAATCAAAGAAGAAACATCAAAATCAGATGGTAAATTTGAATTTTTTGCTAAAACTTTAGAAAGGGTGTTTGAAATATTAGACAATATTGAGACAAAACCACAATGGGATAACCAAACACAAATCAGAAATCCCAACTTCAGAAAAAACAATAATCCTGGAAAAGGTAAAGAAGCTTCTCCAGATCAAAACATTAGGCCCCCATTCCAAGAGAACTATGCGGAAAGTTCTCAAAATAATGACGAAGATGAGGATGACATCAATATAGTAATGGGAATAGATGAAGAAAACACTATTTTCCTCACTGAAGAGGATCGGCAACTTTTTGAGCTTCAACAACTCAAAGTAGAATCTAGTGAATCCTTTGATTTCAAACAAGGTTATGACTTCGCTATTAATGAAATTCACAGTCAGTGTAACCTTAGAAATAGAAAAAACAATGAAACTTCTACAAAAAACACCTCTCAAAATCAAACTAAAAATAATGTAGAATCACGAAAAACAAAGATTTTGCAAATTCTCCCAAGGGAAAACAAGAAAAATTCCAATCCTCCCAGTCTCAAAAAACCACCAAGTCCAAAAATTGTTGATATCAAGAAGAAGTGGCCCAATCCTCCAATAATGCTAAAAAATCGAACACTACCAAAGCCCCTAATTCAGCAAAATCAACAATTCCTGATCCTAAAAAGAATCCTGCTGATTCTAAATCAGCAAATCCCAAAACTGTTAACACTAAAGCTTCTGTTGAAAGTTCAAAATCTGAAAAAACTTCTATTGCCCCTGAATCTGTCCCTGAAAAGAAAACTGAAGACAACAAAAGTCAAGAAACTCAGACTGAAAATAAAAGAAGAACTCAAGATAAAAGTACAGCTACTGAAATGCTTGAAAAACCCACTCAAATAATTGTTACTAAAGATGAACTAATTCCGATTAGTAAGTTTCAATCATCATTTAATATTCAATCTGAAATAGCTAAGTTGAAAATACCAATTCCTTTAACAGAATTGGTAAAAAATGACTTATATAAATAAAAAATTATTGAAACTTTTAATATGAATGATGGTGAAGATTCTATTAATTTAAATGATGATCAGCCTGAATCAAGTTTTGGCCCTGATGTAAATGGTAAGCATTCAGATGGATCAGTTCCTCCCTTCTATATTAGTCTTAATATTCACGATCAGATTTTAAATAATGCAATGTTAGATTCGGGAGCTTCCCACAATTTAATGCCAAAAGCTATAATGGAGACTCTGAATTTAGAAATAACAAGGCCATATAAAGATTTATTTTCTTTTGATTCAAGCAAAGTTAAGTGCATTGGATTGATAAAAGACTTATGTCTTAATCTGGTTCAATATCTTGGTAAAAGCATGGTTATGGATATTGTAGTAGCTGATATCCCACCAAAATATGGTATGCTTCTTTCTCGCTCATGGGGAGCTAAGTTGTAGGGATCTCTACAATTAGACATGAGCTATGCCACCATAACAGTGTTTAGACAACCTAAGAAACTTTATAGAGAAAATTTAATGAAATACATGGTTTACAGTGCCGAGAGATCAATAAATTACCCAATTTACTCAACACTGACTGATCTTGATTCTTTCATTTTATGTAACTCTGATAATAATGAAATCCAAACTGAATTAACTGACATAAAGCCTAAACCAAACAATGATAATATTTTTCATGAAGCCCTTTGGCACTTATAATTTGATGGCTCAATGCACAAGTTAGGAGCAGGAGCTGGAGTATGGATCACAAACATTGAGACCAGTCATTCGGAAGGACATGCCTTTAGACTCAACTTCAAATGCACCAACAACATGGAAAAGTATGAGGCACTTATCTTAGGCCTCCAAATCATCAAAAATTAGGAGGTAAGAGAATTTTAATTATGGGATATTCAGAATTAGTCATTAAATAAGTAAATGGAGATTATTCTGTTCATAATCCTAGATTAGCCAGATATAGAGATGCAACAATTGATTTATGTGATGATTTACTAGAATGTAAGTTTGCTACTATTCCTAGAAATCAAAAGTTGCAAGCACATTGCTTAGCAACTTTTGCTAGCACATGTAACTTACCTTTTCAACCAACACATAGATATACTGTTGAAGGTAAATATAGACCCATTATTCCTGATAATGTCAAATATTGGTAGATTTTCTCTGAAGATGAACAAATTTACCATTTTTTGAATAATGAGGATGAATTTCAAAATTGTATGATAGACATAGATGGTAATTTAGATTCAGAATGTAACATAGATTTAGATTTTAATTTTGAAATAAATAACATAGATGCACATAAACTTACCAAACCCATTGTATTTACTCAATCTGATATAGATAACTTAGAGAAGGTAGATATAGAGGAAACAATTGAAGATAAAATTGAGATGTTAGATTTAGAAGATAATTTTTTACCTAAGGGTTTAAATCCTTTGGAGGACTTGTTTGATTCCAATGATGTGCCTAAAAAGCCTATAATGGAACCAATCCAGTCTGACATTGAAGAATGTAACATTGGGACACAAACAAAACCAAAAATGATTAAATTATCAAAGTCTTTACCCCCTCAAGAAAAAGAAAAATACATTAAGCTTTTAAAGGAATATCAAGATGTTTTTGCATGGAGTTATGAATATTTAAAAGCATATGATACAAACATAATTCAACATAAGATTCCTATAAAAGATAATCAAAAACCATTTAGGAAAAAATTGAGGAGAAGCAATCCTGTCCTATTACCTTTGATTGAAAAAGAATTTAAAGGCATGTATGATGCCCAAATCATTGCACCAATCAGATATTCTGATTGGGTTTCTAACTTAGTACCTACAAGAAAGAAAACTGGTGAAATCAGATTATGTGTAGATTTCAAGAATCTTAATAAGGTGTCTTTAAAAGTCAGTTACCCTTTACCTAAAATGGATCATATTTTACATAGGGTAATTGGTTCTTCTAGGATATCTTTATTAGATGGTTTTTCAGGATGAAACCAGATACTTGTCCAATAGGAAGACCAACCCAAAACAACTTTTACCACTCCATGGGACACTTTCATGTATGTGAAAATGCCTTTTGGTTTGATGAATGTTGGAGCTACCTTTCAGAGGGCTATGGATATAGCCTTTGCTAAGGAAATACATGAATTTTTGGTTATTTATTTAGATGATATTACTGTTTTTTCTAAGACAAATAATGATCATTTGGATCATCTAAGACAAGTTTTCATTAAGTGTAGAAAATTTGGTATATCATTAAATCCGAAGAAAACTCTTTTTGGACTAGAAGAAGGAAAACTACTTGAACACATAATTTCAAAGGAAGATATTAGGATAGATCCAACAAGAATAGAAGCCATACAACAAATTCACCCACCTAGGAACATCAAAGAGTTACAAGCAGTTTTAGGTAAAATTAAGTTTTTGAGAAGATTTATTTCTAATCTAGAAGAAATCATCAAATAACTGAATAACATGTTAAAAAAGGACTCTATTTTAAAATGGACAGTTGAAGCAAAACAGTCATTTGAATCCATTAAACATGATTTAACAAAAACTCCAGTCCTAATGAGTCCAGACTTCAAGAAAGATTTTATAATTGTTTTATTTGCCTCAGAAGATAACATAGCTGCAGTTCTAATGCAGAAAAATGACCAAGGTTTTCAACAGTCTATAGCATTTTTTAGTAAAACCCTTAGAGATGTGCCTTTGAGATATAAAATAATGGAAAAAGAAGCTTTAGCTTTGGTTAAAGCCATAAAATATTTCAGAGTGTATATTATTTACTCCCACATTTTTGCCTATGTCCCTAATTCTATAGTCAAAGATATTTTAACACAGGATGGGCCAGATGGAAGAAGAGGAAAGAGGATTGCCACTATCCTTTAATATGATATAGAGATTAAACCAACCAAGCTCATAAAAGGACAATTTTTAGCCAGACTGATGGTTGAATCCAATTGTAATGCTTTGGATATAAATTTTATTGCCCAAATTGATGATCAAGAAGAGATGGTGACTCCATTGATCAGTGAAGCCTATCTATACTCACCATGGTACTTAGATATTATCTTTGTAATTACAAATTTACAAGCTCCTCCTGGATTGACTAGAACTAAAGCTAGATTCATAAAACTTAAAGCAATGAGATATTGTATTCTAGATAAAATGCTTTATTGGAAAGAACAAAGTGGGATTTTACTGATTTTTTTACTAAAATCAGAAGCTGACAAAATTCTTGGAGAATTTCATGCAGGTGATTGTGGAGGACACTTATACTAGAAAATTACAACAAATAATATTCTTAGATTTGGTTTCTACTAGCCTACTTTATTTGCTGATGTGAAAAAATTTGTTACTTCATGTCACAAGTGTCAGATTTTTGAAGGAAAAAAGAAGTTGTTACCTTTACCCCTCAAAAATATTTCTACTGAGATGCCTCTTCAACAATGGGGTTTAGACTTCATTGGATAAATTCACCCTCCATCCTCTAGCCAACACAAATGGATATTGACTGCCACAGATTATTTCACCAAGTGGATTGAAACTATTCCAACCAGACAATCCATTGATTCAGTCATTATCTCTTTCATAGAAAACAACATTTTATCTAGCTTTGGATGCCCATAGAAAATAATTACTGATAATGCAACTGCATTTAAATGTAATAAAATGATTTCCTTTTTCCACAAGTATCATATTAGCCTAGGCCACTCTACTTCTTATTACCCTCAGGGTAGTGGCCTAGCTGAATCTTCAAATAAAAGCCTTGGGAGTATCATCAAAAAACTACTTGAAGAAAATAAGAAAACTTGGAATAAGAGGTTAGTCTATAACTTATGGGTAGATAGACTTACTACCAAGAAGTCAATTGGAACATCTCCTTACCAGATTGTATATGGGATGGATGCAGTTTTCCCATCATCTTTAGGTGTTCTAGTTATGAAAATTATCGAAGAATCACAGGTAGAACTCAATGATATATAGAGAAGGATAAATCAAACTATTCATCTTCAACAGACAAGGGAAGAAGTATATGAAAAATATCAAGTCATTTAAGAGAAAATCAAGAAAACATTTGATAAAAGAACTAAAGAAGATGACTTTTCCATAGGAGATAAAGTGTTAAAATGGGATTCTAGGAGAGAATAAAAAGGAAAACATGGAAAGTTTAACTTTATATGGAAAGGTCCTTATGTCATTTATGGGTATAGAGGTAACAATGCATTTTTTATCAGAAATTTGGATGGAACAGACATTCCAGAAGGAACAGTGAATGGTAGAATGCTCAAACATTACTATTATTATGAGTTAACTAATTCTTAATCCTAATTTGATTTTTACATCATTGTAAATATCCATTGTAGTTTGTAGATTGGATTTGATGTTTTCTTTCCAAAGTTGAAGCCCGGAGTGAAGGTCGTAAGCTTTGAAGAGAAAAATCTCATAATTATGAGTTTTTGTAGAAATCAGAAGACAATTATAGGATCATCATGGTCAAAATGAAAGGCTACTGATCTTAGAGTTCTTGAAATTTCACCATGAAATGCCATCCCCATGTGAAGCCGCTGTTAGGGTCCTATAAGTATAGGATTCACAATTTGGAATTGACTTATGATAGTCTTGTAAATATGTACATACCTTGCTTTCTGCAAGTTGTTTTCCCATATTTTGTAAAAAATCAAAAAATCAAAAGTCAAAGAGAGGGTAAAATTCCTAAAAGAAAGATCAAAGGACTTAGAAAAAATAATATACCCCAAAAGAAAAGAAATAAAACATGAAAGTGTGCAAGTCCAAATGCCACTAGTTTTTACTTTGTTACTGATGATTATGGTAGAGTGTCAATAAATGCCATAATCCATGATGAGTTGAACTGCTTAATCTTGACTTGTCATGTTGCAATTTTATTGTTGTAGAATAGAGAATAAAGATTAGTCAGACAGTTTAATCCCGACTAATTAATAGATAGGTAGAGAATAAAGAGGAGCTCATCAGTTTAATCTGAGCCCTCGGATGATACAAGGTAGATTTAGATATTTTTTATTCCTTTCAAAAGAATAAAATGTTCAAGGTTGCTAGCTCAAATTCACCTGCAAAATGGAAGAAAAAATGTTATATTAAAAGTTGGGTAGGTAGAAAGAAGTGGGAGAATCATGTAAATACTTTTCACCATGGCAAAAATAACTAATTTCCCCTCCCCTATAGTTATTTTTCATTCTAAACTTCCAGTTAAAGAGGCTCAAAGCATTTCTCTGACTTCTGTTGGGACCGGACCCAAGGCTCATGGACTGTCAAGTTAAAAGTGTTGAATTCCTATAATAATCCCTAATTATCATCATTTGCCCTACATTCATCCATTACACCTTCATAAGTAAAGACCTTTTACTTAATCAAAAATAAAATCCCCTTTTGATTAATCTCCTTCATTCATAAAAACATAAAAACCCCCCAAAAATATTATATTCTCATTAAAGTGGTCAAATTATAAATGATGAAGCTTGGCTTTTTACATTATCACTTTATTTAGTTATATAAATATATTTTGGTATTTTTTCATTGTCCTTGGTCATATTAACTTCTAACTTATTTATTAATTCCTTATAAAAATACCTTATCCTAATAATATAACCCCTTGTATTTCAATATTCCCAAAACCAACTATTATAGGCTTTTTGCCAAAGTTAATTATCCACATGTTTAAATAAAAACCCCAATTATACCCCCTTTCGCATAAAACTAACATTATATAAATATTCCGCCCCCTATGGTTTATTAAACCATTCAAAAGGTTTAAAAACTATATAATAAAATAAACAATAAGAAAATCGCTTTCATACATAGCCTATGTGTTGAATGCTCAAAAACATATTGCTTATTCCATGTTTATCCTAAGTGTTAAGACTTATGTTAAAACATATATTAGCCCACCTCACACACATCCCTCCCATTTAATTACCTTATATGAAATATGTCATATATATATGCAAACCCTTTGTAATCAATATACCCCGCATATAATCATTACCATTTGATATAAGACTTTGGATATAATCCATATGATGAAAAGGTTTTATTATATTTTAATCCCAGTGCATATTAATAGAACCCCGGTCCCACATGCTTCTTTGACCTCAACTGCCCAGCAATCCTCACCTTCTCTCATGTCCTGATGATCTGACGATTGACGATCATCTTCGTGCTCACAAACCAAACGAGAGCGAAACACCAAAACGAGAGAGAAATAGGTATTTTTCTCATTACCGCCTCCTGTGACGCGTCCAAATATGACACGATCGTGTTCATTTTTCCCAATACCACTTACTGCCCAAACACAGTGCAAACCCCACAGATGGTTTTCCACGTTCACAAAAAGAAAAAACACTCCCGCTTGAGATTTGACTCGCATTTATGATAGTTTTTCAAAGATTTATAATAAATATTAAAACCTTTGTTATATGTTTTATTGACGTTATATGTGTTTTCTGTCACACCCGACTGGTTATACACATTCCCACTTTTATCAAAACTTCTCACTACGTTTTGAATCCCTAAGTTCCCATTTTAAACCCTATTTCACAGTAGATTTCTTGGTTCAAGATTGATAAACAGTTGTTCGGATCCAACCACCGAATCTGAGCTCAACTTCGACTTACAACAAAATTACAGAAACCCTTTTCTGCTATCAAGATACCTGCAAATCAGGTATTTTCCCGAATTTGACCTGCAATTTCATAATTTGAACTGCCAATCAAACCAATTGAGATAAAATTAGTAAAATCGACCATCCATTTTGTCTGAAACCTTGAAAAAAGAGGGCAAACCCTTGTAATTTTAAGTCAAATTCTCAGTCAGAGACCCTTGAAAGACAAATTCCATGGTTAAGAAAGGTTTTACACCTGTAGAATACCTCAAAATCCATTTTACAGTCACAATCTTTCAGAAAACCTGCGTTTTCTGTTTCAAATTTGCTCCTTGTAATCCCAAATTCCTAAATTGAGCATTGATTTTCCCATTGCCATTATATTTGCCTACAAATACTGCTCAATTGCCCTCTGTTTCAACAAATTAACTATAGCAAATTGTATAATCTTGCTTTATTTATCCCAAAATGACAAAAAAGAAAATCACACCTAGGGATGGAGGATCTAAACCTGCTAAACCTGGAGGATCCAAACCTCCCAAGTCTAAAGCATTAAAATCCTCAAAATCTACTCCTGCTATCACTGAAAAGACCACTGTGACTGTTAATCCTCTTCAACCTCCAGTGTCTAATGTAGAAGTTATCCCCTTGGTTGATGTAGATTATAAAATTGTAGACCCAGTGGTAGAATTTAACTTATTAGAAGTTCATAATTGGTGTCATGAAAAGTTCCTATATAAAGAAGAAATGCCTCTCTGGGATACAAATCTACCCAAGTATGTAATCCCATTAACACACCCTAGTCAAGACTTGATAAGACTATGCCAGAAGTGTTATGTCCCAAACCAAAGATCAATTGTGAATAATGACAGGGGAATCCTTTTTTCTATCACTGCAGAGTTAATCAATGAAATGTTGGAGTTACTGTTTGACCCTAGGGTAGTCCCATTATCCATTGAAGCATTGACACAATTATATTTGGGGTTAGATTTCCCCAAAAGATTCATGATTTTTCAGAACTTTATGCATAGTCATGTGGATATTCCAAAGTTGAATCCTCCCTATTCCACTTCCAAGTTTCCAGAGGGTTGTAGGAATGTAATTTCTATGTTATCCTTCAAATTGGGCTATTTCACTAATGAGTTTACTGATGATTCAATCCTTGGGTTCTTTTCTACCTTATCTCCTGGTCAACCTCCTACTGTGATCCTTGATTTTGCCAAATTTATTGTTGATTCCATACACCATCAATTGAAAAAGTTGCCCATTGAAGGGGATTTAGGTATTCTTCCTGTTTATTTCATTTTTTCTTATTCTCACAATATGATCACTTCCCAATAGCATTGCAAAAAATGAATGTAGAGGGCCAACCTCTATCAGTTGTCTTTTGGACATCACTGTTGAGAAAAGAAGGAAGTGAATATAGTTACACAGATTTCACAGATTTGTTCATCAGGCCATCTATGAACTTGCTACATAAATCAGAACATCCTAAAGTAAGTAAGAGATGAAAAGGATATTACAACTACCAGAAGAATGCAAAATGGGAGATTGGTAGTTGTATGAAAAACACATTAAATTAAGAATCTTTGGAACCAATCTACTTCCATATAAGTTACCTAAGTTTTTTACTATTAGAGTCTTTTCTCTAGAGTATTTGAGACACGTTTTGAATGTTAATGCTATCCATTTTATGGCTTCTAGAAAGAAGACCCAGTTCAAAATAAAAAATCAAATTGGTCCTTTCATAGTAAATAATAGGGATGCTGATAAAGAGATAGAAAAAAGATTATCAGAGCTGAAATTTTAAGTGAGTTTCCCTTGGAATTATGACCCCCAAGGTATTTTGAATAGTATAAGGGTTAAAAATATGTTTTCTCCTTTTATACACAAACCAAAGCCTGATATTGAAAATTTTTCTAATCGGACAGAATGGGAAGAAAATACATTGGTAGATTTAACTACAAATACACATCCAACAGGAAAAAATGATAACACACTTGTTGTGGTAACTCCTAAATGTTGGGTAGTGGAAAAGGTATGAAATAAATGTGTATTTTCTCATTGTTTTACTATAGAGATAATCCTTTTTACCTTAGAAAGGTAATTTATTATGGTAGAATTAGCAAGGTTTATGTTTATTGTAAAAATATGACTAAAGATTGATTTTTGTTGATAAAACAGGAATTAGATGGAGTGAACAGTTGTACCAAAGACGAAGATGAGATGAATGCAATTGTTGTTCCACCAGCGTTAGACCAAATCCTGCCGAAGAAAAGGAAATCTGAATGCATCGCTAAGAAAAGGTAGGGGACAGCTCGACTTTGGTCAAAGTAAACCATATGATAACTAAATGAAGGGAAGCGAATTCCTCAGGATCCTTTGATCCTGAGGGATCCCTGTTCAAGCCTCATCTTATTCCTTGTCTTGTCCGTTAGAGTCTAATATATGAGGCAATGCCTTTAGTGATTAAAGGGGGTCAGAGATTCTTGTATTAAAAACATTTCCTCTGTAATATTGTGTTTTATTGACTCTCGACTTTAAGAGAGCAGTCTCTGTAATACTTTATGTTCGATTAATATCAAAGACTCGTTTCATTTCATCTCTCAAGTTCTAATGTAGCCCAGCAGTGTTTCACTGGTGATAAGGGCCCGACTCTGGTGGAATTACCCTGTTGTTTGTATTTATAATCTTTACTTACTGTTGTGTGAAGTCACGTGTAAGTCCATTACGATTGCAGATTTTATTGATTGTTGTTAATTTGTTGTGAGCATTAATGAACCACACTGCTACTTTATCATTTGCAAGAAGTGTATTCGTTGTTTATTTACCTTGCTATCTTTATAAAGCTTTGTTGTTCTATATTCAATTCTAGTTGTTGTTCTATTGGTTTATGATTCGTTATAATTGAATGTTTTGTAGTATTGGTTGTTGACAGGATTGGTGTATTGAGATTAGTTGCTTGATTGCGTTAAGTTTATAATTTATGTTCAATTCATGTTTTTGTTCCATTTGTGTTTATTGTTCATTTCTGATTCATAGCTTCAGATTAACAGATAGATTGGTTACAGTTGCTGTGTATGCTTAGGAATTACAAGTTGTTATTCCTTTCTAGCCTTTGAAGTTCCTTTCAGTTATTTTCATCAGCAAATAGTTTGAGTTTGATTTCATTTTGATTTCTTTAAGAACAAGACCACCAACTATAGAGGACATTGGTTACTGCTTCCAAGTTCCCAAATTGGTTATCTTGCGTTAGTGTGATTTCAGTTGCATCGATTTCTAAGGGAAGGAGTTACTGCTATTGTATCCCGGATCGATGGTTTGTAGATTGATGTAGTTAAGATTTCAGAGCATTTCCATTTATGTTACTGTAATTAGTTTCTTTACAAGCATTTGTTTACTCTTGTATTTAGAATTATGTACTACATCTTCATAGCATTACTCTTGGTTAATTGCAGCCTCAGACAGAGTACACTCTTGAAATAAAAAGTTGCTCACGGATTGATGATTAATGTAGGCTAATTAGGTGTTTAAAGGATACCTTTTTATGCTCAAACATTTTGGCGCCATTGTCGAGGAGAGTGTATGTCATTTCAAAGGGTGATGCATAGCTGATTTTCTTCTGCTTGTGAAGAATTGGGTATTAAAGACGGAAGGTAAGAACCTGTGCACCGGGCAAGAAACACACTTTCTCACAGCCCGCTTCACAGCAGAATTAGGTAAGCTTCTTTCTTTAGGCAGGAATGATGGCTTGTTTTTCTTGAATGAATAGACCAACTAAGAAAAAAAAAATTCCTCATAAAATTTAAATACCTAAGGGACCGGTGACCCTTGGGCGGACAACTTTTATTGACGAAATCCTAAAAGGACTGAGTCTCAACCATCAGTAGGACCTAGGAGAGTTATCTCTAAACAACCTACTAGTTCCCTTCAGGCCATAGAGTAACCATCTGAAGCCTTTGCTGAGACGCATAGTCAGACAGTGGGAATTGAGCAAGATTCCCAAGAAATTAAGAATCCCTGCATAATTTCCCCTCAAGAAAAGAACTCTAGTAATCTCCGTGAAGGAGAAGGGAAAACAGGAGAAACAAAAGAACCAAAATATCCTATTGAAATAGTCCAAACAGTAAGCAGTTCAGATAAGGGAAGTGCTGCTAAACTCATTCAAAACCAAGGTCCTGAAACACCGCAAACAGTAGGTCAACAAGGCATACTTATTGTTCCAGATCAGGGAAGTGTTGTCAAGACCATTCCTGCTCCTTCTAGTCAGCCTATAAATTCCCTTGAGATCCCAGAATGATATTGGCACATCTTCGACCAAATGGCCCTGAACCAAAATCAAAACCAACAGACACCCTAGCAAACCTCTATGTTGCAATATCCTATAGTAGATACTACAGTCAATGCACCTATGAAGGCCATTCCCGTTCAAAATATTCCCACATTTCATGGCTTAACATCATAAGATCCAGATGCATTTTTGTTTGAATTCGATGTGTTATGTAGGGGATATGATTATACCACCGATCCCCAAAAATTAAAACTATTTCCCTCTACATTAAAAGGAGCAGCCTTACGATGGTTTATGGGATTAGGTGGGGGTGTCATAACTGATTGGGATCAGATGAAAGCTGTGTTTTTAAAGAAGTATAAAGATTATTGTAGGTCCCGGGAACTAAAAGACAAAATATTCCAAATTACAGCAAAACCAAATGAAACCTTGGAAGAATATGTGGAACGGTTTCAATACAAGCTTCAGAGATCCCCTTATGCACCCTTACCCTTACCTCATAGTGTGCTAAAAAATACATTAATTAGGGGAACGAAAGATAAATGGGTTAAAACATTGAATATTATGGGAAAAGGTGATATATATCAGGAAAGCTATGGTAACATTATTTATTTCTATATCAAGAGTTCGAGGGGCAACACAAGGCTAAAATCAGCGGAACGTGATATGATTACAAGAGAAAATAAGACCTCCAATGAAGGTGTAACTCATGTAGAGATTGGAAACCTGCTGGAATATTTTAAGACAAATATACTTGACACTCTAACAATGCAGTTTGATATTATGCAAGCTAAGCAAAAGCAAGCAGAAGTAGAGCAAAATTTGGTGATATTTTGTTCTAGATGCAGGAAGAAACACAACCACAAAGAGTGCCCATTGGATGTAATCAAAGTTTGCACCATTTGCACAAAAGATCACCCTGCAGAATGATGTCCCTTGCTTCCTGGCATAAAAGAAGTTTATAAGGAGGCATAAGAAGAATCATAAGTGGTATGTCTGCTTAATTAGTGTCGACAATGGAAGCCACGACAATCAGGTATGCCAACTGATCCATTTTCTTCTTTTCAGCCTCCTCAATACAATGCTTAGCAATATAGTGGAATGTGGAAAAATCAGCCATTTTTCCCCAATTGGTCACAACATCCATTCCCTTCATCATCATGGCCGAACCAAAGAAATCAAACTAATTGGCCTAGTTTTCCTTTCTGCCCACCGTTTTCGCAAAACAATAATTATCCAACACAATGGTTCCCCTTTACTTCACAGAGTCAGGCCTGACAGTCAAACTAGAAAAGACCTACAAATCAGCCAGCTGGAACAATCCCTCTCTCTCAACCTACACTGCCAGCCCCCTATATAAACCCCCAGACCAACTTAAGACCACAACTCCCAGCCCAGCCCAACCCAAACCCAAATAATAGGTCAGTTCAGTCTGTCCAAATAAGGAAACCCCCAGAATTACAAATTGAACTGAGGGAGTGTAATGACCTTCAATTAAGGTCTGGGTGCATAGTAGAAACAAAGAGAAACAATAATGTTCATATTGAAGATTTGTTACCTGTAGAACAAACTTTACAAAAAGAGAAGGAGGTTCAACAAAAAAATCAACAACAAGTAACAACTTCCTCTCCACCATTCCCAGAACAATTAATCATACCGCACACATTAGAACATCCTAATTTTGATCTTCTGGGAGAATTAAAAAAATTGTGTATAAAAATCCCTCTCCTCCAATCTATCCAAGACATTCCTATATATGCAAAAATCATTAAGGAATTGTGCATAAAGAAGCCAAAGAGGAGAAAAACCACCAATCCAACTGTCCAAATAGTCAGTACTTTATCTGACTTATTATCAGGAATGGAAACACCCGTAAAATATGAAGACCTAGGAAATCCCATAGTGATAGTGCAAATCCATGGGCAATTGTTTCCAAATTCCTTAGTTGATTTGGGAGCGGCAATCAATATCCTAACAACCACCACATGTCAAAAACTTGGCATTACATCACTAGAACCAACAACAACCTTATTGGAATTGGCCGACCGATCGGTAGTCAAACCAGAAGGTACACTACAAGATGTAATGGTATCTCTAGATTCCTAAGAATACCCTGCTGACTTCCTGGTTATCAATCCAAAGAACCGGCTAGATGGACACCCGCTAATCTTAGGTAGACCTTGGTTGGCAACTGCCGATGCTTATATTGGATGCCAACAAGGCAACATGACAATAAAAAAGGGAAACTATGTCAAGAATTTAGCTTTATATCCCCCAACCTAGCCAAGTCTATCAATAATCAAAAGAAGAAAACAACATGTATCATATCTTATGGAAAATATGAGATCACCTCTAACTATAGAAAATGCTCTTGATTTTAAAGATCAAACAGAGGATGATATCATCAATATTTTTATTAATAAACCACAAATCAAATCCCATCTACAATGTCACATGATCAAGGCGACATTTGATAATAAGGAAGAAGAAGATCCTTTGAAAGACATTCCTGATCAAGTAATACCCACTACTTCTGTGTACAACAGTAATATTGTAGAAATTGAGCCAGGAAAAACTCTAAACATTAACAAAAATCTGACTACTGAACAAGAAGAGAAGTTGGTCCAATTATTACGAAAATACAAAGCAGCCTTTGCATGGGATTATCCAGACATGAAGGGAATTGACCCCCAATTGTGTACACACCACATTTATATTGAAAAAGATGCGAGACCCATTCACCAACCCCAAAGAAGACTAAACCCTCGCCTTAAAGATATTGTGAAAGATGAATTACAAAAGCTATTGGATGTTAATTTCATCTATCCAATATCTGATAGCAAGTGGGTCTCTCCATTAGTAGTGGTACCAAAGAAGAACGGAAAGTGGAGAATATGTGTAGATTACCGTGAACTTAACAAGGAAACCCAAAAAGACCACTTTCCCCTTCATTTCATTGACCAGGTATTAGACACATTGGAAGGAAAGAAATTATTTTCCTTCCTCGATGGCTTCAGTGCGTACAAGAAAATCCAGATTGCCCCTGAAGACCAAGACAAAACTACTTTTACCTGTCCATGGGGGGAATTTTCCTACCGAGTCTTACCCTTTGGCCTATGCAATGCCCCTGCTACATTCCAAAGGGCCATTCTCAGCATCTTTGCAACTTAATAAATGAAGGGCTCAAAGTATATATGGATGACTTCACACCTTATGGGGATGATTTTGAGCCAACCTTAGAAAATTTAGAAAAGGTGTTGCAAAGATGTATTGACACTAGGCTTTGTTTAAGCCATCAAAAGTGTCATATGATGATGACCAAAGGAGTTATCTTAGGGCGTTATATTTCAGCAGTTGGAATTCAGGTGGACCCAGCTAAAATTCAAATAATCTTGTTAATACCCACACCCACTACACAAATAGAGGTACGTAGCTTTCTTGGATTTTCTGGTTATTATAGGAGATTTATAGAACAATATTATTGAATAGCCGCACCTTTATATGCACTAACTGAAAATGTTGATTTCATTTGGACAGATAAATGTGACAATGCCTTTAACGATATGAAAAATCTTGTTTCAACAGCCCTAGTGCTGAGGGGCCCAAATTGGAATTTGCCATTCCAAATTTCATCTGATGCCTCAGACACAGCAATTGGAGTAGTGCTTGGGCAGGAGGAAGACAAGAAACCATATGCAATCTATTATATTAGAAAAAATCTATCCCTTGCTGAATTAAATTATACTGCGACTGAGAAGGAATTTTTAGTTGTAGTACACGCTGTAAATAAGTTTAGACATTATATAACTGGGTATCCTGTAGTACTATATACTGATCACTCTGCCATTAAATTCTTAGCAAATAAACCTGTTACAATTGGAAGAGTGACAAGATGGTTGATTTTATTGCAGGAATTCGACATTACAATCAAAGATCGACCTGGAAAAGAGAACCCTGTAGCTGATTTTCTATCAAGGATGCCAAAGCTAACAGATACAGAAGAATTTGAAGACCATTTCCTAGACGAGCATTTGTTCGTTGTTACTGTCAGAACCCCATGGTATGCTGATATAGAAAATTATTTGGCAATAGGTAAATTACCTAAACATCTATCCCTTAATGAACGATAGCAGATAATACAGCGTAGTACTCGATTTTCTTGGATTGGGGGCTACCTATTTCACACAGGGGCAGATATGCAAATAAGAAGATGCGTCCGGGAGGACGAGGTATTTCATATTTTGAAAGCACTCCATGATGGGTAGTGTGGCGGGAATTTTGCAGATCATAGAACTGCCCATAAGGTTTTACGAACAGGCTATTATTGGCCTACCATCTTTAAAGATGTTAAAAAATTTGTGCAGGCCTGTGATAGTTGTCAAAGGGTAGGTTGCCCTGGGTAGTCTGATGAAATTCCTTTGAACCCTCAGCTAGTAATTGAACCATTTGAACACTAGGCCCTTGATTTTGTTGGCCCTATTAGCCCTCCATCAAACCAAAAAACATACATTATAGTTGCAACCGAGTATGTCACCAAATGGGTTGAAGCAGAAGTACTTTCAAAAGCTACAGAGGACTCTGTAATACAATTTCTTTTCGAAATCTTTGTGCGATATGGCCTCCCAAGGGATATAATCATAGATGGAGGACTGCAGTTTGTAGGTAATAAACTAGCTGAAACACTACAAAACTATCACATTCAGCACAAGATTACAACCCCATACCACCCAGAGGCCAATGGCCAAGTAGAGAGCATGAATGAAGTGATTGAATATATATTAACAAAAACCATTTCCTCACATAGACGTGATTGGGCCTATAGATTTCCAGAAGCATTGTGGGCATACCAAACAACATGGAGACCCACTATGGGGTATTCATAATATCAATTGGTATTTGGAAAAGATCCCATCTTTCTAATAGAATTTGAAATTCAAACATTAAGAACAACTCAAAAGGTGGGTTTAGATTTAAATGAAGCCTAGACCAAAATACTATAGCAAATTAATGAATAAGATGAAATCAGGCTGTCTGCTCTTCAACACACAGCGTTAATCCAACAACAGAGAGCAAAATGGCATGACGCCCTTATCAAAGAAAATATCTTCCACAAAGGAGACTGGGCACTCCTATATGATTCTAGGTTTCAGGATTTCTCAGAGAAACTCTAGACATGATGACTCGGACCTTATGAAAGACAAAAAGTGCATGACAATGGTAGTATTACATTAGCCACCATTAATGGATCTGGACATTCCTTTAAGGTAAATGGTCATCGAGTACGATTGTATCATAAACCGCTTACTCGAGAATCCTTCTACCAACAATTATGGGAAGATTCTACCATGAAAATTCTGGCTGAAGGGGATAACTCCTCCTCGGCACCCATTTATTAAATCATTTCTTTTTTTAAATTTTGTACATAAAAATTGTTCATTTATTTGGATTTTTTGTTTCATGGAATTCGTTTTTCAAACCTCTGTTTATTTCATTTATTTTTAGTTTTTGTTGTTTGTTTCATGGAATTTTGGTTTTTTTCAAAACTCTGTTTATTTCATTTGTTTTGATTTTTTGCTATTCCTTTCGAAAGGAATAGCAGTTTCGCAGATTCTTGTTGTTCCTTTCGGAAGGAATAGCAGTTCCACAGATTGTTTCTGTTGTTCTTTTTAAAGGAACAACACCTTTTGAGTGGATTTTTTTTTTTTTTAAGATTAGAATTTTGAGGATTTCTAATGACTCTTCTAAAAGGCAAACATATTATTCATATAAAAATTAAAGCTTACTGTATTCAGCAAATTAAAAGAAATCGTCATTTTTAAGAAAGTTGTTTAGTAATGATAAGAAAAAGGAAAAAGGGACATAATCAATAACATGATTTTTCTATCTTACTACCACTGAATTAATCTGATCGATTATCCTTATCATGTTGGTTCTTCCTGTATGTTATAACTTTCTTTGATTTTTATTTATGGAGTAGGAATAAGGGCATGTTCTTTTCTATTGAGATGTTCAGACTTCTTCCACCATCCCTACTCTTAAAGAGTGTTGATCCATCCTTTATGTATAAGTAGGAAAGTGCTATCTAAAAAAGAAAATATTTACATATTTCACTAATAATTTTATGATTTAGCAGATGGAGGATATGTGGTCTCATCAAGAGCCTGCCTACCATGATCATAAGGAAGTCAGTGAAGTGGCATTCCCATCATGGCCACCAAACTAGGGATATGGTCCAATCGACAATTAATTTTTTTTATTAAGAAGTCCTTGGAATAGGAGGTCTCATCATGAGCCAGCTTGCCCACTTTTCACTTCTTCCCAGTGAATGGCATTGTGATTTATCTGGTTACCAAGCCAGCACAATGGCCTCCGTTATGAGATTCAACAAGCACTTCCTCAACATACGTAAAGGACACGGGTTCCAAGGGTGCGAAAGCAACTTTGTCAAGGTTATGGACACTTGTGGGCAACAGAGCTCTGTTGATGGTATTGGAGCCAAATTTATACACATAAATAGTCATATTAAACCCTTTTTACTATATCTGTATTTAAATATCAAATGAAATTATGAATCCTTAACCTTTGCTTTCGAACCTACTATACATGAAAATCATTATAAATCGATCACATTAGTTTGAAGTGGGTAATAGATGCATATATACTTATGTTTATGTTAAGCTGTCCCTTCTCCTTATATTTGAATCATTACAAACGATTTTATATCTTTTTACGATTTATCACACGCATTGATTTCAGTAATTACTATAATTTGATTGAATGTATCATAATTATGCCTACTTTTCCCTATTGTACTACTACTGTGCCACACTTGCCTCTCTCAATTGATGGTCGAGGATGACCTATCATCCTTTAGGGGGGGCATGGATGTCTGCATGTAGATCAAATCCTGATATTTATTTACCTGTATGCAAACCAAATCCCTGCATTCTAGGGAATAACAAAAATTTAACGACATTATTCCAATTCACCATGTTGTGTTGTTCAATTATGATCATTGTGTGTTTGGAAAGAACTAACAGTGTGCAGAGACGATGGGAGGACGACCAATTCATAGTGAGCCGCAGGTGCTAGTTGTTTCTGATGCTGCATGAGATATTTTGGAAAGATTAGGATGGATTACATATTTGACGAGGATGTAACAACCCCATGAAGCAGTGGCCACTGAATTTTTATAGAACTTTCAGGAAGGATACTACATGGTTAGAGGAAGAGGAAAGTTATATTCGATGAAATAATTGCAGAGGTGTCTGGCATACCAGCGTAAGGAACTATATGGACTCAGAAGAAGGTCAGGCTTCAAGAAGCCATGAATATTTTTCAGGATGACGGACAGACATTGGTTGTCAAAGGCAAAGTAGTTCAGCCAACATCATTGGGAGAACCATGGACGGAATTGGCCAAGATAGTGCAGGCCTATATACCATGCGATGGAAGGAAATACATGGTAAGACCCTGCCACCTTAAGTTACTGGCTGTATTAAAAAAAAAATGCACTGTAAATTTGCCTGCATTTTTAAATTCCTTACTGCATGATATTTCTCGTAGTATAAGAAAAGCTCAGCACACAGACATGGTGGTCAGCCACCATTGCCTAATCATATTAATAGCGAGTCGTAGTCTTGTCCAACAACAGACCAGCTGGAAAGAGTTGATATTTTCTATTGATGGAGGGTTAGCCTTACCTACCCCGAAATAGAAGAGAATGGATGGCTCAATAGTTGAGCCATCAATTCACAGACAGTCCCTCCGTTCAAAATGAAGTCTGGGAATGATAGAAGGACTTCCGGGTAGTAGTAGCCAGCCCTGGGAATTTCCTAGCTCAGAGGATGACCAGCCTCCACAATTGGAAGGAGGAATTCCTCGTACTGATGAAGAAGAGGAAATGGAGGGAGACATTTGCTATTCGGATGAAGAGGAAATTGAGGGAGAAATTCGATATTCGGATGAGGAAGAAGGAAGCTATCATACCTGTGAGGAGGATGAAGACAATAATAGCAATGAAAGAGAAGGAACAAAGCCTCTCAAAAATACTACTGTAAGTTCACCACGAAGCCCTTTAAGGGAAGACCAATTGGCCCAAATTCTGGCCAGTATGAGTGAATATGTGCAGCCTCATAGCCCTTTGGACCTTAACATTGATATTAATCAGTTGCCAGAGCACTCTGCTGTCGACAAAGAAATAGTTGAATAAATGCTGAATGAAACAAAAAACCCTAACGAAGTGATAGATTCAGCTAGGGTTTCTTCCCCTGAAAGGCATGAACAAGAAAAGGAGAGCATCGAAGCAATATCCCAACCTGAAAGTTCTCAGGGGATTACAGAGTCAACTAAGGGTGTAATTCCCGAAGAGTCTAGCCAAGGGCATATGAATATTGAAGAAGAACCCAAAGAATAAAACCAAGAAGAGAACCTAACTGAAGGCATGGCTGATGTGGACCAAAACCCTGTTGAGCAAACAAGTTCAGAAAAAGGAACAGCCGTTCCATTGAGAAAAAGGAGGAAATTAACTGAGATTGAAAAGCTTCGGAGGGAACGAATGAAGCTTCACAGACTCGTGGAAAAACTCAAGAAAACCATTAGGGTTCTTAGAATGAAACAAATGCCCAAGAGAGCCCCAAAAAGAAGAAGCATAGCTACTAAACAAGCTTCAAAAAAGAGAAAAGTGGCTGCTAAGAGGAAACCCCAAGTTGCAGAAGCCATGCTTGAGCCTAATTATGGAGATACGGAACAACAAACAGTTGTTCCCACACAAGATATTCCAGAGGGACCCGCTTCAAGTGAAAATCTAAAAGCTAGTAGTCAGCATACTTTTAGTGACCATACATTAACCAGACTCCAAGAGGGGTTGGCACAGGCCTGAATGGAAAGGAAAAGGTTGGAAGAAGACACTGTCCCTAGGAAGAGATATCAGGAGTTGCAATAGCAGATGAAAAATATCCATGAAGCAGAAGCTGAAGCCCACAAAAAGTGTCGAAAAGCAGAGGAAAAGGCTGAAAAGGTAATGAATCAATTAAAATTATCCTACAATTGAATGGACACTCTTTGCTCATTGTACACTGATGTCTTTTCCTGTAGATGCCCTACCAAAAACTATGCTTTATTTTTATTAGAAAGATATTTACAGCTAAATATTAAGGCAGTTAGGGCAAGAAAATCTATAGAGGTAAAAAATATAGATGACTTTGTATCATGCTGCAAACTCTATGGGGTAAAGGTACAACGCCTTTTGTGTGAGTTTTATTTGCATAATCTAATACTTGAAAATGATTGTGAGTCAAACCCTAGCCCTTTTGTGGGAGATGTCCAACACCAGGTGTTTATTTCCTTTGCTGTTAAGCAGTTAAAATGGCTTAAAGCCTATAATGTTTTTCAAAGGTAGGAAAATGAATTAGATTTGTGGGTTAGGAGTGAACCTCAAGACCCATTTCAATTTTGGGCTAGGCAGAAGAGTTTAATGACAAAGGAAGGTGTTATCCAAGGATTGGGGCCTATCCATAAATCGATCATATTGAATGGGGTAGATTATTTCCTATCTATTAGAAACCAGGCTTACATGGCAGCTAAGGTCCAATGGAGAATTTCCAATCAGAATGTGCAAAATAGAGAACCATTTAATTTTAAAAACTTTGGGCTAGCTGCAGACCGCTTGGTTTCCTACTGTAATCTCATTTTAAAAGGACCATTCTGGCTAGGGTGTAGGTTTTGAAGCCCCATTGCATGGTATCCTGCTACAGACTAAAAATCCATTTATGAACTACCTGAAGGACAGACAGAGCATGTTTTTGAAGCATTAGCTACACTGCATGGTTTTATGCCTTTTGATGAAAAACCTTATCTGGCTTATTTTTTAACTGCTCTCCATGTGAACTATAGTTTTCATGAGGACATGAGAAAGATTAAGCAGGGGGGTATGTTGGGCAGTGGAAAAGGTATGAAATCACTGTGTATTTTCTCATTCTTTTACTATAGACATAATCCTTTTTACCTTAGAAAGGTAATTTATTATGGTAGAATTAGCAAGGTTTATGTTTATCATAAAAATATGACTAAAGACTGCTTTTTGTTGATAAAATCAGAATTATATGAAGTGAACAACTGTACCAAGGATGAGGCTCAGATGAATGCAACTGCTATTCCACCAGCGTTAGACCAAATCCTGCCAAAGACAAGGAAATCTGAACGCATCGCTAAGAAAAGGCAAGGGACAGCTCAATTTCGGTCAAAGTAAACAATATGATAGCTAAATGAAGGGAAGTGAATCCCTCAGGATCCTTCGATCCTGAGGGATCGTTGTTCAAGCCTCATTTTATTCCTCGTCTTGTCCGTCAGGGTCTGATATATGAGGCAACGCCTTTAGTGATTAAGGGGGTCGGAGATTCTTGTATTAAAAACATTTCCTCTGTAATATTGTGTTTTATTGACTCTCGACTTTAAGAGAGTGGTCTCTGTAATAATTTATGTTTGATTAATATCAAAGACTCGTTTCATTTCATCTCTCAAGTTCTGAAGTAGCCTAGCAGTGTTTCGTTGGTGCTAAGGGCCCGGCTCTGGTGGAATTACCCTGTTGTTTGTATTTCTAATATTTACTTATTGTTGTGTGAAGTCGCGTTTAATTCCATTACAATTGCAAACTTCATTAATTGTTGTTAATTCGTTGTGAGTGTTAACGAACCGCACTGCTACTTTATCATTTGCAAGAAGTGTATTCACTGTTTATTTACCTTGCTATCTTTATAAATCTTTGTTGTTATATATTCAATTCTATTTGTTGTTCTATTGGTTTATGATTCTTTATAATTGACTGTTTTGTAGTATTGGTTGTCGATAGGATTGGAGTATTGAGATTAGTTGCTTGATTGCATTAAGTTTATAATTGTTGTTCAATTCATGTTGCTGTTCCATTTTTGTTTACTGTTCATTTCTGATTCATAGCTTCAGATTAGCAGATAGATTGGTTACAGTTGCTGTGTATGCATAGGAATTACGACTTGTTGTTCCTTCTAGCCTATGAAGTTCCTTTCAGTTATTTTCATCAGCAAATAGTTTGAGTTTGATTTCATTTTGATTACTTTAAGAACAATACAACCAACTGTAGAGGACATTGGTTACTGCTTCCAAATTCCCAGATTGGTTATCTTACCTTAGTGTAATTTCAGTTCCATCGATTTCTGAGGGAAGGAGTTAATGCTACTATATCCCTGATCGATGGTTTCCAGATTGATGTAGTTAAGATTTCAGAGCATTTCCATTTATGTTATTGTAATTAGGTTTCTTTACAAGCATCCGTTTACTCTTGTATTTAGAATTATGTACTACATCTTCATAACATTACTCTTAGTTAATTTGAGCCTCAGACAGAGTACACTCTTGAAATAAAAATTCGCTCTCGGATTGATGGTTAATGTAGGCTAATTAGGTGTTTAAAAGATACCTTTTTTATGCTCCAACATTTTGGTGCCATTGCCGGGGAGAGTGTATGCCATTTCAAAGGAGTGATGCATAGCTGATTTTCTTCTGCTTGCGAAGAATTGGGTATTAAATACAGAAGGTAAGAACCTGCGCACCGGGCAAGAAACACACTTGCTCACAGCCCGCTTCACAGCAGAATTAGGTAAGCTTCTTTCTTTAGGAAGGAATGAAGGCTTATTTTTCTTGAATGAATAAACCAACTAAGAAAAACAAAATTCCTCCTAAAATTGAAAAACCTAAGGGACTAGTGACCCTTGGGCGAAAAACTTTTATTGAAGAAATCCTTAAAAATACTGAATCTCAACCATTAATAGGACCTAGGAGAGTTATCTCTAGATAGCCTACTAGTTCCCTTCAGACCACAGAGTCACCATCTGAAGCCTTTGCTGATATACATAGTCAAACAATGGGAATTGAGCAAGATTCCCAAGAAATTGAGAATCCCTGCATAATTTCCCATCAAGAAGGGAACTCTAGTAATCTCCATGAAGGAGAAGGGAAAACAGGAGAAATAGAAGAACCAAAATCTCCTATTTAAATAGTCCAAAAAGTAAGCAGTCTAGATAAGGGAAGTTCTGCTAAACTCATTCAAAACCAAGGTCCTGAAACACCGCAAACAGTAGGTCAACAAGGAATACTTATTGTTCCAGATCAGGGAACTGTTGTCAAGACCAATCCTACTCCTTCTATTCACCCTAGGAATTCCCTTGAGATCCCAGAAGTATACTAGCACATCTTCGACCAAATGTCCCAGAACCAAAATCAGAACCAGCAGACACCCTAGAAAACTTCTACGTTGCAATATCCTATAGTAGATACTGCAGTCAATGCACCTATGAAGTCCATTCCCCTTCAACATATTCCCACATTTCATGGCTTAACATCATAAGATCCAAATGCATTTTTTTTTTAATTTGATGTGTTATGCAGGGGATATGATTATACCACCGATCCCCAAAAATTAAAACTATTTCCCTCTACATTAAAAGGAGTAGCCTTATGATGGTTTATGGGATTAGGTGGGGGTGTCATAATTGATTGGGATCAAATGAAAGCTGTGTTTTCAAAGAAGTATCAAGATTATTGTAGGTCCCGGGAACTAAAAGACGAAATATTCCAAATGACAGCTAAACCAAATGAAACCTTGGAAGAATATGTGGAACAGTTTCAATACAATCTTCAAAGATCCCCTTATGCATCCTTACCCTTACCTGATAATGTGCTGAAAAATACATTAATTAGGGGAATGAAAGATCAATGGGTTGAAACATTGAATATTATGAGAAAAGGTGATATATATCAGGAAAGCTATGCTAACATTATTGATTTGTGTATCAAGAGTTCGACGAGAAACACAAGGCTAAAATCAGCAGAACGTGATATGATTATAAGAGAAAATAAGACCTCCAATGAAGGTGTAACTCATGTAGAGATTGGAAACCTGCTGGAAGATTTTAAGACAGATATACTTGGCACTCTAACAACACAGTTTGATACTATGCAAGCCAAGCAAAAGAAAGCAGAAGCAGAGAAAAATTTGGCGATATTTTGTCCTAGATGCAGGAAGAAACACAACCATAAAGAGTGCCCGTTGGATGTAATCAAAGTTTGCACCATTTGAACGAAAGATCACCCTACAGAAGGATGTCCCTCGCTTCCTGGACTAAAATCAGTTTATAAGGAGGCAAAAGAAGAATCAGACATGGTATATCTGCTTAATCAGCTCCGACAATGGCAGCCACGACAATCAAGTATGCCAACTAATCCATTTTCTTCTTTTTAGCCTCCTCAATACAATTCTCAGCAATATAGTGGAATGTGGAAAAATAAATCACCTTTCCCCAATTGGTCACAACAGACATTCCCTACATCATCATGGCCGAACCAAAGAAATCAAACTAATTGGCTTAGTTTTCCTTTCTGCCCACTGTTTTGGCAAAAAAATAACTATCGAACACAATGGTCCCCATCTACTTCGCAGAGTCAGGCCTGGCAGCCAAACTAGCATAGACCTAAAAATCAGCCAGTTGGAACAATCCCTCTCTCTCAACCTACACTGCCAGCCCCCTATACAAACCCCTAGACCAACTTAAGACCATAACTCCTAGCCCAGCCCAGCCCAACCCAAACCCAAACAATAGGCCAGTTCAGTCTGTCCAAATAATGGAGCCCCCATAATTAGAAACTGAATTGAGGGAGTGTAATGACCTTCAATTAAGGTCTGGGCGCATAGTAGAAACAGAGAGAAATAACAATGTTCATATTGAAGATCCGTTACCTATAGAACAAACGTTACAAAAAGAGGAGGTTCAACAACAAAATCAACAACAAGTAACAACTTCCTCTCCACCATTCCCAGAATGATTAATCATACCGCACCCACTAGAACATCCTAATTTTGATCTACTGGGAGAATTAAAAAAATTGTGTATAAAAATCCCTCTCCTCCAAGCTATCCAAGACATTCCTATATATGCAAAAGCCATTAAGGAATTATGCATAAAGAAACCAAAGAGGAGAACAACCACCAATCCAACTGTCCAAATAGTCGGTACTTTATCTGAATTATTATCAGGAATGGAAACACCCGTAAAATATAAAGACCTGAGAAATCCCATAGTGACAGTGCAAATCCATGGGAAATTATTTCCAAATGCCTTAGTTGATTTGGGAGCAGCAATCAATATCCTAAAAACCACCACCTATAAAAAACTTGGCATTACATCACTAGAACCAACAACAACCTTATTGGAATTGACCGACCGATCGGTAGTCAAAACAGAAGATACACTACAAGATATAATGGTATATGTAGATTCCTGGGAATACCCTGCTGACTTCCTGGTTATGAATTCAAAGAACTGGCTAGATGGACACCTGCTAATCTTAGGTAGACCTTGGTTGGAAACCGGCGATGCTTATATTAGATGCCGACAAGGCAACATGACAATAACAAAGGGAAACTATGTCAAGAATTTATCTTTATAACCCCCAGCCCAGCCAAGTCTATCAATAATCAAAACAAGAAAACAACATGTATCATATCTTATGGAAAATATGAGATCACCTCTAACTATAGAAAATGCTCTTGATTTTAAAGATCAAACAAAGGATGATATCATTAATAGTTTTATTAATAAACCACAAATCAGATCCCATCTACAATGTCACATGATCAAGGCAGCATTTGATAATAAGGAAGAAGAAGATCCTTTGAAAGACATTACTGATCAAAGAATACCCACTAATTCTGTGTACAATAGTAAGATTGTAGAAATTGAACCAGGAAAAAATCTAAACATTAACAAAAATCTCACTGTTGAACAAGAAGAGAAGTTGGTCCAATTATTACGAAAATACAAAGCAGCCTTTCCATGGGATTATCCAGACATGAAGGGAATTGACCCCCAATTGTGTACACACCACATTTATATTGAAAAAGATGCGAGACCCATTCGCCAACCCCAAATAAGACTAAACCCTCACCTTAAAGATATTGTGAAAGAAATTACAAAAGCTATTGGATGTTAATTTCATCTATCCAATATCTGATAGCAAGTGGGTCTCTCCATTAGTAGTGGTACCAAAGAATAACGAAAAGTGGAGAATATGTGTAGATTACCGTGAACTTAACAAGGCAACCTAGAAAAGACCACTTTCCCCTTCCTTTCATTTACCAGGTATTAGACACATTGGAAGGAAAGAAATTATTTTCCTTCCTCAATGGCTTCAGAGGGTACAATCAAATCCAGATTGCCCCTGAAGACCAAGACAAAACTACTTTTACTTGTCCATGGGGGACATTTTCCTACCGAGTCTTACCATTTGGCCTATGCAATGCCCCTGCTACATTCCAAAGGGCCATTCTCAGTATCTTTGCAGACTTAATAAATGAAGGGCTCGAAGTATATATGGATGACTTCACACCTTATGGGGATGATTTTTAACCAGCCTTAGAAAATTTAGAAAAGGTGTTGCAAATATGTATTGACACTAGGCTTTGTTTAAGCCATGAAAAGTGTAATATGATGATGACCGAAGGAGTTATCTTAGGGCATTATATTTGAACAGTTGGAATTTAGGTGGACCCAGCTAAAATTCAAATAATCTTGTTAATACCCACACCCACTACACAAACAGAGGTACATAGATTTCTTGAATTTTCTGGTTATTATAGGATATTTATAGAACATTATTCTCGAATAGTTGCACCTTTATATGCACTAACTGGAAATGTTGATTTCATTTGGACAGATAAATGTGACAATGCCTTCAAAAATCTGAAAAATCTTGTTTCAACAGCCCCAGTGTTGAGGGACCCAAATTGGAATTTTCCATTCCAAATTTCATCTGATGCCTCAGACACAGCAATTGGAGTAGTGCTTGGGCAGGAGGAAGACAAGAAACCATATGCAATCTATTATATTAGAAAAAATCTATCCCCTGCTGAATTAAATTCTACTGTGGCTGAGAAGCAGGGATAATTTTAGGGGCGAATTTTAAGGGATTTTCAATTTTAATGGGGCTAATTTTTTACATAAAACCCATTTTCTATAGTTTAAAAAGTTAGCCCAATAAATATTTTAAAAATAATTAATAATTAAGTATTATCCCACCAAAAAAAGGGGCGCATAACACTGGAAAAATGAAATTCGCCCGATTTTTTTCTTATGGAGCAAATTTCCATGGCATTCGCTTGAATTTACAGGGTTCAAATGGGGAGTTACAGTGATTCGCCCCAATTTTTTCAATGGTTAGGAGAGGTGGCTGGCCGCTGGACACCGATCTTCTTGCTGGCTGAGCCAGGGCGACCCTCTCTGGTCCGTTCATTGTTAGGTCCCTTCCAGTTGGTATATAGCAGAGATATACAGTTCGAAAAATATGGTATTGGTGTTCTTGTGGGAGATAACAGTTTTTAGTGTGCCAGAGCCGCGCTCGACCTCAAGCGCACGCCGGATTTACAAGTTCGCTCAATCTCAAGCGCACGCCGGATTTACAAGTTCGCTCGACCTCAAGCGCACGCCGCTTTTCGCCAGTCTGTTCAAGGGTATGCACCTTCAGTTCTATTTGTACATTGAATACGATTGTCTGAGAAGCCAAGCCCAAGAAATAGTTTCGGATGATAGATTCTCTGAGGTTTGTATGCAAACGCCGCTTTTCGCCAGTCTGTTCAAGGGTATGCACCTTTAGTTCTATTTGTACATTGAATACGAGTTCTATTTGTACATTGAATACGATTGTCTGAGAAGCCAAGCCCAAGAAATAGTTTCGGATGATAGATTCTCTGCGGTTTGTATGCAATGTGTTTGGGTCTCACCGTTAATCAACTATAGTGTTATAACTTATCAATATGTCTCTCAAGTTTCTTTGGTTTTAACTTTTTGGCATGACAATGGTAGAAAGCATCTGCTGCTGAAGGTTTTTCCTGGCAATGATAGTTTCACAGAGGATGAAACACTCTATGTCATCTTCGCTTGATTGACATAATCAGTATCAGTAGTATGGTTTGTCAGATCAAGGATGGCCTTCATTGGCATCATAATTATGATTGCACCATAATCTCAAACTTGTTTGGCAATAGAGTGATATGACATTACAACATGGATATATATGTCTCTGTTTTGAGATTTTCATCTATCTTATTCTACGAAAGGCCTTAGGGAATCACATCTCTTTTGGCACAAGCATACTCATTTCTTATAGCCTCAGAACTCTCGTTGCTCAATGGATTGGGTCTTTTAATGATTGGATGTGCATCATTGTTGGGTCTTCAAATGTTTCATCTCTGGGATAGTAAAAGGCCTCATTTTAGAATCTCTATGTATGTTACACATTCTGATTTAACGGTAAGACAAAGGCACAGTTCTCCGCTATATGCATCATTTCGTTTTCTTTATGAGATCTAAAGGTTGTACTCTAATCCACTTGCTGGTTCCTCATCTTGAGATTCACATCCACTCTCTGAAGACTCGCACTGTCTCCATGGTTCAGTGAAATTATATGACACAATGTGTTGTCATGTGGATGGATGGCTCAATGAACAGTGTCTTGCTCACTTTAAGTAGTTTGGCGACTTGTTTAGTTCTTAATGCCTATTATGGTTTCATATACCCTTGGGCATCACCTTTCTAGAAATACCAGCCAACCTATAGTAGCTTGTCCTCTATGATTTGTATTAAGATCACTGAACAGTTACACAGAATATGATCTCTGATATGATAATAAAATTTTGAGGATGATCTTGTTGCATTTTAATGAAGGAAATAACTCTAGTCTATAAGGACTTTTTGTTAATCTCAACTCCTTGATATCAGTGACATAATTCTCATTATGATGACAGTGCTCCTATGACAGAATTGTAAACTCCCCTCTTTGTCAATCCAACCAGCATCCCCTGTATTCAGCCATCGATTTTCTCTAAATGCAGCTGCAGTGGCTTCCTCTTGGCCCCAATACTTTTGCATCACATGAGGACCCTTTGTTAATATATTTCCCACATTATATCCCTCATTCTCATATAAAAATGTATTGCTTGGTTCAATATGAATTTCCACATGAGGGGCTGGCTTTCCCACACAAACTCCTACACTGTGATCTCTGGAAACATCTGGATTGTGTAATGGCATGGTTAATTTCTGTGTGTTTCTAGCCGTGTCTTCTCCGATCATTGGATCATAGGAAACCATAAAATTCATTGAACAGCAAGCCTCTGTCATACCTTTATAGTCATCAACAAGTTACCAGAAGGGAAATGAGATCAGACGGCAAGATTGCAATATTATGTAGAAATGGATGATGGCACTAGAATGATTACGAGAGAAAGGTTGGAAATCATTTTAATTTGTTTCTTTGACAACAGTAACTAAGATGGTATACTAACCATAAGCTGAAAAAAATTGAGCTCATGGAAAAAGTTCAATGGCACTCTTGAGAAGTTGTGGCGATAGGCTTCCTGCTCCATTAAGTGTCTTTTTAACAGTTGGAAAACATAGCTCCAATCCTCCATCCTTTCTTCTATAGCACAAATACAGAAAGATAATAACATATATGCCACAGAATACACACAAAATTTTTTTATATTATCAACAAAACCAAATTCAAGTATAATAACTATGTTATGATCATTTGGAATTCAAACAACCCAACAAGAAAACACAGGCTACACTACAAGAAAGAAAGTAATAATTTGCATATAGGAATTTTAGATTCGATATGAATACAAATTCTTGCACAACTTTTCCAAAGGTCTTGAGATATTAGATGGAATATAGTATCAATGCTTGTTTCCCCAGTTATATGAAAGTTTAATTGCTAACGGAACCATAAACTGATTTACTAGACTTCCTAAAGTGGCTGATTGCATTCATGATTCCAAATTCTTCTTCTTTATCTACTTGTTTCATATCATCAAGGATGTTTAGACATTGAAGTTCACGATTTCTTTATTTCTCAAATCTGCATGTGCTATTAAAACTTCTCTTGAATTGCCAATTTTTATGATTTTTTTGGCAAAACATAAGGCTGGATTGCTTCATTTAGTACTTCAACAAGAAAGGCCAAATGTTCATCCATCCTAAAATGTTTTAATTTCAAAGAAAATCTTGAGGGATGGAGATGTGTGGGAAACCCAAAAGATGCTTCCTCACATTTGTGGAAACTCTAGTAAACCTATCAATCATTGGTGATATCTGGTTGAGCTAACTCCTTGGACTCTTAAATGGTCTTATCCTTCCTATTGACACAAAAAATTACCAGGAACAAACCAAATTAAGCACCTTAACTATCTGTAAAATCTTAAGCTTGCTATGATATTAGATAGACAGAACCATATAAACATGATTTAAATTTGCTTTTAGAGAAATTAATGCAAGATTTTCTAACCATTTAATAGCTGCTACATCAAGATTTGTTTTGTTTTATTTTTTATGATGAAAATTCTTGCAGCCAGGAGAGGCCATCTAAGGGTCATCACAGATCCCAATTTCGAAATCCAAGGAGATAGTCAACTTACCGTCAGCAATGGATGTCGATTCAGCTTTGTAGACCTAGGCATATAACTTGTAATAAATAGAAATTTCACCTAGAAACAAAGATTTCCCATCTCATCTGAAAGAATGCCTGATTGGCATGAGAAGGTTGAAGAAACAAAGTAGATTCAAGAAGGTGGGATGGATCAGAAATCAGACGGTTGGTGCCGCAATTTCAATGAAACTAGTTTCATTAATTGAAACAAATTTATTGACGTATTGAAGGATTGAAAGGTTCCATGTAATAGCAAATTAGAAGAGGCCTTGCCTGGGCCCTTGAGTTGATTGTGTACTGACCTAAATTTGATCACTTGAATCTAATCACAAATTTATGGGGACCTTGACCTAATTCTGTACTGGAATATATTAACCCTAAGGGGAAGCCAGTGTGCACTGTGCACCAGGGTGTATCACATTTCCTGATTAATATTGTTGTTGAATGACTTGGGTTTCAAATCTGGGCAGTTTTTGTGCTAAGTGGAAAGGCTGTGTCAACAACCCCTTCTTGAGTGGAAAGAAACCTTTGTTTGGATTTCCAATGTCCATGGAGAAGGGCTACAAAAATGTAATACATACAGGACCAAGGCAACTTGTTCGAAGCCAGCTGGACCATTTTGAGATGATAAGATGGCCTTGCCAGGCTATAAATGAGCAGGGGAGTTGGGTGGTCCTGGATAAGATGTCTTAGCTGCATAGGTCTTTCTCAGCCCACCTTGCTTCCTAGGATCTGTTGATGGCAGTAAGGTTAGGGATCTTAAAACATTGGTATTTCATGGTCTACACAATGCACTCACTGAAGTGTAACTTTCTAGGGTTTATTCAGCTTGTCTCGACAGCTGCGTTTGATATGTGATAATTGATGCGATATACCATTTAATGGAGTTTACATCAGTTATATTGGATCGGATAGTAAAATTTTGGCCTTGCATGAGCTATTGAAACCATTTGGGGTTGCACTCTTATCCTATTTATAATCATTTTCAATACAGAAATAGTTGTGTGAGTAGTACACACTTCTGTATTGCGCATGTTTTTTTTGTCTATTTCTTACATAATTGTCAAATCTTCTATGTATTTCAATTTTCTAGAACATGGCATTAACGGGGTATGTGAATATTAAGGTACCTTGAGTGGTTGCAGTATGCAACTATATCAGCCAGCATAGTTGGTACAGTGATCATTGCTGTTACAGAGTGTTCCTGTATCACATTCATAGTAGAAGCCGCTTCAAACTTGGGTACGAAGACATGGCATCCTCCTGCCATTACAAGGGCCAATGCTGAAGAGATTCCCCCAATATGGCAGAGTGGAGATGTGTGGAGATAAACCTGCCAAGCATGACAACATCAACGAATATGGGAATCCTTTGAATTGTTTTTTAGTTTCAACTTGGACATGAACTTGTTAGGCTAATCCATGTAGTGCTCATCTCTATCGCTACTACTTCTAGGATGGGTAGATTTTCTCCTTCACGACCATGGAAAGGTTTGTGAGAAGCTTAGAATGAGCAGTCACAAGTTAAAGAATTACTTCTAATCTTCTCATTTCAAGTACGAATATGTAAGGCTCTTACATCATTGCAGTTGTAGCCAATAAGGGCAATTTTGGTGAGTGATTGAACGATAAGTGCACTATGGCTAAGGGCTACTCCCTTTGGCTTCCCAGTGGTACCTAGACAATACAAGTTAGACGGAATTCATATACCAAGTACATAGAGGAGCCAAACCACAATAGTATGGCAGTAAAAGAGGGCCATGTTAATATACCTGATGTGAAGCAAATCAATGCAGTTGAATTGGGTGCCCAGTGAAAATTCAGCTCTTCAAATCCTCCTGCATATTGTCCAACAGACTCTGCAGTAATCACTAACCAAATAAAAAAAAACCAAAGATCAGTACAATTTAAAATTGTCAAAGTACTTTTGGGGTTTCCATCAATGGAATATATCATATGATTAATCCCAACAAATTAAGTGAAATAATTTCCACAAAATCAGGTTACAATACTTAATTACCCTCCCACCATCGGAAAAATGCAGTTGAACAAGAATGAACAATCAACTAACTGTAAGGGCCCGTGCCAACAGAGATGACATAATCACTTTTACTTTGAATTGGGCAGACTCAAGGTGTTGCTTTCATTGGAAGGCTTCATGATTTTAGTTGCTAGATATTTACATCTTGGTTTTGGCAGTTTTCTAGTGTGATGCCTTGGAGTATGAGGCTTCTGCTTATTTTCTCTGCTACAGTGACGCTGAGTGCATTTTATTGATCTACCCTTAATGATACTATAGATAACATATCATTGTATGATTTGATTGGTTGTGATTTGGATCCCCAAGACCCTTTTTCAATGACTCATGTTCGATAATACTATTCTATGATCAGTCACTAAATATTGCAAGAGTAACTACTAAAAAGATTTCCCTAAGATATAAAGGACATATTGCTACTATTGAGTAAGGGATGTTTTGGCTGAGTGGGATGAAACAATTTGAACTATGGTCATAATATTTTCACTAATTTGTTGTATGCAGAACCATCTGCACCATAAAATCCAAATGTTGTTTTTGATCTACTGATTTGACGGATACTCCTTTAAAAAACTATGACTTATGACATTTACTTATAGATGGGTTTCAATGTTCGAGTTCATATGTATATGGTTGGAATTTCTCTCATCAGGATTGGTATTGGAAGAGAAGGGTTTTTTAATGCATTATATATGTCGATACACAGTTGAGTATAGGGGTATCATAGTAAAATGTGTTTGGATGTTTTTGTTAACAAGCTATATTGAGTATGTCAAGCAGTGAGCTTGTTTTAACAGAGGACCATGAGTCAATAAAAGGACTGAATTGTGCATATACAAGGATATTTATGCTACTTGAAACTACCATAGACTCTATTGCTACATTGTTTTTTCAGAAATTATGTAAGAGTAAAGGTTTTGGGGCTTCTTTTCTAACTTGTGCTTCATGGTGAAATTATTTTTGACAATATATGTTGCAAGGTTCTAAATTACTTGATCCAATATGAAAACCATTAAACCTTTTGGATTGAAATCTGACAAGAGAATTGAGATCTGAATACTGAGAAATATTGTTGTTTTTCTCTGCTTGGGAAATCAAGAGTAACCACATAAGTTTTAATGGATCCCCCAGGGAAATTGTCACAGATCTTGAGTTGGGTTCCCATATTTGACGGAAAAAACAGAGGACCATACTTAGTATGATGATTGGTGGTTTTCAGCATTTGGCTGTATACATTTGGCCCAAAGATGAAATTGGTCCATAGGTTTTTCAGAAGCAAGAGATGGATCTATCATTGAACTCAAAAAATGTTAATTTTGAGTCTAGTATAGCTACATTGTTGAGCTATAAAGTCCTTAGATTTTGCAGTTGGGTGTTAATAATCATGAAGAGCAACAATTCATGTCAATGGATCAACAGTTATTCAGGAAGAGCTGGAAGGATATTAGAGGATATGGTGGCATGCATGATTTGGGTTATCTTGCTACTTGATTGGATTCTGGACCTTCTTCACCACCTGTGTCATAACAAGTCAATGGATATGTAGATAAAGAACTGTACAGGGACTTAAATGAGATGGTTTCTCTGGTGTATTCCTTCATTTTATGACTATGATCAATCTTATCCATTTTTCCATATGACCCAAGTCTTAAGTTTTCATAATGAGTGGACATCAATGGGATTTGGACTTGTGTTTTTAGTTGATATTCATGCAATTTTGATAAAATAGTAGCCCCAAATCCTTAAATGGTTGAAACCATCATTTTGTTTTCCTAAATCACAAACAGAAATGTTGCATAAGAATACAAATGAAAAAGATTATTCTTATTCTATGTAGTTGGCATTGCCCATTATCTTTACTAAAAAAATATTTCCATCTATAATGTGTGTTGCTTTCATTGGGAGGCTTCATGATTTTAGTTGCTAGATATTTACATCTTGGTTTTGGCAGTTTTCTAGTGTGATGCCTTGGAGTATGAGGCTTCTGCTTATTTTCTCTGCTACAGTGACGCCGAGTGCCTTTTATTGATCTACCCTTAATGATACTATAGATAACATATCATTGTATGATTTGATTGGTTGTGATTTGGATCCCCAAGACCCTTTTTCAATGACTCATGTTCGACAATACTATTCTATGATCAGTCACTAAATATTGCAAGAGTAACTACTAAAAAGATTTCTCTAAGATATAAAGGACATATTGCTACTATTGAGTAAGGGATGTTTTGGCTGAGTGGGATGAAACAATTTGAACTATGGTCATAATATTTTCACTAATTTTTTGTATGCAGAACCATCTGCACCATAAAATCTAAATGTTGTTTTTGATCTACTGATTTGATCGGATACTCCTTTAAAAAACTATGACTTATGACATTTACTTATAGATGGGTTTCAATGTTCGAGTTCATATGTATATGGTTGGAATTTCTCTCATCAGGATTGGTATTGGAAGAGAAGGGTCTTTTAATGCATTATATATGTCGATACACAGTTGAGTATAGGGGTATCATAGTAAAATGTGTTTGGATGTTTTTGTTAACAATCTATATTGAGTATGTCAAGCAGTGAGCATGTTTTAACAGAGGACCATGAGTCAATAAAAGGACTGAATTGTGCATATACAAGGATATTTATGCTACTTGAAACTACCATAGACTCTATTGCTACATGTTTTTTTTCAGAAATTATGTAAGAGTAAAGGTTTTGGGGCTTCTTTTCTAACTTGTGCTTCATGGTGAAATTATTTTTGACAACATATGTTGCAAGGTTCTAAATTACTTGATCCCATATGAAAACCATTAAACCTTTTGGATTGAAATCTGACAAGAGAATTGAGATCTGAATACTGAGAAAGATTGTTGTTTTTCTCTGCTTGGGAAATCAAAAGTAACCACATAAGTTTTAATGGATCCCCTAGGCAAAATTGTCACAGATCTTGAGTTGGGTTCCCATATTTGACAGAAAAAACAGAGGACCATACTTAGTATGATGATTGGTGGTTTTCAGCATTTGGCTGTATACATTTGGCCCAAAGATGAAATTGGTCCATAGGTTTTTCAGAAGCAGGATATGGATCTATCATTGAACTCAAAAATGTTAATTTTGAGTCTAGTATAGCTACATTGTTGAGCTATAAAGTCCTTAGATTTTGCAGTTGGGTGTTAATAATCATGAAGAGCAACAATTCATGTCAATGGATTAGCAGTTCTTCAGGAAGAGCTGGAAGGATATTAGAGGATATGGTGGCATGCATGATTTGGGTTATCTTGCTACTTGATTGGATTCTGGACCTTCTTCACCACCTGTGTCATAACAAGTCAATGGATATGTAGATAAAGAACTGTACAGGGTCTTAAATGAGATGGTTTCTCTGGTGTATTCCTTCATTTTATGTTTGTGATCAATCTTATCCATTTTTCCATATGACCCAAGTCTTAAGTTTTCATAATGAGTGGACATCAATGGGCTTTGGACTTGTGTTTTTAGTAGATATTCATGCAATTTTGATAAAATAGTAGCCCCAAATCCTTAAATGGTTGAAACCATCATTTTTTTTCCTGAATCACAAACAGAAATGTTGCATAAGAATACAAATGAAAAAGATTATTCTTATTCTATGTAGTTGGCATTGCCCATTCTCTTTACTAAAAAAATATTTCCATCTATAATGTGTGTTTCTTTCATTGGGAGGCTTCATGATTTTAGTTGCTAGATATTTACATCTTGGTTTTGGCATTTTTCTAGTGTGATGCCTTGGAGTATGAGGCTTCTGCTTATTTTCTCTGCTACAGTGACGCTGAGTGCCTTTTCCTTTTCAGTGGTCAAATTCTACGAGGATAAGGTTAATTATGGAAGATTATAAGGTGAATAAATCATCTCACTATGCCACCCTGGTGACACTACCACTCTTAGGGACTTGTCTATGAAAAAGGTGAAACTGGATTTTGGAAATGTGCATATCGTTAACCGAAGCTCAATATCATCAGTTTTGCGGGATGTTGGATTGCATTCATTATTTTTTCTTTCACTGTATTTTGTCACTGCAGTTGGAAGATTTAATGACAAGAAGCAATGTGACACAATGTTGTTTCTGGTTTTCTATTTTTTCTTTCGAGCATCACCTTAAGGGAGCCATGTAAATTCTAGAAAGGAGTTTTTTTTTTAGAAATTGAAATGGGAATCTAGGTTGTTAGTCGGGCTCATTGTAATCTTGCCAATTAGTAGGAGTACGATGAGGTGTTGGGCATTGCTTCAGCAAAAAAACTGAGCATAATGGAGATTTCTATATTTTTTTTGGTTTTCAAACATAAGAGGAGAGAAAATAATACTGAGAGCGAGAAATAAAGTGAAAACAATAAGTGCTAAAGTGGTGGCACTTTCAATGAAGAGATACCAGGACATCAAGGCTTGGTAACAGTCTCTTGGGTAGAGTAGTTCGTGCAAGTGCAAGTCAACTCTTAGAGAAAATTAATGGAGCTTGAAGCAATTTTCCAGTGAAAAATTTCCTCCTGCTCTAGGTTATTAACTTATTATACAGCAAATGCATTAGCTACAATCATTGGGAAAACAGGTGATTGGGATGTTTTAGTAGCTGGTATTGTATTTGCTGCAATTGAGGGAATTGGCATTGTTGTGTATAGAAACCCCATACCCATAGCCAAGCTACAGTATCTAGTTACAGAAAACTTCTAGAAAGCGGGAGTCTACTTAGGTCTTTTTTTAGATGCCTTCAAACTTGGAAGCTACAGATTATAACACAAGTGACCAAAGCCGCAGATGGATGCTATTTTTCAATTCTGAAATTTGCATAAGTAAATAGAACATTTGATATTCATTCCAGTGCCACAATTTCATACACCACTAATATTTAAATGGGATGTCACTTATCTCCTATACAGTTACAGCCAGTGCAAGCTATTGCAAGGGCCTTCTATCCCTACACGTGGAGTTTAATTATAAAGCACATGATGGATGCCACTTTTTCAACATATTTGTTTATTAATAAACAGATCCAGGGTAATTTGGGGAAAGAGCTTGAGGGTTTGATTCTTTTTAGACACAGACAGAAAATGAAGAGACCACTCAAGTTGAATTCAAAGGGGGCAAATTTGGTGGTCTACTGAAACATGCAGAGTGGCATCATGTGGCAGGAAACCATCGGAAAGGACATCATGCCAGATGTTGTGTATATGTATCAATTGTGGAGCAGAATAACAATGGGAACAATAATTCAAATCCTCAAGTTCATGATGATGAGAAGATTTAAAGTAATTTGTTTGTGGAAAATGGTAGAAAGAACAATCAATATGTTTCAGAGCATGCAGCATGTCTTGATGAGGCAACAAAAGTCTTATAAAAGTTTTGATAGAGGTAAGAGAACTCAAGGAAAACAATGAAGGTTGGGTTGATGAGTTGTGCAAAAATTTACTGTATTGGTCATTCTCTAGAGAGGGCGTTAAGGCATAGAGCAAAAATTGGGATCTAGATGTTGAGTGGTAGGTAAAACATTATGGATTCCAGGTGGTAGGATATGTTTGGGCCACATGAAATGGATTTTCAAGCCGCTCAAAATGCAAATGACAGAGATTCCTTACATTTGGAGGTAGATTCCTTTAGAAAATATCTTTCAGAAAAGTAAATATCAATGAAAGCCTCCTCATGATTTCATCCTGACTTGAAACACCAGCTTGATACTACCATAGAGAAGTTGATAGCTTACATTGAGGAATTCATTTAATATTATACTTTGGAAATTGTTCCTTGCATGGAGAGATTGTCTTATCTTGATACAAGCCTCCTTTTTCTTATTAAAAAATAGAATGTAGTTAATTCTCATAAGTGAGCCTGGTTCATAGATGTTTTTTTAAGCTTGATTCTGATTATGGAAATCCGTTGGAAAAATAAGTATAATTTATTTGGACATGTTCCTCAGAGAAATATTCAATTACGAAGAAAAGGAAGTAGACCTTATAAATGAAAAGTAAATGTGATGAATTCAAATAAAACCTCAAAATGAAGAATAAATTAGGGAATTGTAGGACCTTTTATGTAAATTTTAAGAGAATTTTAAATAAATGAGAATGGATAACAGAAAAATAAGAACTAATATTGAGCGGACAGAAAGCAAATTGTTGTTAGTTAGAGAAAATCTGATATTTAAGACATCTGATATTTTTGTTTCTTGTATCATGATGATTGTTTTATTTTCCTTTTTAATTCGATCTTTGAGATATCTCTTCTTAATCTAGTTCCTTGACATTTTGTAAATGGCATGTATACGCTTGCAATGATGGCAATTATACAATTTTCATTCATATTCTTCATTTCTCAAAAAGTAAAAAGCATTTGTTTGATGCACTTAGTTTCTTTTTTGCATTCATAACATTAAAGGAACTGAAAAGAAAAACTTGCATTTGCATGTAGGATTGTGTTTTTTTTGCAAAAAAGGAACATTAGGAAATCCGCATTTAGTTTTGTGCTCAATGTTTTCTTTTGTTCATTGATTTGCTTGCTCACAAAATTATTTGCTCTCTTCCTTTTGTAGCTAGGTCTTTCATTGAAAAACTAAAAGTGAAAAGTTTGCTTATCATTCTTAGTTTGCATTTAGGAATTTCTACATACATCATCGCGGTACCATTGAAAGGAAAATTGTTAAGCAAGATCAACATAAAATTAATCTCAATTTATCTAAAAATGCATTGGAACCATAACAATAACATTTAGAAGGTCTAGGCTAGAGACGTGTTCCGGCGTCGTAAAACATAGCAGTTGTCGTTAACTTGTCTGCGATACATTCCGAGTGTGATATCTCACCCCACGTACGTAAGTATATCGTAGCACGTACCTTGGGGCGGCGTTACAGTACGATAAGTATATAGGTGGTGCTCTCACTGTGCGGTTTCGCATTAGACAACGCTATTACGGACTTGGGCGTCCACGTACCTTCGGGTATATTTGGGAGGACAACTTTTAGGTGCTATCCATCCATAGTGAACCGAGTTGTCCGCCTTTAAATTTTGATACACCGAACACAGCATTCGGGGAGATTTCCTGCCCATACTTCTTGGCTTGCCAGGAGGTATTCTGCAGTTCACAGTTTACTGGTAAACCCTTTTGCCTAGCATTACCCTCTTTTTGTTTATTTATTTTTGGTTAAAATTAATCAGTAATCATGGAAGAACATAATCCTACCCCCATCGTTCGCGTAGATTAGCTTTAAAACCACCTTTACCACTAGAAGTTACTTCTAGTAGGCGAAGGCGATCAAAATCTGCCCAACAGTGATGTTGATGTTGTGGATGATATTACTTGATGCTTCATGATGGGTGTTCTTTCTCACTTTCACATAATATTATTATAGTCTCTACTTGATGCTTTTGTTGCTATGGTCATGTCAGGCATTAATTAATTGTCTTCAATGTTCAATGTGTGAAGAGTGCAAATGTTCCCTTGATGCAGTTTAAATTCAAGCACAATAGACTGCTGTTATGCACCATGTTTCCCTGGCTCCTACATATTGGAATATGCCCAAAATGATTTTGGAGAGTGATATCCATTCATGGAAGGATATTTGCACTCGTCTTTCATGGAAGTTTATTTGCACTTGTCTTTCATTCTCTCATTAACCAAGTGAAATTTCTTGGGGATTTTCTAATCAACAAGTTTTAGGAGTTTGTGTCAGATTTGGGTAGACTCGTAGAATGATTAGCTTGTGGCTGTTATAAACTCTTTTTGTCAACCCATGGATGCATGGGTTAAATTTGCACTTGATTTGTAGTTTCCAATGATTTTACACTAAGAATCATTGGCTGACTGTGGTGATTCGTTGACTTCTTTTCTTCTTTTTTGCCCCTTTCCCTTAGATGGTCATTCATGGGAGGGGAAGTTCCAGTGAATGTATGATTTGTGGTGTGCATTTATCTATTGGTTAACTCTTTGGTAACATCCCATGACTGTTATTTCAATGGAACTTGGTTAAATAACAAACACTAAGTGCTAATTAGTAGTTTTAAATGTTTGATACAATAATTAATTTTGCTTTATAGGATCCTAAACGTGCTTTTTTGGGCCTGAAAATTTACATGGCACCCGTGTGTTTACAAATCATGGAAAACATTTGAGTCTTTTTAGGTTATTTCATGGCCATACTGGACGTGTTTCACTATGGAAAGGAAATTATGGTCAACAGGAGGACAATGTCTTAAGGGATTTATTTCCATTGATAAGTAAAAGAATCACTAGTAACTGACTAGTTTCCTTCCTCACTTTTATCATGGAAAATGATAGAGGATATGTTTCAACTTATTATAACCAATTATTTACAACTTAAGGGAGAGGTGTTTTGGAAAGGATGATTAAAGTTATTGTAATATTTTGTTGTTTTGTTTAAAGCTTTCAAGTGTTCATTAGGTGATTTGGAGATATGATTTAATTTAGTGGAATTTTTTTTTTATATTTTATATTTGAATGATGTTCTTTGTTTTATAGATGATGACTCATGATGTTATTGTTTTGTGTATAATGATTTATTTTTTCTTTTTGGCTTGGGCCTTGGCACAACATTTTAATAAAAAATTGCATAATGGTTTTTGTGAACATTACACTTATTTTACTTTGAAAGCTACTTACAAATCTAGTAATTCTCAACTCTTGGAAACTATTGATGCAGGTTTCTAGATCGATTTGAAATTTTACTTCTGGAATATTCAGTGAGATGTCAAAATCTAATCCTCGGAAGAAACTATCAAGGCAAATTGATGTATTATCATACTTTAAAAAGTCTCAATCCAAGAATACACATTCTCTTCATGCTTCAAGCTCCTTTGAACAATCTCTTACTGAGAGAGATGTTAACTCTTGTGAAAATGTATCTGATATCCATATGATGGATGAAATAATAGGTTCCGCAAGTGATCAGGGTGAGATAAATGCAGTTTCAACAGAAATTAATGATGAAAATGTTAAAGATATTTCCTTGGAAGGTGACACAAACCATTCACGGAAAAGGAAAAAAGGTCAGTGGACCATAGGGAGAAAATTCCAAGATGATTGGATCTCAAGCTTTCCATTTATTGAAGAAATACCTTCTACAAATGAGGATTTACGAGAAGTTAAATGTCTTGCGTGTAGTTGGAAAAGTTGCAAGGTAGTGAAATTTCAGATGAAGCTAGATACAGTACAAAAGCATGCAGGAAAGGTTTATGAAAAGAAAATTGTAGATGGTAAAGAGAAATCTATTGTCAGATGGAAATCTTTGGAGGAATGCCGAAATAGCCAATGTGTGGAAGAATACAAAAAATATTTAATAAATAAGAAGAAACTTGAGGCAAGTGGAGGAACCATCATATCTCAATTTGAAAAGACGATGGAAAGAAGTTTGTTATCCAAGACGATACAATTGAGCACTTTATTTCACATCTTAATTAAAGGTCGTCCTATGACAGATTATCCAGATCAGATGAAATTTCTATCTTTTCTTCACGTGCCAAACTTTCCATCTTCTCATTGGTCCATAACTAGTGGTTTGGAATGGGCAAGATATCTAGCTCAAGTAGAAATTGATGATTTGAAACAGGAGATTGCAAATGCTAGGTTTTTGGCATTGTCTTTGGATGAGGTTACAGCTATTGATAGTACTTCATGGATTTGCATGAGCATTTATATGGTTAATGACCATATTAGGCATTCCTATCTACTTGGGATTAAAAAGATGAGAGAGACTTCTACAGCTGAAAATATTTATGAACTTGTTCTTAATACTTTGAAGGAAAGTGGTATGGATCATTTAACAATTGCAAAAAAGTTGGTATGTGTTGGAGCAGATGGAGCATCGGTAATGCAAGGACAAAGGAATGGTCTTTGTGTTCGACTACAACTATCAGCTTCGCCATATATGATTAATATTCATTGTATGGCTCATAGGATGAATCTTACATTTAAAATAGTAAGCAAGTTTCCATTAGTTTCAAAAGTTGAAGATCTTGTACGTGAGACTCATGCATACTTTTCTCGTAGTCCCAAACGATATTTAGAGTTTCAACAATTTGCATATGGTGTTACGGATGGAAAAAAAATACTGAAAGATGTTGATACAAGATGGATCTCATTAAATGGACCAGCTCAAAGACTATTTAGTGAGTTCAAATCTTTGGTAGGGTTGATGTATGCAAATCGCTACAATGTAGACAAAGCTCAAGATCTTCTTTTTCGACTAACTGATATAGAAACATTATTGACATTGGATGGAATTCTTCCTATGCTACATGAAATGAATGTCCTCGTGAAAATGTCTCAGAATCGCACAATGTATATTGCCGAATACACAAATGCGAGAAAGTCAGCATGCCTTGCATTGGATAATTTGTATATGATGCCGGACTCTTTTATTGGTCCAGAGTTTACAAGTTGGACTAAGATCATCAATATAGAAAATACTGAAAATTTTTTGACGTTTGATGAAAAAGGGATACTATGTATCATAGTGCGTGGGTATATGGTCCCCTTTCATTATATTAGTAAGATGGGACGAATCACCAAAGATTGCCCCGTGTCAAGAGACCAATTTGATAATATTGTGATCTCAGTGAGACAAAATTTGATAGAAATTGCAAGATCACTATCATCAGAGATAAGAGAACGATTTCCTCGAGATGAATTGTTGGAGGCCATGTGTGTGGTATACCCTCAATATTGGAACAATTGTCAATGTTCAAGAAATTTAAAAACCGATTTTCAAAAGAGATTAAAATGTTTAGTAGACCACTTTTGCAAGAAAGTCTCGATACATGGAGAACAGATTGAAGGTATTTTATATTCATCAAAATTGTATCAACAAGGTGGACGCTTTGCTGAAACAATGTGGAAGCAATATCCTTTTTTGGAGAATCCTAATGAAAACGGTGCTATAACAAGATTATGGAATACTTTAAGTGTTAGCCAATACCTGCAAGAAAACATATCAGAATATTTTAAATTAGCAGATTTGTGTCAAACTATGATTTTGGGATCAGTGGAGGATGAGAGAATGTTTAGTGCACTATCATTTTTGAAGTCAAAGTTGAGGAACAAGCTTGATAAACATGTGGATACATGTTTAAGATTATATGTAACAAAGTATGACGTTGACAATTTTACATATGAAAGAGCACTAGCGCTTTGGCGATCAGATTGTGATAGAAGGGGAGAAAACAATATAATAAATTTATCTAATGAACTTGATACAGAACATAATGTTTTGGAGGCTCATAATGACAGTACATCTGGAGAAGATCATGTTCACAATGTAGAAAATGATGACCAAGATGAGAATTGGGAAATTGAAATACCCTAGGACTCTTATTTTGGTATACATGTTCCATTGATCATGCAAGATTACTACATGTCAAATTCAGGTAAAAATGGCTTCTATATTTTTTATTTTTCATTGTAACATTGCAGCTACATTTCTTTCATGTGTGTTATTTTAAGATTGATGTTTCATATTTAATCCTTACATTGTTTGCTTCTTATTTGTGATAGGAAATGAAGCTGGATTTGATGATTTTGGGACCTATTTTCACATAGATAGCGTTTGACTAGTATTAAATGATAAATAACTAATTTAACAAGACTAATGCAAAGCATCAATGGGCTCATTCAAGTACATGAAACTACCTTGATGTCTAGCTTTGACATCTTAGAAAATTTTAATGGTATATATGTTGCTTGTGTTTGGGGAATTTTGCTGAGTTTCGAGTTTTATATCTTCTTGGAAAATAATTATTGATATTTGGAAAATGTGTGATTTTATATTGGTATTGGAAACGAAGCTAGTTTTGATCTTCGATTGGAAATGAAATCAGATTTGATGAAGTTGGGGCCTATTTCTTTTCACATAGATAGTGTCATAGTATTAAATGATAAAGAACTAATTTAAGAAGTCTAACGCTAAGCAAAAATGGGCTTATTCAAGTACATGAAATTGTGTTAATGTCTAGCCTTGATATCTTTGAAAATTTTAGTGGTTTGTTTGTTGCTTGTTTAGAGGATTTTGTTGAGTTTGAAATTAGTCCCTTGAATGCTTATGGTTCTCATATCATGCATAGATCGATAGATCGATAGATCTAGTTCTATTATTATAATCATTATTGTTTTCTTTATATACTTGGTGGTTTGGGGAAAGATATTTTATTTCCTTTCACTCTGTGGCATGATTTCAACATCTTCACCTTTTAGAATATAGTAAAATATTTTTCTTATTATAGATTTTTCTTGGAAAAGAATTATTGAGAGTTGGGTGCAAATGCACAATGTTGTGTAGCATTAGTGTGATAAATATGGGATAGTGAAAAGCATAGTTTTGAAGATTAGTCTAAGTTGACTCGTACCTAATCAACTCAGTCAAGTTGATTGTTGGTTGAACGGCTAATTGTTGGTTCAATGGACAGAAGGTCTTGCAGGCACAAATACCAAAGGGAAAAATGGAGCCCATCATGGGGTACTCTTTGTAATTCTCCACCACTGCTACCTTTCCTCAAACTCTTCTCCAACCTCAATATCAGTGCTAGTAGTAACATGACAAAAAACACTACGCTTAGCAGAACTAGAAGAACATGTTTTCCAAACTACACGAGAACTACTTCCCTCACGAGTCACCATGTGCCATGCTTGGTCTCGGTGGTTCTCTTCCTTCTACTCCTGGTTCAATTACCATATCTTCATTGGAACCAACACTCCGAACTCCACTAGACAACGATTCACCATTTTGTAGTAGTTATTCGCCATTTGTACTGGTGATTTGCCATGATTTTACAGGATAATATAATCTCGTGAGAGATTCGCCAAAAAATTATATATACATATTATATTATTAATAAAATCGCCTTCCATTTTTCCTATGTATCATGGGGATTCGCCTATTTTTTATATCTAAAAATTTAGGGGGGGTTCTTAAAATTATCCCTGTTGAGAAGGAATTTTTAGCTATAGTACATGCTGTAAATAAGTTTACCCATTATATAACTGGGTATCCTGTAGTACTATATATTGATCACTCTGCCATTAAATTCTTAGAAAATAAACCTGTTACAAATAGAAGAGTGACAAGATGGTTGATTTTATTGCAGGAATTTGATATTATAATCAAAGATCAACCTGGAAAAGAGAACCCTGTAGCTGATTTTCTATCAAGGATGCCAAAGCCAATAGATACAGAAGCAGTTGAAGACCATTTTCCAGATGAACATTTGTTCGTTGTTACTGTCAGAACCCCATGGTATGCTGATATAGAAAATTATTTGGCAATAGGTAAATTACCTAAACATCTATCCCTTAATGAAGGAAAGCAGACAATACAACGTAGTACCTGATTTTCTTGGATTGGGGGCTACCTATTCCATACAGGGGCAGATATGAAAATAAGAAGATGCATCCGAGAGGACAAGGTATTTGATATTTCGAAAGAATGCCATGATGGGTAGTGGGGTGGGCATTTTGCAGATCGTAGAACTGCCTATAAGGTTTTACGAACAGGCTATTATTGGCGTACCATCTTTAAAGATGCTAAAATATTTGTGCAGGCCTGTGATAGCTGTCAAAGGGTAGGTCGCCCTGGGCAGTCTGATGAAATGCCTTTGAACCCTCAACTAGTAATTGAACCGTTTGAATGTTGGGCCCTTGATTTTGTTGGCCCTATTAGCCCTCCATCAAACAAAAAAACATACATTCTAGTTGCAACCGAGTATGTCACCAAATGGGTTGAAGTAGAGACACTTTCAAAAGCTATAGAGGACTCTGTAATACAATGTTTTTTCCAAATCTTTGTGCGATATTTCCTCCCAAGGGATATAATCACAGATGGAGGACCGCAGTTTGTAAGTAATAAACTAGTTGAAACACTACAAAACTATCACATTCAACACAAGATTACAACCCCATGCCACCCATAGGCCAATGGCCAAGTAGAGAGCACGAACAAAGTGATTGAATCTATATCAACAAGAACCGTTGCCTCACACAGACGTGATTGGGCCTACAGATTTCCAAAAGAATTGTGGGCATACCGAACAACGTGGAGACCCACTACGAGTTATTCACCATATCAATTGGTATTTGGAAAAGAGCCCATATTTATAGTAGAATTTGAAATTCAGACATTAAAAATAGCTCAAAAGTTGGGTTTAGATTTAAATGAAGCCCGGGCCAAAAGACTGCAGCAAATTAATGAATTAGATGAAATCAGGCTCTTTGCTCTTCATCACACAGCGTTAATCCAACAACAGAGAGAAAAATGACATGACACCCTTATCAAAGAAAAGATCTTCCACGAAGGAGACTGGGCACTCCTATATGATTCTAGGTTTCAGGATTTCCTAGGGAAACTCCAGACACGATGGCTCGGACCTTATGAAATACAAAAAGTGCATGACAATGTCACTATTACATTAGCCACCATTTATGGATCTCGACATTCCTTTAAGGTAAAAGGTCATCGAGTACAATTGTATCATAAACCGTTTACTCGAGAATCCTTCTACCAACAATTACGGGAAGATTCTACCATGAAAATTCTGGCTGAAGGGGATAACTCCTCCTCGACACCCATTTATTACATCATTTATTTTTTTAAATTTTGTACATAAAAATTGCTCATTTATTTGGATTGTTTTTTTCATGGAATTCGTTTTTTCAAACCTCTGTTTATTTCATTTATTTTGAGTTTTTGTTGTTTGTTTCATGGAATTCTGTTTTTTTTCAAAACTCTGTTTATTTCGTTTGTTTTGAGTTTTTGTTGTTCCTTTCTAAAGGAACAACATTTCTGCTATTCCTTTCGAAAGGAACAACAGTTTCGCAGATTCTTGCTGTTCCTTTCGGAAGGAACAGCAGTTTCGCAGATTGTTTTTGCTGTTCTTTTTAAAGGAACAACACCTTTTGAGTGGATTGTTTTTTTGTTTTAGATTAGAATTTTGAGGATTTCTGATGACTCTTCTAAAAGGAAAACATGTTATTCATATACAAATTAAAGCTTACTGTAATCAGCAAATTAAAAGAAATCATCATTTTTAAGAAAGTTGTTTAGTAATGATAAGAAAAAGGAAAAAGGGACATAATCAATAACATGATTTTGTTGTCTTACTACCACTGAATTAATCTGATCGATTATCCTTATAATGTTGGTTCTTCCTATATGTTATAAATTTCTTTGATTTTTATTTATGGAGTAGGAATAAGGGCATATTCTTTTCTATTGAGATGTTCAGACTTCTTCCACCATCCCTACTCTTAAGGAGTGCTGAGGCATCCTTTATGTATAAGTAGGAAAGTGCTATATAAAAAAGAAAATATTTACATATTTCACTAATAATTTTATGATTTGGAAGATGGAGGATAGGGGGTCTCATCAAGAGCCAGCCTACCATGATCATAAGGAAGTTAGTGAAGTGGCATTCCCATCATGGCCACCAAACCAGGGATATGGTCCAATGGAAAATTAAAAAAAAAATATTAAGAAGTCCTTGGAACAGGAGGTCTCATCACGAGCTGGCCTGCCCACTTTTCACTTCTTCCCAGTGAATGGCATTGTGATTTATCTAGTCACCAAGCCAGCACAATGGCCTCCATTATGAGATTCAACAAGCACTTCCTCAGCATACGTAAAGGACAATGGTTCCAAGGGTGGGAAAGAAACTCTATCAAGGTTATGGACACCTGTGGGCAACAGAGCTCTGCTGATGGTATTGGATTCACATTTATACACATCAATAGTCATATTAAACCCTATTTACTATATCTCTATTTAAACATCAAATGAAAGTATGAATCCTTAACCTTTGATTTCGAGCCTATTATACATGAAAATCATTATAAATTGATCACATTAGTTTGAAGTGGGTAATAAACGCATCTGTACTTATGTTTATTTTAAGTTGTCCCTTCTCTTTATATTTGAATCATTACAAATGATTTTATATCTATTTACGATTTATCACACATTAATTTCAGTAATTGCTATAATTTGATTGAATGTATCATAATTATGCCTACGTTTCCCTGCTATACTGCCATTGTGCCACACTTGCCTCTCTTAATTGACGGTTGAGGAAAACCTATCATCCTTCAGCGGGGGTGCAGATGTCTGCATGCAGATCAAATCCCGATATTTCTTTACTTGTATGCGAACCAAATCCCTGCATTCTAGGGAATAACAAAAATTTAATGACATTATTCCAATTCATTGTGCTGTGTTGTTCCATTACGATCACTGTGTGTTTGGAAAGAACTCACAGTGTGTAGAGACGATGTGAGGATGACCAATTCGCAATGAGCCGCAGGTGCTAGTTGTTTCTGATCCTGCACGAGAGATTTTGGAAAGATTATGATGGATTACATGTTTCATGAGGATGAAACAACCCCATGAAGCAATGGCCACCAAATTTTTACAGAACTTGCGAGAAGGATACTCCATGGTTAGAGTAAGACAGATAGCTGTATCCGATGAAATAATTGCAGAGGTGTTTGGCATACCAGCGCAAGGAACTATATGGACTCAGAAGAAGGTAAGGCTTCAAGAAGCCATGAAGATTTTTTAGCATGATGGAAATACATTGGTTGTCAAAGGAAAAGGAGTTCAACCAACATCATTGGGAGAACCATGGATAGAATTGGCCAAGATAGTGCAGGCCTATATAACATGCGATGGAAGGAAAGATGTGGTAAGACCTCGCCACCTTAAGTTAGTGGCTGTATTAAAACAGAAATGCACTGTAAATTTGCCAGCATTTTTAAATTCCTTACTGCATGATATTTCCCGTAGTATAAGAAAATCTCATCATGCAGACATGGTGGTCAGCCACCATTTCCTAATCAGATTAATAGTGAGTCGTAGCCTCGTCCAACAACAGACCAGCTTGGAAGAGTTGATATTTTCCATTGATGGAGGGTTAGCCTTACCTGTCCCAAAATGGAAGAGAATGGCTGGCTCAGTAGCTGAGCCATCAATTCACAGATATTCCCTCCGTTCAAAACGAATTAGGGGAATGATATAAGGACTTCCGGGTAGTAGTAGCTAGCCCTGGGAATTGCCCAGTTCAGAGGATGAATAACCTCCACAATTGGAAGGAGGAAGTTATCGTACTGATGAAGAAGAGTAACTGGAGGGAGAAATTCGCTATTCAGATGAAGAGGAAATTGAGGGAGAAATTAGATATTCGGATGAGGAAGAAGGAAGCTATAATACCTGTGAGGAGGACGAAGACAATCATAGCAGTGAAAGAGAAGGAACAAAGTCTCCCGAAAATACTATTGTAAGTTCACCATGAATCCCTTTAAGGGAAGACCAATTGGCCCAAATTCTGGCCAGTATGAGTGAATATGTGAAGCCTCATAGCCCTTTGGACCTTAACATTGATATTAATCAGTTTCCAGAGCACTATGTTGTTGATAAAGAAACAGCTGAAGAAATGCTGAATCAAACTACAAACCCTAACGAGGTGATAGAGTCAGCTAGGGTTGCTTCACATGAAAGGCATGAACAAGAAAAGGAGAACATTGAAGCAATATCCAAACCTGAAAGCTCTCAGGGGATTGCAGAGTCAACTAAGTGTGTAATTCCTGAAGAATCTAGACAAGGGCATATGAATATTAAAGAAGAACCCCAAGAAGAAAACCAAGAAGAGAACCTAACTGAAGGCATGGCTGATGTGGACCAAAACCCTGTTGAGCAAACAGGTTCAGAAAAAGGAACAACCGTTCCATTGAGAAAAAGGAGGAAAGTAACTGAGATCGAAAAGCTTCGGAGGGAATCAATTAAGCTTCGCAGACTTGTGGAACAACACAAGAAAACCATTAGGATTCTTAGAATGAAACAAATGCCCAAGCGAGCCCGAAAGAGAAGAAGCATAGCCACCAAGCGAGCTTTGAAAAAGAGAAAAGTTGCTGCTAAGAGGAACCCCCAACTTGCAGAAGCCGTGCCTGAGCCTAATTATGGAGATACGGAACAGCAAATAGTTGTTCCAACACAAGCTGTTCCAGAGGGACCCTCTTCAAGTGAAAATGTGCAAGCTAGTAGTCAGCATACTTTTAGTGACCCTACATTAGCCAGACTCCAAGAGGAGTTGGTACAAGCCCGAATGGAAAGGCAAAGGTTGGAAGAAGACATTGTCCCTAGGAAGAGATATCAGGAGTTGCAGTAGCAGATGAAGACTATCCATGAAGCAGAAGCTGAAGCCCACGAAAAGTGTCAAAAATCAGAGGAAAAGGCTGAAAAGGTAATGAATCAATTAAAATTAGCCTACAATAGAATGGACACTCTTTGATCATTGTACACTGATGTCTTAGCCTATAAATGCCCTACCAAAAACTATGCTTTATTTTTATTAGAAAGATATTTACAGCTAAAGATTAAGGCAGTTAGGGCAGGAAAATCTATAGAGCTATAAAATATAGATGACTTTGTATCATGCTGCAAACTCTATGGGGTAAAGGTACAATGCCTTTTGTGTGAGTTTTATTTGCATAATCTAATACTTGAAAATGATTGTGAGTCAAACCCTAGCCCTTTTGTGGGAGATGTCCAACACCAGGCGTTTATTTCCTTTGTTGTTAAACAGTTAAAATGTCTTAAATCCTATAATGTTTTTCAAAGGCTGGAAAATGAATTAGATTTGTGGGTTAGGAGTGAACCTCAGGACCCATTTCAATTTTGGGCTAGGCAGAAGAGTTTGATGGCAAAGGAAGGTGTTATCCAAGCATTGGGGCCTGTCCATAAACCTATCATCTTGAATGGGGCAGATTATTTCCTATCTATTAGAAACTAGGCTTACATAGTAGCTAAGGTCTGATGGAGAATTTCCAATCAAAATGTGCAAAATAGAGAACCATTTAATTATAAAAAATTTGGGCTAGCTGCAGACCGCTTGGTTACCTATAGTAATCTCATTTTAAAAGAATGACCATTCTGGCTAGGGTGTAGGTTTTGAAGCCCCATTTCATGGTATCTTGCTACATACTACAAAGCCATTTATGAACTACCCGAACGACAGACAGATCATTTTTTCGAAGCATTAGCTGCACTGCATGGTTTTAGGCCTTTTGATGAAAAACCTTATCCAGCTTATTGTTTAACTACTCTCCATGTGAACTATAGTTTTCATGAAGACATTAAAAAGATTAAGAAGGGGGGTATGTTGAGTAATGGAAAAGGTATGAAATCACTGTGTATTTTCTCATTCTTTTACTATAGACATAATCCTTTTTACCTTAGAAAGGTAATTTATTATGGTAGAATTAGCAAGGTTTATGTTTATTGTAAAAAGATGACTAAATATTTCTTTTTGTTGATAAAATAGGAATTAGCTGAAGTGAACAGCTGTACCAAATATGAGGCTAAGACGAATGCAACTGCTGTTCCACCAACATTAGACCAAATCCTACCAAAGATAAGGAAATCCGAACGCATCGCTAAGAAAATGCAGGGGTCAGCTCGGCTTCGGTCAAAGTAAACCATATGATAACTAAATGAAGGGAAACGAATCTCTGAAGATCCTTCGATCCTAAGGGATCACTATTCAAGCCTCATCTTATTCCTCGTCTTGTCCGTCAGGGTCTGATATATAAGGCAATTCCTTTTGTGATTACAGGGGTTGGATATTCTTGTATTAAAAACATTTCCTCTGTAATATTGTGTTTTATTGACTCTCGACTTTAAGAGAGCGGTCTCTATAATACTTTATGTTCGATTAATATCAAATACTCGTTTCATTTCATCTTTCAAGTTCTGAAGTAGCCCAGTAGTGTTTCAATGGTGCTAAGGGCCCGGCTCTGGTGGAATTAACCTACTGTTTGTATTTCTAATCTTTACTTACTATTGTGTTAAGTCGCATTTAAGTCCATTATGATTGCAGAGTTGATTGATTGCTGTTAATTCGTTGTGAGTGTTAACGAACCGCACTGCTACTTTATCATTTGCAAGAAGTGTATTCGTTGTTTATTTACCTTGCTATCTTTATAAAGCTTTGTTGTTCTATATTCAATTCTAGTTTTTGTTCTATTGGTTTATGATTCATTATAATTGAATGTTTTGTAGTATTGGCTATCGATAGGATTGGAGTATTGAGATTAGTTGCTTGATTGGGTTAAGTTTATAATTGTTGTTCAATTCATGTTGTTGTTCCATTTCTGTTTACTGTTCATTTCCGATTCAGAGCTTCAGATTAGAAGTTAGATTGGTTACAGTTGTTGTGTATGTATATGAAATACGAGTTTCTATTCCTTTCTAGCCTTTGAAGTTCCTTTCAGTTATTTTCATCGGCAAATAGTTTGATTTTGATTTCATTTTGATTGCTTTAAGAACAAGACCACCAACTGTAGAGGACACTGGTTGCTGCTTCCAAGTTCCCATATTGGCTATCTTGCCTTAGTGTGATTTCAATTGCATTGATTTCTAAGGGAAGGAGTTACTGCTACTGTATCCCTAATCGATGGTTTGCAGATTGATGTAGTTAAGATTTCAGAGCATTTCCATTTATGTTACTGTAATTAGGTTTCTTTACAAGCATCTGTTTACTCTTGTATTTAGAATTCTGTACTACATCTTCATAGCATTACTCTTAGTTAATTGCAGCCTCAGACAGAGTACACTCTTGAAATAAAAAGTCACTCCTGGATTGATGATTAATGTAGGCTAATTAGGTGTTTAAAAGGTACCTTTTTATGCTCCAACACTAAACAGCCAAACACTTCAAACAAAAGGAGCAGAGATGAGGGAGCCTACACAGCAGAAACTACTTTAGATACTAAGTTTAAACTCATCTATAAAAAAAGACTCAGATTTGGTTCCCTAGGCAAATAAAAACTTATATAGGTTGAAGATGAACCAGAGGTCAGTAATGATGAGGCCACTACAATAATTAAGGAAACTTTGGTAGAAATTGAAAGAGAACAAGTAGCATACAAAGGAAAGGAGACCCAAATGATTGAGCAACAGGTGAATATGGAAACTTCTTCTTCTCAAACAACAGAAGAAAAGTATTTGCACATCAAGGAGAGATATAAGAAAATCAAACAAAGAAATGAGGAAATTAAAATTGAGATTTATTCTCAATTTCTCAAGCAGAAGCCAGGAAATAAGGACAGATTGCTTACAGCATTTGATTACTCTTCAAACAAGATGATCATGTCCTATTTACAACCAACTACTTCAACCCCTAAAACAGTGGCTGATTACAAAAAGATGGAATTTGAAGTAGATACTAAAAAAGTGCATGAATTGGATCAGATATAATTTCACAGACATAGCTCTGAGATGCTATATTCCATTGTAGTGACAAAGGCCATGAGTGTAACAAATTTTCAAAATACTATTATCAACCTGCAAGACCAGATGAAACTTGACCAACGCTCCTTATATGTAAAAGATCTAAGGATTAAGGCCTTAGAATATTTAATTTTACAAATAGGAGTTGACCCATCAAATGTAAAAGCTTATGAAGTATTAATAAAGAAGAAAAATGATGATATTGCTGCTTTGAGGAAACAGTTAAAAATTTCTCAAAGTGAGCACCCATATATTAAGGAGATACTTCAAGAGAAAAAGGAAAAAGATGATATGATGCAGTTGATCATAAAGCTAACTGCCTAAATCAAGGATATGGAAAGTCAATTGGATATACTGATAAAAGAAAAAGAAGCTTGGAAAGAAACTGATACTTCCACCATTCCTACAGTCATACCTATCATTATAGCTGCTATTCCTTCTACACTGGGAGAAATGTTAGCACCAAAAGAGCCATTGGCAACTGCAGTGTTAGTGCAATTAGCTACTCACTCCCAAACAAAATCCTCAACATCATAGGTGCAGCAGACAAATGATGCAGGGAAGATTGTCAAAGCAATGGAAGAAATGACATTGAAAACCAATGAAATTAACAGTTTGAAGAAAATGATCTAGAATATGGAGGTATCCAATAAATAAGCATTGATTAATGCCAACAATTATGAACAAAAAGCTAAAAGACTTGAAGAGCAAGTCAAAAGCCTTCAGAAGGATTTCAGTTTCACTAGACATATTTCTTATATACGAAATCACCTATGGACCAATATTATTGAGGCTATACATCTTCAATGGCCATCCATACAGATAATATATGAACAGAGAGACCTCCTTCTAGCAGCTCAAACTAAAATACAAAGGACAACAGAATAATTAGTAGATAAACCAGCATAGGCATTAAAGCTAATTACCTTCTTAAATAGTAAGAAAAGGACTGAGCTAGAAGAATTGAAGATACAAGATAGGACAAAAACTATATTGCAAATCAGGAAAGTACTGACAATGAAAACCCCGATGAACAACTTGAAAGAGAAATGTGATGCCATGAATTTTTCCATCACCAAGTTTTTAGCAAAGTATACCATGCTAAGACAAGCTGGTATTCCAGACATTCATGTCTTCAATGATAAATTGATGGATCAAAAGGACTATGATAAAAAGATAAGGGACCATGCCAAAGAACAAGTGAATAAGCAACTGCCACAGGGATATCCAATAGGGAAAGTATTTCTCCAATACATTGAAGATTTATTCTTCCTTCAGAAAGAAATCAAACATTTGTTTGTAATTAAGCCAAATTTTTCTAAATACACTGATGCAAATGAGAACTACAAAAATTCGAAAAGTATGAAGATACCAAGTGCTGAACAATGGTAGCATTTTACAGATTTTCTTTAGCTACAAAGAAGAAAAACAATGATAGAGAGTGTAGAATGAAACAATGAGTTTGAGAAGGAAAAAAATAAAACAATTATTTGATTTTGAATTTTTTACTGCTAAGAAGTCTCTTTTTACAACAGCTAAATATCAAAGTATCAATTTAAAGAGTATCAGGGTGAAAGAGCAGAGTCAAAGTGTATCAAAAAGAAAAGCAACAGTCAGTTGATTTTGACTGTTGTAATTTCCTTTTTTACAACAGTGAAATGACAAATAAGTAGCGTGAAAGAGTATCAGAAATAAAGTACAAGGTCAAAGAGTATAAGTGGAAAGAGTATCAGTGAAGTTATCTTCCAAAAGAAATTTTCAAAATGCCAGCAAGCATGGAGAGCTCTTCAACAAACAGTTTTTGTTTGATAAGATGAATTCCAATTTTCTAGATAAGAGGACAACTTCCTAAAGTTGTTAAGCAACTGTCCCTCTTAATATGTAGAGATATTTTATATTTGCTAGAGTTATTCCTAGATCTCTCTAGGATATTTGTAATAAACATTTGTATAAATACTTCAGTTTGTTAAGTGTTTAGTGTTGAATAAAATTGCTAAGAACATTATAGACATTTTGCTGGTACGTTGGAGGCTCACATGTGTTGATTTCAAAGAAGCAGTCTAGAAAATAGCCAATTGGACTTCATAATTCAGGATTCATGCGATAATTTGAAGAGTAAAGTGCACCTATCTTGTCATTGTTTCCATTCTGAGTTACATACAATTTCATATATGTTGTTCAATCCTAATGATTAATTAGGAGAATTATTTGAGGACTAGTGTAAGAACTCCCTGTCTTAACTACTTAATCATTTAAATGTTTTCTGCTAATTTCTGGATTTAGGAATTCATAATTGCTCCTAGTCCCGTTTGACCCCTGCCTCCTTCCTCCTTTTCCGAATAAAAGGATCCTTCATTGCCCTTTATCCCGAAGAAATCCATCTCATCAAAACAATCTATTCATATCTCTGAGGGCTATCTACCTTGCCATGAATACATTAGCATCCTCTTGGCCTTTCCCTCTAGTTCTACTTGCTATACTTTGACTCCATAGCCCAATGGACTAGTAGATCCCTCTTTCATTTTTCTTCAATTAATCTTATTTTCCACCAAACATTTCAAAACCAAAACCAATTGTTCTCTCATAACTAGCCTAAAACATTAAACTAAAACAAAATTAAATCATAAAGAGAGAGCCCTCTCTGAAATTTAGGAAGGCTAGATCCGAAATTTCCAAAGTAGGTTTGTGGTTACCCCTAGTTTTCTTAAACTAAAAATAAAAAAGCCCATAATATTTAGAAACTACTAGGGTGATAACGGAAGGGATGGCTTGTTGTCCTCTCAATGTTGCTTGAGACTCCCATAGCTGTCGCATTTGTGGCAGAGGAGGACAATCATGCATATAATGACCATAAACACCACAACAAGAACAAGGCTTGTTCGTATGAAGAGGCCTATCCTGCTTGGGTTGAGTAGTGTTAGGAGCATTACATTGATTAGGTCCAGGATTACCAGGGGCAGCTTGATTTTGAGTGCCTTTCCTCTTCCTTTTTGAGGGAGGAGGATTAGTCGCGTCCTGCTATGAATACACTTGTCCCTGAGGGGGTGGTAGTTGCTGTTGGGGGGGTTGAGAAGGAAAGGGAGGAGGAGGTGCTAATGCTGGAGGAGCTGGAGCACTAGGCTATGGATACAGATAAAAAGGGGGTTGGGTAGTAGTGTGGTAAACAAGAGGTTGGGAAAAAGGAGGTGTGCCATATCATGGATACGTGCTACCGGGGGGTAGGGGGGGAAGTGCCAGAGGTTCTGGCCCCACCCTGAGAGAAACCATAGCCTATGGGAGGTTGAGCATATGGATTAAAGAGAGCTCCAATGATACCGTCAGTGGCGTGAGATTCCCCCGGTGCATTGGCACCACCGGGTCTAGGAAGATCAGGTAGAACAGTATAAACATAACCCAACTGAGCATAGATCAGGTCATATTTTAATGAAATATGGAGAGTGGCTTCTTCGGTTTGAGGAAAGTGCGATACGACATCTTTCTCGATAGGCGGCAAGAGAGTACTAAGGAACCAGTCCATGTAGACATGGTATTCGAAGGTAGGGGCTCTACATAGGCTCCTTCTTCTCTGCCATTCCTGAACATGGTCGGATAGGCGGGTCACATACAATTGACAGAAGGAGTTCAAGAGCTCGGTACCAATGTTGTAATGAAGGGGAAGCTAGAAATAAGACAAAAATGTTTGGGCAAGAGTCGCAAAGGTGGTATGAGAGGAAGGGGCCTGATCAACATACCACTTAGAAGCTTCACCAGTAAGTGTTCGTTGGAACAAACGAAGATGGACAGAGTCATCGGTAATGGAATTAGACGAATACCACATGTGGAAATATCTAACATGATTTGAGGGATATTTTCCAGCAATACCTTCAAACTTTTGGATGTTTAAATGGAGCTTTGTTGGCATAGTGGGCCAACTAGCGTCATGGTGTATAACGTTGTTTATCAACTGGTCAAAGTTGGGGAGGCTGAGGCCTGCCATGAAAGGGAGCAAGGGTGTAGCCGGGGTAGTGTCCATTGCGGTCCCACTAGTGGTTTTCCTGGTGGGAGGGTGGAGTTGCCAGTTGTTAGTATGAATCTTAATTATGAAAAAATACCACTTTAGCCGCGAATAAAAAATAGCCCTAATAGCAGAAATGACTGCTAATATCTTCAGATATGTAGTTAGGTGATCAAGATAAATGCTGCAAAAATCTAGATCTATGCATTAGAAGACATTAAAGAGTATAAAAAACAAGATTTACTCCATTCATCCAATAGACAAGACAAGAATATATCAAATTAATTTTGTATTAATGGCACCTAGGAGGAAAACACAAGAGGGTGTTCCCAGTTCTCCTCAATGGGATGGGTTCTTGTAAGTCCTCCGCACTTCAAATTTAGAATTCCTCTCTTTTGATGGTGTAGAAAACCCAAACAAAAATGGAAAAGTATGGCTATGATGGTGGATCAATAGCCAGACTAACAGTTGAGATCCAGAGTGATCTTTAGGCAACAAAAAGTGACAAATGAATGGGAAAACCCTTCTATTTATAACAAAATATTGAGTTAGTCTAGATATTGGTGCATAGTTAAAATATTATTAACCAAATCAAGATGCAACTTTTATGGAATATTTTATTATATTTTTTGGAGGGAAAACGAAGTTTACTTGAGTCAAATCCCCTTATTTGTAAATAATAAATAAATAAATGATTTATTTGTCATTTTGAGGATATGGTTGAGTAATAATCAAATAAATAATGATTTATTTAACTATTTAAGTGAGATGTAGTCATATTGAACAAAGAATATTATTTAATTAATGTTTAAATAGTTATTCTTAGAAAATAATAAGATAAATAATGATTTATCTAATCAATTTCCTCGTTTTGGGTTAAATATAACCAGGAATATCAATTAAATTGTTATTTAACTAATTATTCCTTGAGGAAAAATAAAAAAATATGGATTTATTTAATGTTTCCCCATGGGGTTTCTTGTTTACACCATAAACAACTTAATAAAGGTGGTTTACTAAGTTATTTTTCATAGTGAATGCGATTTTACTTAGGGTAAAATTGGTCTTACTTGGTGTACTTCGGTCCATCTAATAACAATGGATTAGATGACCAAAAAATGGTGTAACACCATCCCTTCCCTTATATTCTTGGTGAGCTTCCTCACCATTGGCCCCACTCATTTACGAGGTTACTTACATGCAAAGACACCTCCTCCAAAACTATGTCATCCCCACTAGCTCCACTCTCTTCTTTGGTAGTGCTTCTCATTTGGTAAACCTTGCTCTAGTCTACATAAATTTCCCCCTTTCACACCCAAGGTGGCTTTATTTTGACCATCTAAACTAATCCACATCCATACTGGAAGTGATTTATTCCTACTAAAGAGATTTAAGGGTATCCCTATCGCACTTATTCCTCTAGACTTAAAATAGAAGAAACATATAATATTGCAACTAGCTAAAAGCTAATTTGGAATATTACAGTCCTCCCCTCCCAAAAGTTGCTTGTCCTCAAGAAATAGTAAAGAATGATGCTGCAAAATTTTCTCTCCCTCCCAAGTGGCATCCTCATCAGGAAGATTCCTCCATCGAATCAAATACTCTTTAATCACCCTGCTCCTTACTTGCCTCCCCCGAGTATCCAAAATAGCCTCTGGTTGCAAAACTAGATGACCCTCATCATCAATAGGTGGGAGATCCATAGTGGCAACCACATGTTATCTAATGGCCTTCTTGGGGCATGAGACATGAAAAATGTTATAGATCTTGCTCCCAATAGGAAGCTCTAGCTCATATGCTACTTCTCCAACATGACTGATCACCCTGTATGGGCCATAGAACTGAGGTTTAATCTTCTCAGCTCCTTTCTCCTTAAGTCTAGATTGTTTATATGGCTAAAGACGAGGATAGACCAAATCATCCACCTCAAACTGCCTCTCTATCCGACCACGGTCTGCATACATCTTCTATTGGTTTTGTGCTATAGAAATGCTATCCTCGAGGACCCAAAGTATATCCTTCTCTTGAATTCACTCCTTTGCTCTAGGATATTTACTTGATCCAAACATCACATCATAAAATTATAGTGCATAATACCCATAAAGGGCTCAAAATAGAGTCATGCCAATGGACATATAAAAGGTTGTGTTGTAGCAATACTCCCCCAAATGGAGCCAACACAACCATGCTCTCTGTTGCCTCGAAACATAGTTCCACAAGTAGCCTTCCAACCACTTGTTCACTATTTTAGTCTGTCCATCGGTTTGTGGGTGATACCTGGTACTTGGTGTCAACTCAATACCTACTCACCGAAAAATATCTTGCCAAAAGCCACCCATGAAGCGGTTATCCCAATCACTAACTCTGGACTTTGGAAGACCATGAAGTCTAAACACATCCCTAAAGAAGGGCTTGGCTACTTGTGAAGCATTATATCATGCGGAAATAGAAAATAAATGTGAATACTTTGTTAGTCGATCAATAACTACAAAGATGAAATCCTTACCCTAAATTGTAGGTAGACCGGTGATGAAGTCCATGGAAATACTTTCCCATTTTCCATCCAGAATAGGGAGTGGCTACAATAATCTTGTGGGGTGGTTGTGCTCTCCTTTTTTCTACTGGAAAACTACGCAGTCCTTGATGTGTTGGAGCACATCCTCCTTGAGACCCTTCCATGAGAATCTCTCCCAAATATCCCAGTATGTCCTAGTGAATCCTTGATGATCCGCAAGTGGTGAATCATGTGATGCCTAAAAAATATTTTTCTTGAGCTTAGAATCTCTAGCCAAGAAGACCCAATCCCGGTAATAGACAACCTCATCCATCACTCTATACCTCTCATCAGTCACTAATCCATCTAGGATCTCACATGAAAAGTGGTATTTGGAGTACTCCAGTAGCAACTGAGCCTTCCAATCTGTATCCATGCTCATCAAGGATAGCGCTGCTGGCACTCCGAGATAGAGCATCTGCCACGACATTACTCTTCCCTTTGACATAATCTATGTCAAAGTGATATGCTTGGATCTTACTCACCAATTTCTGCTGCCTCTCCTGAAGCTGCTTCTGCTCAAGAAAGAATCAAACTCTATTATGATCAGTCTTCACTTGGAATCTATTACCCACAAAATATTTCTGGAACTTGACTAAATCATGCATAATAGTGAGCATCTCCTTATCATATATGGGGTATAGCCTCTCATGTGGTAGCAACTTCTGACTCTCAAAAGCCATGGGGTGTCCCCCTTGCATTAATACTGCTCCAATGCCTTCTCTCAAAGCATCACATTCCAACACAAAGGGTTGGGTAAAATTAGGAAGAACCAAAATTGGGCAGCTACTCATCACCTCCTTTAGCTTATCAAAAGCTCTCTGCGTTGTGGCTATCCAACTAAAAGCTCCCTTCTTAGTTAGATCTGTAAGTGGTGCTGCTAGTTAAGAGAACCCTTTTACAAACTTTCGGTAATAGGTACAGATGCCTACAAACCCTCGATTTTTTGTGACATTCTTTGGCTCGGGAAAATCTTTGATAGCACGGATCTTCTCTTCATGAACTCTCACCCCATCTACTTCAATGATGTGGCTCAGATATAGCATCTATGTGAGCCCAAAATCACACTTAGAGAGCTTGGCATAGAACTTTTGGTCTTTAAGAATGCGTAATACTGCCTCAATATGTTGTAAATGCTCCTCCCATGTGCAGCTATAAATGAGAATGTCATGAGAAAACACCAATACAAAATTGCTCAAGTGACCACGGAAAATGTGGTTCATGCAAGACTGGAATGTTTCCAAAGCATTGGTTAGCCCAAAAATCATTACCAAGAACTCAAAATGTCCATAGTGACATCGAAATCTTGTCTTGGGGATGTCTTGATCCCTCACTTTGATTTGATGATACCCCGATCTCAAATCAATCTTGGAAAAATACTTGGACCCTCTCAGTTCATCCATCAACTCCTCAATCCTAGGAATTGGGTATCTGTTCTTCATGGTATTTTTGTTCAAAGCTCTATAATCAATGCAAATCCTCAATGTGCCATCCTTCTTCTTCACCAAGACCACTGAAGAGGCAAAAGGAATAGTGCTAGGCCGAATGTGTCCCAAGGCCAAAATCTCCGGAATGGAATTTTCAATCTCATCTCTATCGGTTTTGGGATGCCTATAGGGTGTGGTGATCACTCCTTCGATCCCCTGCTCCAACTCAATAGTGTGCTCAAATCCTTGGTCAGGAGGTCTCCCAGGTGGGATATCTCCAAATACTGTGGAGTATCAGTCCAAAATAGATTGTACATCTAGATGTACTGGTGAATCCTTGCTCCCTGCTTCTGAAAAATGCAGTTCTACTGCCCACTCTATGTTCCCTCTATGCAAATCAAATTCCATCCTGTGTGCTGAGACAATCTAGGGTGGATAGGTGTGTATGCCTTTGATTTTCTGATGTTTACCACTTGCTTTTTCTATCCATCCATCTCTAATGTTTCCCAGTAACCTTTCCTGAGGTGATTAACCACTGGAAAACCAATATCACATTGGTGTATGGAATATCAACCACAAAGAAGTGGTCTGTCAGTGTGTGGGCTCCCATAGTGATGGTTAATGCCAGAACATATTTGGCACATTGCATGGTTCTAGCTCCTGGAACCAAAACTGAGAAATCCTCAAAATCATCTATGTGAATGCCCCTCCTTTGACCAACTATGTGTCAATAAAGTTATGGGTAGCTCCACTGTCTACCAATACTAATACTCTTTGCCCCAGAATAGTTCCTCTAACCCTTAAATTTAGTTACTTGGATGTTCCCTTCAAAGCTACAAGAGTTCCTCCCATTGGAGCAAATGTCCCCACTACATCTCCCATGGGTGGTTCACCTCCTTCTGATGCTACAGTGCTGGTCTACTTCTCCTCATCAGAAAATATCTCAATGCAATGTGCCTTCCATGCAACACATTGGTGGTTTGGTACCCATGGCTCCCGACAAGTGAAACAAAGTTTTCTCTTCCTTAGATCTCTCTGACCATTATCAAGAGATTTCTTCTCCTGGTTCTCCTTTGTGTAAGAGGAGAACTTATGCTGAAAAGGGGCCTTTTCCTTGGGTAAATCATGCTGTAGGTCACTAGCCCTCTCCATATCTTCTTGGATCATAGTTGGTATAGTAGATTTCACCAACCCATGAAATGGTTCCACCATCCCATTAACGAACATGCATACTCTTTGGGTTATAGTGAGGTCAGATACCATGACTGAAAGATTTAGAAACTCAAAGATATAAGTTTCTAAATCTCCTAATTGCTTGAGCTTGGTTAGCCCAATAAAGTGTCATTCTGGATCCCTGGGATCAAATCTCTCCACCAACCTTTGGATGAAGTCTGAATATGAAGTGATACTAGCATGCCCAAGTGTAGATAACCCACGAAACCACCACTCATGTGCCTCACCTTCTAGGTGCAGCGCTGCTATTTTGATAGCCTCCAATTCTTAAACTCTGTTGAGTTGGAAATAAGTATCCAAATTCTGTACAAAAGCCTTAGTTATGCACTGGGGTGATCCATCATAAGAGGGAAAAAATAACCTGCCCAAACTGTGCTGTAGATATTGGTTCTGCATGTATCCTCCATTTTTATGGTGATTGAAGGATCTCCTACCATCCTTGATCCGACATAACTCCTGAAAGTTCAAATGCTCCTTGAACCTCCAGGATTGAGATTCATATTCCACAAAATAGTCACCAAGGGTTTCTTCCCTCAAGGGTCTTCCTTCCTCACTTTTCAATGATAGGAATGTGGGCATAGTGGAGTGTTGTGAAGAAGGTTATGCTACAGTTTTCTCCCACCACAAATGTGAAGTGCCAGAACTTTCTCCATGGTGAAACCCTCTTGGGGATTCCTTATGTATTGCAAATCTCATCACCTTAATATCTTTTGCAATGTCCTGCATGGTCTAGAGAAGAATTTTTGGGATCTATTTCTCCTCCATGGATATAGATGTATTGCCCCACAAGATAAGCCATGATTAGAGGTCTGATACCACTATAATATTCCAAATTAGGAAGGACAACAATATTGAACACTAAACTGAAATTTACAGCAAATAATAATGAAAAAAATATGAGAAAATCATATATCCATTATATTATGTATTAGAGCAGCAAAATATACAATGTGCTGAGGAAAAAATCAGTCAAACTAGGAAAACAAGTCTCCAAAGCCCAGAAATACTAGAATCCCATGGGATGCTGCAACACAGAAATGCCAGAATACATGACATCGCAGTCCCAGTGAGGGTTGCTACTACAAAAAAATAAATATGAATGGAGCAGTTGATATATTACTCAAAAGGAGATGAAAATGGAGAACTAGTCTCTCAAACACAATCCCAAGATAACCTGACAAGGGTTTCATAAAATACACAAGATACAAAAAGTGCAGATTGCAACTCTATGGCTGAATCATGCTGTATCACTGAAGCTCTACTGTAAAATAGCTGAAATGACAATGATATGGCTGTAAATTCTCCTCCCTAGCTTTTCGGGTGAAAGGCTGCTCATTTCACTAGGAAAATAGCTCATAAACAGAATTTTACACGCCTCCACTACAACATTGTGAAAAATACCGTAGTTCCTCAATGAGGCTCCCTTGTGGTTGTAGGTGACTACTTGGCCTAATTCCGGATGGTGGAAATGAAGACCAGAATACTCCTCTTAGACTGACTCCTCAAGTCCTCCAAGATAGAGTGGGGAATTTTGGCATGGAAATTCCCTTGTACTAAACAGTACAACAAACCCAGATAAACAACTGAAGCATGCAATAAGTCATAAGACTCAAACATAAAAAATATTTTGAATGCCTCTGATGACTGCCATCCCTTCCCTTATATTATTGGTGAGCTTCCTCACCCTTGGCCCCATTCATTTGTGAGGTTAATTCCATGAAAAGACTCCTCCTCCAAAACTACGTTGTCCCCACTAGCTCCACTATCTTCTTTGGCAACACCGTTGATTTGGTCAACCTTGATCTAATCTACATGCATTTCCCCCTTTCACACCCAGGGTTGCTTTATTTTGACTATCTAAATTGATCCACATCCATAATGGAAGTGATTTATTCCTACCAAAGAGATTTAAGGGTCTCCCTACCCCACTTATTCCTCTAGACTGAAAATAGAAACAACATATAATATTCCAACTAGCTGAAAGCTAATTGGGAATATTACACATTAAGGTACCTCTATTGGAGAAATATCTCCCATGGGAATAGGAGGATGATCACATGGTTTCAAAGAAGAGAGAGTATCTTTTGTGGACACCATGTGATGTTAAGCTCCATAATCCATGATCCATGGATCAAGAGAAGAATTAATAGAAATTAATGCATGTGCATTCGTTGTTGTTTCAAGTTCCCTTCCTCCCTACTTTTTGGAACTCTCACGAATGTAGTCACCAAGGTTGTTTTGTAAAAATGTTTGTTCGATGAGATGGATTCTCTTCATCATGCATGATGATTTTTTATGCTAACAACATTTTCAATAAATACTTTTTTATTTCCCTTTATTTTTATTATTCTTCAAGCTAGTAGATTTATCTAAAGGTTTGAGATTTCTAAACTTTCTTGGATCTAGTTCTCTTACCTTTCCTCTACATTTGTATTTCCAATTAGATTTCAAGTTCCCCTTACCCATTTAATTCATATAAAGTGCATAGGATTTGGAACTTTTCAATGTTCCCATCTTTATGAGCTTATGATGCTCATGCATTAGGGACTCAATAAAAGTATTGAGTGTGGGAATATTGCAGGTTGATCCTATTAGAAACTTGACTTTTTTAAAAGTGGAGACAAATATGTCATACTCTAGACCCAACTTTAACAATATGACAATAACTAATTGGATTTCTTGCTTGGATCTGTTAACTCGACATTCTTTCAACTAGAGTAACAAGGAATTAAACCTTGTGAAGAAGTATTAAATGCTTTTGAAATTGTTTGAATCTAATGAGTTGAGCTCATTTTCAAGGATGTCACCCCACATGTCATCCTTCTTTTGAAAGAGTGTCTGCAACGTGATCCAAAAATGATTTGGCATGTTGCATGCATCGAAATGAAACAATAGTTATGGAGAAATTGAAAAGTAGAGGAGACAAAAGGCCTCATACATGTGGTTGAAATATTTTGATTTTTCAACTACATAATTTGGTTTAATCTCTATTTCCATAGATATTCAGGACATGCCTCTAGTTTGGAAGTAAGATAGAATCTTTAGCTTCCATTCAAAATAGTTATATTGTGTAAGAATTGTAGAAAATGGAAACTACATTATTTTTTATAGCCCCAATATTCAATACCAAAAAATAAGTTGTTTACAACATTCACTACAAAATGATTTCCATTTTAATATAAAAATTATATTTTTAACTTATATAATACATAACTAACTAAAACTAATAATGTTACAATACTATATTTTGTCACTTCATAATGAATAAATGTTAATATACTCCATGAATGTTCGATCTAATAATCTAAAATTTTACCACATCTTTAAAAATATATATATATATATTTTATATAACATAACCATTTAAAAAAAAAAAAAATGCTCAAATATTATATTAATCTTTTAGTTTCTATCAACATTAATTTTGTATAGATATTATGATCACATAATAATAATGTTGATACTTTATTCCTGACATATAGTGTAAATGCTAATGATAGCATTTACATTTTATCCAAACACCATATGGCCGTAAGCTAATGATTAGTTAATTAGCTTTACATTTTATCCATTGAATAAAAATAAAGTGATATCCAAATCATTGACTTGATGAGTCATATTAATATTTACCCTTAAAACAGACTACGTAGAGGAAAAAACAAAACGACGAGTCTAATATGCCGTACTCCAAACCAAGGATTTTATTAAAATTCTAAAAATATAAAAAGTTTATATTTATTATAAAAATTATAAAGATGTAATAAAGATAGGGTGAAACTAAATGTATTGAGGAAATCTTTTAGAATTAGAAAATTTAAGATATCCGCCGAAATGTTGAATTCGATCTCGATTTAGGGTTTAGATCATTTTCGCTAGTTCAATGTCCGACTCTCATTCGAATTTCACACAATCATCGGCCAAGATTGACTTCTTTCCTTCCCACTCGCAGTCCACAGAACCGATCTACGGCAATATGAGTCCATGGTTGATTATTTGTTTGGGATTTTCCGGTACAACACCGGCGACACGAATCTGGGGCCTCGGCTTTCCCATTGATTTCTATGCCGAAAATCGTAATAATGGGTCTCTCCCGCCGGATTGTCTTGCCATAATTGTCACAAGTTGAAGGTCTGCATCGTTCGCTTAGTTGATCGTATTGTCATCTGTTTAATGGAAGCTGAGATAACGCCATTGACAAGAACTCTAACTGTACCATGCGATTAATTCCATGGTGCTGCTGCTGTTGCTTCCCATGATCAGAATCTCCCATCTGAAGGAAAACGTTAGAATTCTTGCCTCGGCTTCACAAATCATAACAGCCGTGCAATGAATGAATAATTCATGACGATGTTGTTTTTGAAATTATTATTATTATGATGATTTTTGGTATCACTCTGGATATAAGTGTTTTTTGGGGTAAACAGAAGTGTGTAACCGCCTAACTCCTTTATTCCACCAGATTTTGTTGTTTTAAAGAATTGTGTAGAATATATTTAAAGCCTTCTCTTATTTTTTATAATGTTATCCTTACTCTGGAGAATTTTTGTTATATTATTTAAAATGAGCACTTTATATTACAGGCACCTTGTTCTTTAATCAAGCATTTTCACATTTCAGACGTCTTAATTCGGTCCACTATACATGATTTGAGGTTGTTGAAAGTTGCAGCTAACCATAAAGTTAGTTTTGTTTCTTGGTTTAAGACGAGGGATTTATTTCATTTCATTTTTAATTTCTTTTACTCTCATTCTGAAACATTCCTCCTTATGGCATAGACGACATTCATTTTTCTTAGAATTTAGAGACTAGCCATGATTTTGAAGATTCTGCCGTTAGAATGAATGATATTTTAATGTCCACGATACTAAAAATAGTCTATGAGACCACCAATTTCCTTGTTTTTTGTCTTTTGCAATTTAATCTTTTTCTTACCCAAATTGATGATGAGCTGACCCAGCCTTCTAATAGTTCCATCATTGAAAAGACAATGCCAAGGAATTGATGCTAACATACTACAGTAGCTGTCCCTGATGTCTTTGAAAGTGTCACATTCCAAAATGAAATGTTTTTCTGATTCCACTACCTCGGAAGTGAAAAAAGTACATACCCTTTCTTCCCAAGCTTCTTTAGGCCTCTTCCACCATCATTGATGCTAACATACTACGGTAGTTGTCTCTGATGTAAGCATCACATTCCAAAATGAAATGTTTTTCTGATTCCACTGCCCCAGAAGTGCAAAAAGTACATACCCTTTCTTCCTAAGCTTCTTTAGGTCTCTTCCACCGTCCTGTTTCACATCTAAGTTGATGTGATTTAGTTCTTAATTGAGCAATAAGAACCTTTGCCCTCCACGGAATGCTAGCTCCAATGTATTCTTTTTGTTAGAGATCACAAGTGGGGTTGAGTTCCTGAACATAATACTTCTTCTTTCTACCCAACTCTTTTCTCCATATACCCTCACAGAACTTTTCCAACACAAAATTCTTTAACTCCTTTCTTTAGTGTTATAAGTGAAATGCCTTGTGTAACATTTTTTAATGGGGTCAGTTGGGAGTTGGGGTCAATTGGGAGTTTGAGCCATGCATGTTCAGTCTGTTATTATTTTTTTTTTCTTGTGTAATTCAATGTGAATTTTAGGGATAAAATATTTATTGCGGGGTATTTTGATCTTCAAATGCATCATTAAAATTAATAATTTAATAATGTTTATTAAAATTAATAATTTAATAATGTTTATTAATTAATGTTAGAAGTTAATAATTTTATTAATAATATTATTAATTATTAATTATTTGAAATTATTATGGTTTAATATTAATAATGAAACATAGTCCGTAATATTAGTCAAATAATGTTAGTCAAATTTTAAATATAATTTATGTTTAATAATTTTATATTTTTATATTATACAAAAATATATCAAACTTATAAATAAGTTTAATAATAATTTAATACTAATATTAAAGAAAAGATAAATTTGACTTTAATAAATTTAATAATAAGGTTAGTGTTGTTATTAAAGTTTAATAAAATTAATTTAATATTTTAATTTAATAATTTTAATGTTTTTAGAATTTTTGTTTCATTTGTTTTTGGTAATAATCACATAATAGAACATTGCTTATTCATTTTTAACGAACTAGAATCACATAACTAGGTGAGAAATGAGATCCAGAAATTGAATTTAAATAGACGTAGAAATGTCTAAACTAAATGGATAATTTGACTCTAAAAATTAAATTAAATTAATAATGACTGGTTTTTAAAATATTAAAAATATTTATTAATTTATTAAATAAATGACTGTGAAACGGCTACTAAATTCATTAGAGTTAATAAGTTGTTACTGCTATATAATAGATTGTGATTATCTCCGTGATTTTTTACTTGAGTAAAATAGTTCCGATGCATTTGATTTTGATAAAAATATTAAATTAAACAAATGCAAGACACACACAACATGAGACAAAGCTCACAAAAAACTTGACATTAGCTCCACGATTACATTACATATTTATAGCATAGGCACTCACCTAATCTTCCTAAATTGGAGGCAACCAACCTGACCTGGTGGAACTAAACTCTAAATAAAACCTCTCGTTCAACAAACCATAACCAAATCTATTTCTACATTATTCTAGTTTATTCTCGCATCCTCCCTTAATGGAGAAATGGATTTTCTACAACACCTAATTTACTTCTAAAAGCTTCAAACTTGAGTTTACCAAGAGGCTTAGTAAAGATATCAGCCATATTATACTTGGTATTACAAAATACTAAATCAATTTCATTTGATTCAATCTTCTCTCATACAAAGTGGTATTGCAGTCAATGTGTTTTGATCTAGAATGATATATTGGATTGTGTGCTAATTTGATAGCACTTTGATTATCACAATTTATGCATGTTGAAACACTTTGCTTCTCTTCGAGATCTGCAAGAATTCTCCGCAACCAAACAGCTTCACAGGTGGCATTAGTCAAAGCTTTGTACTCAGATTATGTTGATGATAAAGAAACAGTTGGTTGTTTCTTACTACTGCATGACACAACCCCTGATCCTATATGAAATGCATAGCCAGAGGTGGATCGTCTATCATCAGGATTTCCTGCCCAATTTGAATCAGAAAAACCTGTCAGGGTAACATCAGATTCATCAGTATACATAATACCTAAATTGATTGTTCCTTTTAAGTATCAGAGAACTTTCTTTGCAGCATTCCAGTGATTTCCTGAAGGCTTAGCCATCAACTGACTAAGGATATTGACAGAGTATGCAGTGTCTGGTCTGGTAGTGGTGAGATAGTTCAAACTTCCCACCAATTGACGATATAAAGTTCCATTTGCCTCTTTAGTTCCATCTTCTTTGTACAACTTTGCATTCTGTTCTAAGGGAGTTGTCATAGCTTTGCATTCACTCATATTGAAATTTTTAAGAATTTCCTTTGTGTATTTACTTTGAGTGATCAATGTTTTACTAGGCTCTCTCCATACCTCAATTCCTAAACAGTAATGCAATTCACCCAGATCTTTCATTTCAAATTCTCGAGACAACGGAATTTTAATTTCTTCAGTTAACTTGTAAGCACTACCTGTGATAATGAGAGCATCCACATATAAAGATATTAAAGAAAAATTTCCTTCTTCATCTTTCTTAATATACAGGTTAGGATCATTTTTGCTTTTCACAAACCCATTCTGATGAAAGAAGGTATCAATATTTACATACCATGATCTCGGCGCCTGTTTCAAACCATATAAGGCTTTTCTCAACCTGCAGACTAGATGCTCCTGTCCCTGTTTGAAAAACCCTTTAGATTGAACCAGATAAACTTCTTCCTTTAAATCACCATTCAGAAAATCATATTTGACATCCAATTGATGTATATTCTGATTATGTTTTGTAGCTAAGGCAATCAGTACTCTAATTGTATTCAATTTAGCTACTGGTGCAAAAGTATATTCATAATCAATGCCCTCCTGTTGAGCATATCCTTTTGCAACTAATCTCGCCTTAAATTTATCAATGCTACCATCCGCTTTAAATTTAGATTTATACAACCATTTTCTTCCAATTGAAACTTTGTTTCTAGGGAGTTCAACTAATTCCCATGTTTTATTTTTCATAAGAGATTCATATTCATCATTCATAGCATTTCTCCATTATTCATGCTCTTTAGCTTTTTCATAATCAATTGGTTCTACAAAATTCATGATATTAGACATCAAGGCATAATATCTATACCTTGCATGAAGCTGGGTTTGTCGGGTGGACCTTCTTGGTGCTACTATACCTGTTGGAGTTCCATCCATGATTCCCCTGCTTTGAGGTTAATCCTCCTCTCGTGATGAATCACTACTACTAGATGTGCTCATGCTGCTTTCGTTTTGATCTTGAACTTGTACCTGTGCCTGTTCTTGTTCCCGTTTAACCAAAGTATTTATTTTGACATGATCATCATTAGATATATGCCATGCATCATTCTTTGTATCATGTTTATCAACATTCTCATGAAACACTACATCTTGACTTGCAAACAGTTTATGTGAACTGGGATCAAATAGTTAAATATGCTTTCTCATCTGTACAATACCCAATAAAGACACACTTGATTGACTTTGCATCAAACTCTCTTCTGTTATCCTTAGGAATATGTGAAAATACAGTACACCCAAATACTCTTAAATGACTGACATCAGGTTTATATCCATAAGTAATCTCAAAAGGAGTTTGAAAAGCTAATTTCTTAGTGGGAATTCAATTCTTCAAATAAACAAGAATATTAATGGCTTCTGCCCAGAAACCGTTAGAAATTTTTTTACCTTGAAGCATATTGCGAGCATACTCCACCAGTGTTCTATTCCATCTCTCAGCAACACCATTTTGCTGAGGAGTATGAGGTACTGTGAAATGTTGTTGGATCCCATGAAATTTACAATACTTGTTAAATGCTCCCGATTTATATTCACCACCTTGATCTGATCTGAGAATTTTAATGTATTTTCCTGTTTGCTTTTCAATCAAAGTTCCAAATTCTTTAAAATACTAAAAGACATCACTTTTTCTTCGAATGAAATAGACCAATGTACATATAAATCTATCATCAACAAAAATAACAAAGTAGGAAGCACCACCAAGTGACCTAGTTTGCATAGGTCCACATACATCAGTGTGAATTAATTCAAGTATATCATATTGTCTTTTCTTTGTATGAATGGGAAACTCCTCTCTATGCTGCTTACCAAGTGCACAATCCTCACATGGGAAATGTTCACTCTTCATAACAGGAAGACCTTCAACCATTGTTTTTCTTTGCAGTAAAAATAAATCATTGTAATTTAGGTGCCCATACCTGTGATGCCATAACTCTGTTGTTGACGTTGTTGTGGATGTCAATGCAACATGACACTTCATCGTCACATCCAATTTATACAATCCACCAACCCTAGTACTTGTGGAAACAACCTTGTAGTGATCCTGAACATCTTTCACAATACAACCCAATTTACCAAATTCCACTTTTAAATTATTATCAGTGATAGTTGAAACATATATCAAATTATTTTTGATAGTAGGAACATACATCACATCATGAATCTATCTCATTTGTTCATTAGGTAAGTACACACTTATTACGCCATAGCCTTGGACTTTATGTGACTTGTTATCTCCTAGGTAAATGTGTGTGCCATCAATTTTCTTGTAATATTTATCATACCATTCTTTATTACAAGTCATATGAGCTAATGCACCAAAATCTATGAACCAAGCAGTCTCATGTCAGTTTTAGCAGACAATGCAGCATCAGAAAGAAACAATCTAAGATTTTTAAATCCATCAGTAACTGAAGTGTCTCTGTTCATGAAATTTCCATTATGTCTTCTATGTCTTTGATTTGATTCATGATTCTTTCTTCTATAGCAATCTTTAGCTAGATGTCCAAGTTTTCCACAATAATCACATTCAATATGTCTCTTAACATAAGAATCAAGATGTGTCATACCTTTCTGCTTTGCTTGAAAATGGCCTCTATTCCTGTCCCATGGTCTCCCTCGGAATGATCTTTTACCTCTTGCAATCAATGCCAAATCAGAACCATTTGAATCCAGTTCAAAATGTTTCATTCTCTCTTCTTCTTGAAGAAGAATTCCATCCAATTCATCAAATGTAGGAGGCGTTGGTCTAGCTGAGAGTGCTGAAATAAAGACTTTATAGTCTTGGACTAAACCCTTCAAAGCAACAGTTACTAAATCACTACTAGACACTTTTTCACCAATGTCACCAAGCTTATCACTTAAGCCTTTAATTCTAGAAACAAATTTGCCGATGCTTTCATTGGCTTCCGTTTTGATAGATAGTAGTTTTGTTTTTAAAAATAAAATGCAGTTTGCATTAGTAGTTTCGTACAAACCTTTGAGAGTTTCCCACGTGTGCTTTCAAGATGTACAATCCCGAATGTGAGGAATGATGTTGTCCTTAACAGACATGCGTATCAGCACTTTTGCTTTCATTTCTCGCTTATCCCAATCTGGAATCGCGGCGACAGCCGTAGGTTTGGGCTCGTCACCTTTGACAATCATCCAGAGGTTGTATGCCTCGAGAACGGTGACCAGCTTAAACTTCCAGTTGAAGTAGTTTTCGCCATCAAGTTTACTGGATTCATTTAAATATGAATTGGCAAGAGGATTAGCCATTGTTTTCTTTAGATGAGCGTCACTGGAACTTATAATTTATGACACAGCTTTCACGCTTCAAAAAAAAAATTAAATGTTCCTAAAATTTAAATAAAAAAACCTCATGAAATATTTATATTCGCTTCAACCACAAATCCAATCTGCGGATGAATCATTTTCTTGTTGTCGGGATTTAGTTCAGACACAACATTTAAAAAACCTCATGGGCCGTTTCACTGAAAACCTTACAAAACAAAATGGATAATTCCATTGAAAACTGTAATGAAGGAAGATCTTCGTGCACTAGCAACCATGACTTTAATGAGAAGTTACTAATTCTGCCCACGATTCAAGCACTTCCCTTGTAAATATGGAAAGAGGATGGTTGTTTATGATTTCAATCCGAGCCAACACGCCAGTTGAGGACGTGACTACGGTTTCTTACGGTGGGTGGGGAAGGGCTGCTTATGGAGGGCCAATAGGAGAGGTGTGGTCCAGTTGCTTCTTCATCCAGTATCAAAAAAAAATTGGGGTGGAGGAAATAGGAGTGATGTTGTGCTTTCCCTCCGCTGCTATGCAAATATTTAAAGCAGAAATCCATCAAGCAATCGAGAGTACAACTCCTTTTTTACAATCCTCACTGTAAAGCCTGCTGCTACTATCAGTGTTGCCCTGCGTTCACCACTATGTGCTAGTTAACTCCTGCAAAGCGATGCTACAGCTCTCACAAATACGATGATACAACTCTCACAAACATGAACTCGGCTCTCACGAACACGAACTCGGCTCTGGTCTCCCTACATTCATCGTTGTCTTTCTACGTGAGGCAGATCTCATGGCTTTCAAGGATGTAAAGCTCACAGCAGAATTGCTAACTTGAAAACCCGGTGCCTAACAGTCCATAGAGTAGGCGGAGACAAGATATAGTCTCAATCGCAGGGACTCGAACACGCAACAGATCCAGAGACATATTGGAAGGAAGAAGTCATGCATGGGGGGTCGCTTTCCAAACGACTGCTTCTACTCAAGCACGACCAATTCAACTCGTCTGTTGCGCAGATCATTCACGCACCCAAGCAGCGCAGCTTCAACTTAGCTCTGATACCATATTAAATTAAACAAATGCAACACACACACAACATGAGACAAAGCTCATGAAAAACTTGACATTAGCTCCACGATTACATTACATATTTATAGGATAGGCACTCACATAATCTTCCTAAATTAAAGGCAACAACCCTGAACTAGTGGAACTAAACTTTAAATAAAAACTCTTGTTCAACAAATCATAACCAAATCTATTTCTACATTATTTTAAATTATTTAAAAAATAAAAAAAAAACAAATTGAACCTCCATTCAAAACAATCGCATGAACCGCTCAAGCTTTATATTTACCGCTGGTAAAACACCATTTAATATTTACGTATATTATGACTTTTGACAAGTTCGTGATATCTTTTAGACATGTTTATTTTCCACTACTCTTCGCTATTGAAAATTGAGAACAGTCAATTTTCACATTAATCAAAAGAACATTGCAAAGATTGTATTATCTAAACTACAATAGAGTAAGAATGCCATAACTTGAAGAATTAGATTACACATTAATCAAAAAAAGATTGTGAAGACTGTATTATTCAAATTATAATCTGCTAAAATTATAAATGGAATCATTTGGAATGTTGTTTTTGATTATCAATTCTATGGTAAAAGGGTTGAACTGTTTTTGGAATGCTTTGACAAGCTTATTTATTTTATTTTGTTTTTTGATTATGGAATGCTTGGAGAAGCTTATTTATTTATGTTATTTTTAATTGATTTGATATCACTATTACATAGTAATGAGAATTTTTTGAATTATTTTTTTATTATTTCCTTTCGAAGTGATTTGATTGGGTAAAATAAATAGTCTTGATTTGATTGTAATGGAATTTTTCGAGAAGCTCATTAGTTTCCTTTTCCATTAATTATTTTAATAAAATGACAAAACTTTTGATGTAGAAAAGTATCGATTTAAAATCTTTGTTGTTTGCTATCCTGATGAAAGTCGATGTGATTGAAAATAACATTATGTTTGAAAAGCTAGTCACGTGCACGTCAAACAGTTTATTAATTCCATTATATTATATATATTATTTTTATTTTATTTTTTTTATTTTGTATTTACTTTGACCTAAACATGATCATGAAAAATGGATGGCCGAGATCTTCATTAGATTTCTTAGGTAATTGTTATATTATATATTGATGAATTTTTGTTTGCATTTTATATTTTCTTTCCCTTCTTAAACTATGCTTTAGAAGTTTTTAAATTAGTTTTTTATTTTTATAACTTTATTTATAATAATGATTTAACTAAAAGGAAATGAATAAAGTTGGTAGTAATAAAATACCAAAAAAATTGAGGGAAACAAGATTAGTAATTTAATTTATGCATAAAAAAAAATTTATGAGAAAATATACAATATAATATGTTTTATATGGTTAAACTTGTATAGTAGGGAATCTAGAGAGATAGAAACATGCACTAAAGAAAATTGACATATATTCCTAGTTAACTAGTCATGTAGTTATCATTTAACTCTCTGATTCAAATGGAGATTAGTAGAACTCATCCATGCACTTGTGGAGAATGAGATTTCTATTTATGGCTCCACTCACTAGTCTAATTGAAGTACAATTAAGTGCATGTTACCTCGAATACCCCCTTGAAGAATTGCTAGGGAGAATATAGCGAATGGGTCTCAACACGAAGCCATGTAAGGTACCCATTTTACAATGCATCTAAGTATCATAGAATAAGTGCAAGACGAGGAAAAAGGAAACCACATGGGACCAAAAAATCCCCCTCAAAATATAATACTGAAAAAGAAATATAACTACTAGATATTTGTTACCTTCACCCTAAAGTGGTATCACTTCCTTCACGCCAAGGTTGTGTCACCGAAAATGAACCTTCTTCTTGTCAAAATTCTTCATGAATATGTCAAAATTTTGGACAAAAGTGGAAAAATACTCGAATTTGTTACACCATTTTTTTGGTCATCTAACCTATTATCATTAGATGAACCCGAGTACACCATGTAAGACCAATTTTACCCTAAGTAAAATTGCTTTCACCATGTGAAATAACATTTATCTATATTTCCTGGTCATATTTAACCCAAAACAAGGAAATTAATTAAATAAATCATTATTTATTTGATTATTTCCTAGGAATAAGTTATTTAAATCATTATTTAAATAAATTCCTAGTTAAATTTGACTAAATCATTTTTAAATAATTAAATAAACCATTATTTATTTAATTATATTCCCATCATTTCCATAAAATAATAAATAAATCATTTATTTATTTGTTATTTATAAATAAAGGAATTGACCCAAGTCAAAAATCCTTTTCCCTCCAACAAATATAATAAAATATTCCTAAAGAGTGATTCTAGAATTCGATTAATAATATTTTATTCATGCACTGAGTTCTAGAACACGCCAATATTTTGTTATAAATAGAAGGGTTTTCCCCATTCATTAGTCACCTTCATTGCATTAGATCACTCTGGATCTACTCTAGGTCACCATTTTTCCATTTTTTCTTTGTGAACTCCCACTGAGTTCTATGTTTGTTTTTCTACACCAATAAGAGAGAGGAATGTTAGATCTGAAACACTAAGGACTTTCAAGAACCCATTCCACTGAGGAGAACTGGAAAACATCTTTCTTGTTTTCCTCTCAGGTGCCCCATTCTTTAATATAATACAAATAATTCTTTTAAACACTTTGTTCTTGTCTTGTCTATTGGATGCATGGAACCATATTATATTTTATCTGCTAAATGTCTTTTGTGCTTAGATCTGAATTTGTGCAGCAGACTTAAAGATATTTTGCAGCTATAATCAATGTTAGGGCTATTTGTTATGCGTACCTAAAGTGATCTTTTACGACGAAAGATTTATACTAACAAATGGCGACTCCACACGAGTTTTATTTTACGACCGCTGTCTTTTATCTATTCCTATGGGTTTTCTAGGAGAGCATCAGTTCATTATCTCCCAATCCTCTCTTTGGGATAGTGACACCAGGTATGCCAACCCGGAAACTTAAAGTCCATTTGATTCATATATGCAGTACCAAAAGAGATTAGTAATCCTCCATTTCCTTTCTCATACTGCATAACCATAACAAAAATAAATGGCGCACCACATCATTAAAATGTGTTTAGCTTCCCCTTTATACATTTTGACATGACCACAACATGCTTGGGGCACATACGCCCCTCAACCATCTCCTCAAAATCGGATTTTCTCACTTACAACACCTTTCATTGGGGGCACCACTTTGCCTCCATACCCATTCTTGTTTGTGTCAATTTCCGTCATGAGATACCATATTGCACTCATGTTATTTTTATGGTCCCCTTTAGATCTTCCCCCATTCCATCATCATCATTAGTGTCTATATGTCCGTCACTCTACTATTTTCTCTCGTGCCTTAGTTGGGAATCCCTTATTGCCTCACCTATGGCGGACCTCCTTATGTCGACATCAGCTAATTTACTCCAGAAGCCTAGTCTAGAGGGCGGTGTACCTTGGTTATAGCTCCTTTCAGCATGATCGTGATCTGTATACTTGATGGTCAAGTGATGCAACAACCGCTTTTGGTGATTTCCGGGTGTGTGTGAGATGTCTCAACCCTCATGAGGAGGTGGCTCTACAAGTAGCCCCCCACATGCCCGGACGACTTCTTCCTTTCAGCCCTCGATGCAGCTCCTTCTATTTGATGATATCAGCCTCAGCTGCTTGCAGCGCCTCGTCGATTTGCATATATCAGTCAGATTTTATGAGCCCTTCCCCGCGTGTAGGGGGAATTTGGGGCGTATTTGTATATCATGTACTAAAAATCATTGTATAAGACCTGAAAGTTATTCCAGGCACAACACGTATGTGGGATTCATCATTCTATTTATCTGGCTCATGTTTAGGCCAGTACATGCTTCATTATTGCGTTCTGTGGTTTTTCGGGCACCTTATTCTTTGTACTTTGTCTCGGCGGGCATAGGTATGCCTCCCCCGTCTCCTTTAGAATAGGTACCACTTCCTAAACTCGAGACTTGTTGCACCTGTAAGTCTCATCTCCTCAGGGTCTAATCCTTTAGCATATTAGAATACCTTACATTTCTCTCTCTCACTCCCCTCTTGATGTCTAGTGATTGAGTTCTTACAACGTACTTCGGTCATACGATTTTCTCCTAACACTCGTACGTTGGGGGGAAATCTGTTACACCAATTTTTTGGTCATCTAACCTATTATCATTAGATGAACCCGAGTACACCATGTAAGACCAATTTTACCCTAAGTAAAATTTCTTTCACCATGTGAAATAACATTTATCTATATTTCCTGGTCATATTTAACCCAAATCAAGGAAATTAATTTAAAAAATCATTATTTATTTGATTATTTCCTAGGAATAAGTTATTTAAATCATTATTTAAATAATATTCCTAGTTAAATTTGACTAAATCATTTTTAAATAATTAAATAAACCATTATTTATTTAATTATATTCCCATAATTTCCCTAAAATAATAAATAAATCATTTATTTATTTGTTATTTATAAATAAAGGAATTGACCCAAGTCAAAAATCCTTTTCCCTCCAACAAATATAATAAAATATTCCTAAAGAGTGATTCTAGAATTCGATTAATAATATTTTATTCATGCACCGAGTTCTAGAACACCCCAATATTTTTTTATAAATAGAAGGGTTTTCCCCATTCATTAGTCACCTTCATTGCATTAGATCACTCTGGATCTACTCTAGGTCACCATTTTTTGCATTTTTTCTTTGTGAACTCCCACTGAGTTCTATGTTTGTTTTTCTACACCAATAAGAGAGAGGAATGTTAGATATGAAACACTAAGGACTTTCAAGAACCCATCCCACTGAGGAGAACCGGAAAACACCTTTCTTGTTTTCCTCTCAGGTGGCCCATTCTTTAATATAATACAAATGATTCTTTTAAACACTTTTTTCTTGTCTTGTCTATTGGATGCATGGAGCTATATTATATTTTATCTGCTTAATGTCTTTTGTGCTTAGATCTGAATTTGTGCAGCAGACTTAAAGATATTTTGCAGCCATAATCGATGTTAGGGCTATTTTTATGTGTAGCTAAAGTGATCTTTTACGACGAAAGATTCATACTAATAGAAGTCAATGATACCATCATGTATTAATGCTCACATGTAGTGCATATGGATCCCAATGTGTTATTTTCATTTTTGTCACACTGGATCTCTACAAAAAAGTATTGTGCTTTGATTATTGAACAAAATGATAGTTTGGCCATGAAAATGATGCTAATATCAATGAGGAATTTCTAGAACCAAATGGCCTTAATGACAATGATGATTGCACCTTTGTATTTAGTATTTGTTGATTAAAAAAAAATCACAAATTACATTTTTCTAGACCAAAAAATGTAGTTAGAGCTCACACTGTGAACATATCCTGAAGTATACTTACGATCAATGTTATCGCTAAACCAATCTAAATCAATGTACCAATGAGATCCAAAGTACATTTTTTTGCGTAATGAATCCCATATCTAATGGTTACTTGGAAATCTTTAAGTATGTGATTGGCATGTTTCCAATGTAGATCATGTGGCTTATGCATGTATTTGGAAATTGTGACTACTACATATGAGAAATATGGAGGAGAGTAACTAAGATAGAGGAGACTCCCCACAAGCTATATATACATGATGCAATCATCCAATGATGTATCCTTGCCATCCTCAGGTGTGTTCTTGATGAGAAAGGTGTAGTTGTTGGCTTGCATTCAATCATCTGAAAGAAAAATAAGAAATCTATTACATACTGATACTAAGAAAATTTCATCCTTGAATAATTGTGGTTTATTTCTAGTCCAAGTAAGAAGTGCAGTAAAGCCATATCTCTTATAGAAAAACTATCATGCAAAGAGGTCTTGATTGCAAAAATGTCTAAGGATGAACTACGTGTGATTAGTAGATCATCTACATAGATCGCTATGATCGAGAGAGAGTGAGATGTTCATAGAATATAAAAATTTGGATCTCATTTACATTAAATTAAATGTTGAGAGAGTACATAGGAACACAATTTATCATAGCTTTACTTAGGTGCTTCCTTAAGGCCATGAAGAGACTTCTTGAGTCAACAAACTAAACATGAATTATTTATGTATCATTGTGTCTACTCCATGTACATTTCCTATTTCAGATCATCATGAAGACATGAATTCTTCACATCCATGTGGTAAACCTCCCAGTTTCTTGTAGCCGCAATGGAAATAATTAACCAAATAGAGTTAATTTTTTCCATTGGAGTAATGGTTTCATCATAACCAATGCCATGAACCTGGTGAAAGCCTTTGGCCATACATTTTTCTTTGTATATGCTCACAAATACATTTGTTTCTTTATTTTTATAATAGACCCACTTGCATTAGACCGAATTATGATTTGAAGGAAGAAGAACCAAGTTCGAAGTTTGGCTCTCAATGAGGGAGTTGTACTCCTCGTCCATAGCTACTTCCCAAAAGGATTCCTTGTAGCTTTTGCATAAGTTTGAGGATTTAATTTTTGAACCATGTAAAATGCATGTGAATATATGGTTCTATAGTTGTGTGTGCGTGAGGTGCTTCTTTAAATTGAGATATCGTGGTAGGATAAAACATGAGATCACTCATGAGGATCTAACTTTTTGTCAAATGTGGTTAGGAATATTAATTTTCGCATGCATACCCATGATATTCTAAATCAACTTGCAAACTCATATCTAATATATGATATGAATGACATGATGCATCATATTATATATATAATACGAGACTGAGCATACAAGTTTCTTCATGTTGTTCCTCAGATTCATGCAAGGGACTTTCTTCAAAGTAGATACTCTTATCAATGAAGAAATTTTATTTGAAAGACCCAATAGTATATATTCCTCTACATCATATAGAGATCAAAAAATGATGTATTCTTTGCTTTGAGGCTCTAAATATTTACTCCTTTTTGTAGGAATATTGTTTCGCAAGAAAGACCCAAAAATGTTGATATGTATGACTTCCTTGCATGACAGTCAATCATCTAAAATTTATTCTTCACGTGATATATTTTTGAGCAGATATTTGTTGTATGTAAAAATTGTAGTTTATTTCTTCAACCAAAAAATTGGAAGGAAGGTACCTTGCCGAAAACATGCAACTAGCCATCTCTTTCAAGGATTTTCTTTTCCTTGTAACTATGTCATTTTGCTGCAAAGTCCAAGGAATTGTGTGTTGCCACTATATTGAAAGTTATTCACAAAAATGTTGGACATCCTAGTTGACATACTCCCTGCCATTATATGTATAAAGTATACTAATAATCTTTCTACACTATTTCTTTGCATGCACATTGAAAATTATTAGAATCAATAAAAGGGAGTGCACTTTAGCATTCAATAAAATAATGTCAATTACTCAACACACTATTCATGCATATTCTATTGGAATCATGAATGTCGTTACAAAAAAACCCACAGGTGTTAGTCAATAATCACATCGCCATAGTTAAGGATCCAAAAGAGGTGGTTAGTCCATGTTACGAAACACATGAGGAACGATGATTTATTCAATGTCCAACAATATTTCCCCCAATGCGAGCTGAGTGTTTATTGAACTCATGACCTATGTTCTGATACCACTTGTTGGAATCACGATTTTTTTTACACCAAAACCCACTGGTGTTAGTCAGTGATCGTGTTGCCAAAGTTAAGGATCCACAAGAGGAGGTTATTCCATGTCACAAAACACATGGGGAGTGTTGGTTTATCTAATTTCAAACATATTCAACATGACAATAAAATAATTCTCAACCAAAAAATCCATACTTACATACTAAATTCATCATAATATTTAAAATTGAAGTATTGAATAAAATTTATAGTTCATTTACAAGAAAGGAATGCACTTATCTATTCCTTTTAAAATTGCTAGGAACTAAAGGAATGACAACCACTTTCCACCCAATTGTAGGAAAAATTACACTATAAATTTCTTGTGGTTGGCCAAACTTGAGCTAGATTTTATACCTACAGAATGCTTCACATAGTGTATTACACCAAAAGGCGAGTTCAATTTATAGAGCATGAAGTCTAATCTCTTTCATTGGCTTGGAAACATTGATGCTATCTCCCAATCATTGAGTTCAGGCTAATCAAATAGAAAAATATGGCCATTACAGGCCCATGTAGCATAAAAGGAAACACCCTCCTACCTTCCTATAGTCCCATGGTAATTATATTTCTTCTAATGCCTTTCATGCACAAACAAAACTAAATATATGAGTTCTTCTTAGTCTACCGAGCTCATTCCAGGGGATTTGTTTCTAGCTATTGTAGTTGATGAATTTCAAGCCTAGCATCTACACTCTCACTTCCAATAATATGTTTATATGTCCATGGTTTATAGTTAATAATTTTTTTAGGTTTACAAATAATTTAAGTATATTTTTCTCTGTCTCAATTCTACAATCTCTACAATCCACTAACTCAACAATTTAAAATGACTTCCTTTCCCCACGAATACTAATTTATGCATGAGAAGCCTTGTGTCGCCTTATTTTCTTGCAGAGACAACTAGGACTCTCTTTCAAGATACATATCTCATGCTTTGGTGATATTGTACCTCCTCCACCAATTTCTCTCATAACGCCCTGGAAGTTGGTAGTCCGTCTAGAATGTCAAGTGTTAGAAACATTAATTTCAAAGATGAAATAAAATATCCTGATATCTATTACTAAATTCTTCGAGAAATATTTCCTTTCATACAATATGATTTCTATAGGCTTATCCTCATCTTTAAATTTAGTACTTTATAATTAAATTAGCAAAATATTTACATTAGAATTTTGAGCATATGTCTATTATGGCCCTGTAGCATTATCATCCTTTAATTACATCAAAAATATTGGGGATTAGAAAAAAGAGTGTTACTCCATCCCTTAGAGGAATGCAATACTTGATGTGCACACCTTCTTAGAAATTATCTTCAACAACATTGCATTATTTCAAATCCTTCTATGTTTAATGTAGCAATTGATGGATTGCTAACTTTCATTTGCACCATATTCCTTGATGTGTGATCATATGTATTCATTAACATCACCCTCTTCATCTATTATTCATGCTCTTACACATTGACATCATTTTCCTATCACTTTTTTTTTGTTGCTGCTTCATCAATGATATTTTTCCTCATTTTCTGGTCACTTCCAAAATCAACGGTTCTCCTTTAAACTCCTTCACCAGAAAAATAACTACACATATATGTTATGGCCATGTCCATATACAATCATGAAATATTTTACATATGCAATATAAATTTACACAAAACTACATGAATTTCAACAATTGAAATATCATCTTAATGCTTATCTATGTGAGTTTCCTTTACTTCACTAGTCTTGCAAAAGTATCAACTTAGCTTACTCCTTGCAATATGATATACCCAGATCTTGTGAGTGTGTGACTAGTCTCCCTTTCTTAGTAGTTATTCACAATTTTTGTTTGCATTCAACCCCTTTCTTTGATGATATACGTGTTTAAAGTTTTCATGAGTAGGAATGTTAACGAGATTGTTAGAGTCTCAACCGGTTTTCTCTTAACATAGTTTACTTTTCCTGGGGTATAATTTCACTTCAATAGCATTTCTCTTGGCCTCTCTACTTTTCAACCTTTCACTAAAAGGAAAAGACCCTCTAGCGGAGGTTATAAAGGAGGTTTTTAGTGTTATAAAATTGCCCAAAATTGTCAAAAAAACATATTCTACCACATCCATTTATGGTTACGGAGGTTTTGGAGGAGCTATTAACGAAAATTAAACACAACTAAAAAAAAATGGGCGGCCAGAGGTTATTACGGATGTTTTTTCTCCTCGGTGCACTAATCAGGCTTTAACACACCCGTGCGTACCTGTAGAAGGAGCCCCGGGGCAGTCAAAGAAGAATGCACCGGGCCAATAAGGTATAAAACAATACCGGGCGTAGTGTTGGTGATACAATGCATGGGTTCATTCTAATTGGCCTTGGTATTTGAGCGGTGCCCATAGGTCGTATCAACGCATCGGTGCGTACACTTATAGAAATGCACCAGTACGCCCTTTCACACAAATTCATCTAGATTTATAATTGGTATCGGTATTCGTGCAATGCAAATATGTCATACAAATACACTGGTACGTATAGACACTTAAACGCCCTAATGCGCAGTATCACACAAATGCATCTAGATTTATGATTGGTATCGGTGTTCGTGTGGTGCCTATAGGTCGTCCAAATTCACCAGTGTGTATAGACATAAAAACGCCCTGGTGCATCGTATCACACAAACGCAATGAGATTTATAATTGATATCTGTATTCGTGTAGTGCTAATAGGTCGTAAAACGACACTGGTGTGTATATAGACATAAATGCATCGGAGTGTCATATCACATAAATGCCTCGATATTTTTAACCAGTTTTGGTATTTGTGCGGTGCCCATAGGTTTTAAAGATGCACCGGTGCACTAAAAAATACAAACGCACCGATATAAGAATACGCACACCGGTTTTCATTTTGTATTTTTTAGAAACATCGACCTCTGACAGTGCAATTATTGTGATTTTTTAAAATTCATTATTCATAAAAAGTCGACACATCTTATAACAATGTTCATATTAATTAAATTTTTATTAATGCAATTGAATGTGATGTTTGGATTAATTTGTTATATCATATCATAATTATTGTGGTTTTTTCAAATTCATTATTCATCAAAAGTCGACACACATATATCTTATAATAATATTGATATGAATTAATTTTTTATTAGTTCATTTGAGAACGACAATCGAGAACGCGATAGCGACAATAGAGAACGCAATAGAATAAATTAAAACATTTATTATTATTATTATTATTATTATTATTATATATATGAATAAGACATTCTTTTTCATACAAAATGGGACAGTTATTGGTATCCCTTTATCTTTCAATTGGGACACTATGTCCATTACATTAAAGAAAATGTCTCATTTCACAAACATTTTTCAAAAAATACAATGCCTTGCTTTGATATCCAAACATAGTGATCATCATTCTTCGCTTGAACTGCTGTCACTACTAGAGCTACTTCCATGACTTGGGTTATTTTCAGGAATGTTTTGTTCACAGTGTTGATTGTTTGACTTCTTCTTCACCCTTTATCTACAAACATAAAAATAAACTATAATGAGTGTATATACATTGGTGAGAATAATGAAAATTGCAATATTAAATAATGTGCATCAATGTAAATTGAAAATAAATGACGTACGAATCCAAAAATTGACTCATAAACTATACACATTCTTTAAAAACCATGTAACATGCCATCTTTCAAGATTTGATCTGTTGGCGCAGTGCCATACTTTATTTCCTGCAAGTTTTATACCCCATAACAAATCATATATTTAATATAAAAGATTTATTTTTCCTATTAATTATAGATGGAGCTAAGTAAAACAAGATCGATAGATGCTTACAAATTCCCCAATTAAGTTCTGATATGCCAAAATATACTTACAACCCATATTTAACCCAATTTCAATCAATTCCTCTGATGGTTCTTCTTTGTATGTTAGCACCCGTTTGAAGACATTCAATGATGATTTTTGTAAAACAACTTAAAAAATACAAAAATGAAATCTAGTTAAGTTGTTATAAGGAAGTAACAATTACTCACAAACTTAGATATCAATCATTTTCTTCCTTGTTGTCCTATTTTATGCGCTGAATGGGTTCCATTTTCTTTTCTTTTCTGCAAGAAAATACTTGAAAATTAATATTTAATGCTAAATTGTTTATTTATTGTACCTAATGACCTAAAAATTCAATGAATACATATTACATTTGGAGCACATTGTTGTTGAGATGGCTCCTCCCGCGATGCAATTTTTTCCATTTCTTTGACCATCTCCTTGTACACCTTTTTGGACATTCCTACTGGCATATTTTTGATATCAGCTCGTTCATATTTTGATATTTTCATAAACTTCCTGAAAATGTAACATGACAATAAACTATTTAATTTTTATATTGATATATGAAAAGTAACTATAACAAAAGTGATATTTATGAATAATTCTAGACAAACATCTAAAGGAATATTACTTTTTCATTCATTCTTTTTTGTTGTTGTACGTTTCTGCTATTGAAATTCTGACATGTCTCATTGACCAATTCTCTGGAAACTCTTCCTATAGTTTAGATAAAATTTGGTTCTTGGAATCATTGGATTGTTTTTTGTATTGTAAGTGGAAAGAAGGTCTATACATTCATTCCACTAGATCCCTCAAACTTTTGTGAAAGCCTTTCCCCCTTTTGTTAACCTCCAGCACCACTCCAGAAGAGCTAAGGAGCAATTCATTTTCATTTGCATGTTCTATTTTTTTTCTCTTCTTAGAACAACATTCATTTTATGAGTTGTTGGTACTTGTAGAACATTAAACAAATGTGAGTTAATAGAATGTTTCACACATGTTATCTAATAATTTTAATTATAGTATTAATGAAAACTGAAAAAAGAAACTTATATTGGATCGATAGTATTTTTTCATTCACCTGATTCATCCTTTTGCAATTTTTCCATCAAGCTTTCACGCTCTTATTGTCCTAGATCAGAAATAATCTTATTGAGCTTCGTCATTTTGTGGCTCTGCATGATACAAAGTAAACAATACATATTAGTTAAACTTACATATAGTTCAAAAATATTATTTTTTGTAAAAAATTTACAAAGAACTTGCCTTTTTTGTTTTTCTTTATGTGTTATCAGTATTTTTGTTACTTGATCTCTTGTCAGTCATTTCTTTATCAATCTCAAACCTGTACCATATCATTCATTAATATATTTATAAATAAATTGTCAAATTTTCAAGTAAAAAAAAAATCTCAAGAAACGGGTGCGCCATTCATGGTGTACGCACCGACGTCGGTGCATTGCTGTCTTCCAAATGCACCGCACAGACAGTATAATAGACCGTCCGATGCTCTATGTCAACAAGGAGCACCGATGCGTTACATGTCAATTACCGCACCAGTTAACCATGATAAAATAATAAAAATCGTCGAGTGTTAATTTTTGTAGCATAAACCGGTGCCATATTTTACATATGGCACACCGATAATAAAAAAAAATTGTTTATTAATTTTTTATCACATTACTTATGCGGTGTGCTTAGAAAATACAGAGCACCGGTGTGCTATTTACGCAAGGCACATCGATAAAAAAAATGTTTTTTTTTAAATTCATGTAAGGGCCCACATGGATTGGGATCCAACTATGCTAATTGTCCCGTTAGTTGGATGTCTTAGGTCTATATTTAGTAATACAAGCCCTATAAATCTAAATTGAAATGCCCTAGTTTTGAAATCACAGAAAAAGGGAGAAGAAAGGGTAGAAACAAAAAGAAGGTAAGGTTTGTATCTTCTGAAAGTTTTTTTTTCGAAACAGAAGATTCGTGGTGCACCATAATGAAATAGCACACTGGCTACATATTTTACAAATGGCGCAGTGAGATAAAAATTTTATCAGTACTTGCATGGTGCGCTGGGATAATAGAGCACACCAGTGCGCTTAGTTACATAGGGCACACTGACAAAATAATTTTATATTTTTTAATTTACGCAAGGGCCGACATGGATTGGGATACGACTATGCACATCCTCCCGTGGGTTCGATGTCTTAGGCTTATATTTATTAATACAAACCCTATAAATATAAATTGAAAAGCCCTAATTCTGAAATCACAGAAAGAGGGAGAAGAAAGGGCAAAAAAAAAAAAAATAGGGTTTGTTCCTAAAATGGTTTTTTTGTAAAACGACACGTTTGCACTGTGCCATAATGAAATAGGGCACCAGTGCCATATGTTACATATGGTGCACTGATAAAAACATATTTTGTTTTTTTATATTGTATCATTGTAATTTCGCGGTGCGCTGGTATAACAGAGCGCACTGGTGTGCTATGTTGCATAGGGCCACCGACGAAAAAAAACTGTTTTTTTTAGATTGACGCAAGGGCCAACATGTATTGGGCGACTATGCAAGTCATCTTGTGGGTTTGATGTATTATGAATATACAAACCCTATAAATCTAAATTAAAAAGACATAATTTAGAAACAAAAATAATCTAGGGTTTTGTTTCTAAGAATGGATTCTTTTTTTATTTTTTTTCTGAAAACTGTAGAAAAGGTAAAAAAAATTGCAGAAAAAAGTAAAAAAAACAATAAAATTTGATTTTGTTATTTTACTTCATAAAAAAACTACAGAAAAAGTAAAAAAAAATAATAGACTTTGAGTTTTTCCTTTACTGCATAAAAAAAACTGCAGAAAAAAGTACAAAAAAACAATAAAATTTACTCACATCTTTTGAAATTCTATGGTACAAGGTTTGAATCACCAGAGGTTTGGAATTTTGATTATCTGAGTACTTCTATTTGAATGTATTTCCCTACTCCACAGTGCTCTCGTGCTCTATTTGCTCCAAGTATGTATCCTACAAATCTCTGGTTGGAACTTTTTGCAAAAATAGTGAAATAATGAAAAGTTTTTAGTATTTAAAGAAATTCTTTATGAAATTAGATTTTCGAAAATATTTTTCCGCCTCAATTTACTGTTTTTTTTTCACTTAAAGAAAGTAGGGTTGTGCTTTTTTTATTTTCGGTTATTCGTTTAATGGTGCATCCTTTAATCGAACTGCACCGAGGCATCAGGTTATAAAATGGCACTGGTGCACAATACCAAAAATGCACTGGTACGGTTATCTGTATATTACGCACTAAAATTACATTTAGGTTTGTACACCAAAATTTATTGTTTTTTTTCTCAAATGCACAGAGAAAATATCATATATTATATGGAATGGACAATTCTTCAAAATCCAGCTCATTCCATAATATTTCTCAAAGTCCATCGCAGTGTTCTCCCTATCCATCTAGAGACGTAATATTTAATTTAGATTTGTTTTATTTTTTCACTATCTAATTGAATTTATGTTTTTTATCCATGCAGTCAATCATGCACAACTGAATTAAATTTGTAACGTATACAAATTTGCAGGTTCATGGAGATTCGACATCGAGTTCAGATACACAAAATATTCAAACTGCTTCAAAATGTCGAAAGGCACATTTGGTAGATGAAAATGGACAACCACTTCACCCTGCCAATTGTAACAATATTGAATCTTCTAGCCACAATCCCAGGACAATGATGGTAATTATAATTATAATTTTTTGGTGTATATATTGATTAATAATATGTAATTATTTCAACATCAAACCAATTTATAATCATGCAATATTGCCAACGCGGTTAATAATAGATATCAAATATTTTGTATTAATAAATGTCATTTTTGTTTTTTAATTATTAGGATTCTAGTGATGATGAACGACCTACCTACCATCTTCTGTTGCACCCCACGACAATGTCAAATCGAGAGAAGACTGAATTAAGAGAATGGTTTGAAGAGAATTAAAATTGGAGAGGAATGATACTAAGAATGGTTGAATCAACCACGGATTCAATTCCCGCTACGTCCAGATTCACCAATTAGGAATGACTACAGCAATAGTAGTTCTTCACAAGCTGGCAATAGAGGTGATCAAATAGAGGTTGGTATGGATGATTACTTAAGGGATATGACTGCCATGGAGACAATGTTGTTATATGCACTCCAAAATGATGATCAGCTAGGGGATGATGCTCATATCACTGACACCTTTTTTGAAAGCCTTAAATTTGCTTCCACCACCCCTCTCTTTGGACTTGGCGGCCAGTCAAAGTCTACCTAGTTGGGGACAACGATGTTACTGTACAACTTGAAAGAAATGCTTGGCTTGTCGAATGCATTTTTCTCGAAAGTTTTGAGGTAAGTTACCATAAAGTACTCCCCTTATATAAATTTGAAATATAATCAGTACACTGTAATGAACATTACAAATGGTAAATTTTATGAACGTTAATAATTATATCGACATTAATGTACATTTATTAATATATTTTTCCATGATCACCAACTACAGGTTATTCAAAGATAAAGTTCTTCTGAGTGATAATGTCTTGCCCGGTAACTACGAAGAGGCAAACAAATTGTTGAAAATGTTGGGTGTTGAGTACATATAATATCACGCATGTCCAAATGATTGTATTATATATAGAGGAGAATATGCAGACAAAGATATGTGTCCGAAATGTGGGCATGACAGGTATGATAAATAAAAAAAGTAGGGTAAACCACGTACTGGTCCTCCTTTTAATATATTGAGCCACATGCCTATAATCCCAATGATTCAAAGGCTCTTTCATTGCAAAGAATTAGCTATGTTGTAGGGATGGCATGCCTCACACAGAAGTGATTTGGGAGTTATACGAATCCTAACTGATTTAACAGCCATGAAGCATATAGAGGATACATGGCCCGAAAAATTCAAGGATGAAGTACAAAGTCTGTGACTCAGCATAGCCATGGATGGCGTCAACCCATATTCCCTCCAGAACACCAACTATTCTGTTTGGCCTGTAGTAGTGATCAATAACAATATCCCCCCATGGTTGTCCGTGAAGAATGAACATCTTCTGTTGGCTCTCATAGTGCCTGGTAGAAGACAAGTGAAGAATATGGATGTCTACTTACAACCACTGGTAGATGAATTGAAGGAATTATGGGATGGGATAAATGTATACGATGTATCAAGACCCATCGCAGCAGAGAGGAGTTTTCCGTTGTATGGCATATGTGCTTACACAACACATGATTATTCAGGCTTAGGAGTTTGTTCAGTAAATTACATGTTTAATTTATTGATTTTTTTATATATGTAACAATATTATTTCACATATTAGTTATTTAAATCGTTGTAATATTTGTTCTGATCTTCATGATATTCTTTAACGTGCCATGCATATTAATTAATATATACAAATATAATCTCGCAGTTCTTGTAACAAAAGGGTATTTTGGATGTAAATGTTGTGGACCTTCTCTGAAAGCTAGATGGTCCAAGGACCTACGAAAGCCAATGTATGATTGCTCTAGGGTATTCTTACTAGAAGAACACCCTTACAGAAGACCAGTATCCGCTTTCAATGGTAAACAAGAGAGAACCCAAAGGCTTCCAATAATGACACCAGCTGAATGGCTTAGAGCATATGAGAGAGAGAAGGAGAAGGGGTTCATAGAAATGTTCAATTCAAATGGGGAGCCTATGTTCGATGATCCATATTTCTTCAACACCTATCTTGAGAAATTTCCCATTGGGATGAAAAGAAAATATATCTTTTATGACCTACCATATTGGGAACATCTTAAGGTTTCCCACTTATTAAATCCCATGCATATATTTAAAAATGTTTCATCTTCTTTATTGAGGCACATATCATCGAAACAAAGTGACACATTGGATGTTAGGAGAGATCTTATTACTTCAAAAAGTAAAAATAGACATTGGCCAAGATGATTGGAAAGTATGTGATCAAAGGTAGGCACTAGTCCCTCTAATTCATGGTTTTTCAAAGAAGGTGATGTCCCATGGATTTAAAAAAAATATGATATATCTTTGGCAAAGGAAGTTATAATCGATGTGAGGGTGCCAAATTCATACGGGTCTTCACTATGGCGCTGCTTCATCGTGGATTACCATTTGTTAGGGTTGAAATCACATGACCATTTGAATCTTATAAGAGTATGTATAATGTCAAAAGCATGATTTTATTATTGCACGTGTTTATAGATTTTCAGTGTCATTATCCTTTGTTCGTGCGTGGGTGTGTGAAACATGAATTCCCTCAAGACCTAGGACATGCCATATCTAAATTATCTATATTTGTATGTTGGATCACGTCAAAGGAGATTCATGTCGCTAGCATTCCATGGTGGCGTCAACAGATAGTTGAGATTGTTTGTATGTTTGAGAAGGAACTGTCGACGAGTTTCATGGATTTAAAAGTTCATATTCTAATCCACCTGGTAGATGAGGTTGAATTAGTTGCGACTGTTTCTTATCATTGGATATTCTACTTAGAGAGGTACATGAAGAAATTGAAAGGTTTTGTTCGACAAAGGGAAAAGCCTGAGGGGTATATGGCAGAGGGGTACATATCGTATGAGTCCTTCTATTATGCCAGTGAGTACATCAAGCAGATCGAAAACAAACTAGGTGTGATGATTTGGGACGATGAAATGGATGAAGAAAAAAGAGAAGGAGAGTTGCTCCAAACGAGTGGAAAAAAGCACTTGATAAAGAGTAAGCAACTTATAATTATTCAAATTTAAAAAAAGTAATTAATATTCATGTTGAACTTATATATAATGTATATTTTTATCTCTAAGTACTATACAATGTGGTTTGATTTCATCAGCGAATGCAGAAATTGAAGCAATCAATAAATTCGTTCTTTACAATTCTGAAGCGACACAACCGTGGGTCGCATTGTACGAACAAAATAGGATGAAATGGGATAGTGACAGGAAAGAATTCAAACGATTGAATGGTAGAAGTGTGCCTTATTCCAATCATTTAAAAGAAAATATGCAAAAAATATGCCCAACAGTTGGGTTGCTGACCAAGTCTGAGAGAAATACGGTGCTACCGGTCATTACCCGCGTGCTAAAGAGGATGCATTAAATGTAGGGATTAGGTGCAGCAACTCGATAATAATCTTTTTTATAATTTATATGTAAATTTGAAACTTATATTAAGACATCTACATTTGATATTTTAACTATTGGATTATTATTTATAAGACACATGACACTAAGATTTTTTTAACTTTTTTATAATAGGTGCATTTTTTCCCATCTATGTGGGCATATGGACACCATTTTTTCACAGAAAATGTTGATGCTAGAAACATCACACAAGAATGTGGAGTGGAAGTCGAGTTTGATCAATCTAGTTGATCTATCCACCGTGATCAAAACCTAGTACGAGGGACATTAGGTTATGTCAGAAAGATACAAGAGATCATTGAAGTGGATTTTGCTTCTTTCTAATGTGTTATTTTTAGGTTCAAGTGGTGGGACATCTTTGATCGGAATACTGTAAAGGAATATCGTGATAGTAGGATGATATGTATCAACTCTATAAAGATGTGGGATGAAGCTAAGGAGCCCTATGTTTTCCCTAAACACTACAACCAGGTGTTTTTTTACCTAGATGTGTTGGATAGGGATTGGTGGTTCGTATTGACACATGACCCTAGATCAAAACATATTTTTGAGAACAATAGTGTAATCATGCCATGCGAGCTAGAAGATAATGAGGGTGATCATGAGAACTGAGAGTGATATGGTACATGTGTTATTTCATCAATATTTATACTTTTTAAGATGGGTTTTTCGAAATATTAATATAATATGTATTTTTAATTAATTAGTAATTTTCATTGTGTTCATATTAAAATCAATAATTCACTTGATAATTTATATTAATTATGTTGATCTCAAAAATAATGGCGTACTGTATAAATTAATTCTTTTTTTTTGTATCTAAGATCATAATAAAGTAGTGATAATTCTAAAGTACATGAATTTATTTGCATTATTTTCTAAACTTTGTTATGTTACAATAAATCATATTATTCTAAATTTATTATTTTACAATTATTTAAAATTTACAAATTTACAAATTTTAATAAATTAATTTCACATTAATACAATTAAAATTCCACAAATATTTTACATACAATTAGAATTAGAATTACAATTTTACAGTTTTACGTACGATTACAATTACAATTACAATTTTACAATTTTACATATATAAAATTACAATTTTACAAATTAAAAAATTCCAAAAAACCATCGTTCAAACATCAAATTTGACTAAAAAACACATTCTGCAAAATCGCTAACTCCATCATCATGATCATGATCATTTAACAAAACACAATTAAAATTATATATTAACATCATCACAACACAAACATCAAATATACATATCATGTCAAATAACTCATGCTATCACATACAATACATCTATCTGCAAGCTGCACATTAAATGAACATATCTAACATGACCTAACAACATACACATAATGATGATCACCAACATGTAAATTAAGTAAAACTGCAACATGAACATAAATTACAAGGACCATATATATATATATATATATATATAATGTTAAAAATATACAACTGTAATATAGATGTCATGGATCAGCTGGTGGTAGTAAAACATCAATATCAGTACTAGTGGCCGATGGTCCAGCATCATCTCCATGATGACTCCTGCTAGATGATGGTACGCTACGCCTCACAGACTGTCCATCATGTGTTGCGGCTCGATCGTAACATGCAACAGTCCTCGTCACTCGCATAAAATCTGTCGTAACTCCTATGAAATGCTGCATCAAGCTGTACATGTCATGCAACATGCCTCTCCACATCCATAATAGCCTATCATTAGCCTCTATGTCTCTGTAATGAGCGAGCTTAATGCCTGCCTCAACAATCAATGCAATGAGTTGGTCGGCCAACTCCATCCTGTATCTAGCATCACCAAGTCGACCGTGCACCGACACACCAGTAGGAGCAAGTATCTGATCTGCACCGGCCTCCTGATGATCCTCGACATCTGCCATGCCCTCATCGTGATCATCAGGATCCACACCTGGATCAAGTGGTGGTGGCGGCATCTCCTCGCCATCAAAAGAGCCAATGTCTGCAAAATATATACAAGTAAACAACAATAATTAGACAATTTCATTACACAATTTTAAAAAAAAAAGTTAAAGAACATGTTAGAATAAATTTAAATAAAACAGTAATATTACCTCTATCATCTGGTGACTCATCAGCTGTGAAGATGATGTTGGCACACCCTCGCCAATCCAACCCCGCATAAGGAGAGGGGACCATAATGAAGGGATTCTCATTAACACTGGCTAGCAAATCGAGTTCATCATTTGATATCCTTGCTGGAAAAAGACTCTCCTCCCTATTGGGCATCATCTGCCCCCACATGTGCATATGTGCCTTAGTAACTGGCCTACGAGGCTGCCGAAGAAAACTAGGTCTCGTCTCTGGAAACCCCTCAAAAAATAAACAAAAAAGCTCTGAAGCAAAAGTGAAGTTGACCCTCCCTTATGCATGAGCACGACATCTATCTAATGTTGTACAAAACTACCGCAAAAAAATGGCGGACCACTTGACAAGTCATGGCTACTGTAGTAAAGAATCAACATAATATAAAAGCGAGCAACTAATGCATTTTTTGTCACTAATGTTGTGTGCAATGGTAAAAATGATAAGTGAGAGACACTAGACCTCCTCACGACCAAACGCACCAATACGTAACTACCCTTTGGCAATTTGAAATTCTGCAAGATATACTAAATGTGCTCCAATGTATCTCTGGGAGTAAAATAACTGACTTCTTACCACAAAGCCAACTAGAACCTCAGGGAACGAGGGAAAATACACCCCTCTCCTTGATATCCCTGTAATAAAATATACATCCTCCTTAGTGGGCATGTACCACTGGTTCATACCAACCTAGAAAGCCTGTTGCTGGGCATTCCACCTTCGGATAAGATGTCTCAAAAACAAACTATGGGACTTTAAGGAAGTAGCCTCCTTATAGAACTTGAGGAGACCTACCTCTCTTAGGAGCCCCTGCGTTGTTGCTGTAATAGGGCAAGGGTATGCATATATCTCGCTCTCTCTTGCCTCCCACAGACGAACCATGTTATATTGTTCTGCCTATTGTTGTTTTTGTTGCCCCTCTTCTCTCCTTTCACGTCTTTGAATGATTGACATATTGAACACAATTTTTTTAGTAAACGACACATGTATCTAGAAATATACGTATATAAATATTTTCTGAAAAACAAATAAAACAATAGTCGGTGTGCCGAAAACATAGTCACACACCGGTCCTGGTGCGTCTTTCAACAGAGCGCAACATCAACGATGCACCTAATGATATTCAGCGCACCATGGGCGGTGCTCTAGAAAATGTTTTTAGCGCACTGTTCACTACGTATGGTGTTAGGAGGGCAGTGTGCTGACTACACTATATGCCCCAAGGCGTATATCTAAGTCAGCGCACTGCCCTCTTGCCACCGTACATAGTCATCAGTGAAGTATAGTAAAAGGCTGCACCATTGATACGAGCCAAATAGGGTAAGCCACGCGCTAACAAAAATAGCCATCTCGGGGCGACTATTTCGGTCAATGCACTGCATCACCACTATTCAACTACGTCAATGGTGCGGTCAGGTAATCGTTCGTACCACTCTTTATAAGGAAATTTAGCATAACACGGTGTGCCTTTGGTATTGCCCTAGAACTGGTGTGGATACCGTTAGCACCGGTTTACCAAGCCGAACTATTGACAATTTCAAATTGCGGTATGCGACACACTAACCACATTACACGCCTCGAGGAGGATAATTCCTTCAATGCATCGTGTTTTCGTGATACCACATTGTCAACGATGAAGTCTAGTAAACTATCGCACCATAGTTTGTAAACTTTTTTAAAATAACATGGTGCACCTGGCAGTACTACCTCGGAACCAGTATGGATATCATTACCACTGGTTGCGGTGCGAGCCGAATGGCTTGAGTGCACCGCACGACATTTTTTTTTTTTTTAATGGTTAATTTTAAGGTTTTTTGAAATTATAATCCACTAAAAGGTTTAATTATGGAAAAACAAGAAAAATACCTCTACATTTACCCATCGACGAGGCATATTGGCTGTAGAATTTTCAAAAGAAAATTTTTTCAATGTTTTATAAAGTTCAACCTGGAGATTGGTGGCAATGCACAACAATAGTGCGTGCAATAAGTGTAATGGGAGCACGGATGTTAGGGCAACTCAAACAAGGATAACTTATACCAGTGCTTGAGAGCTCTGTAGCACTGAAAAAAGTGAAAAATGCGGTTTTTTGGACATAATTTTTTTTATTTAACCCTGTTCTAGTGCGCGGGGTTTTTACCGGCATACCGGTGCATTTATTGTATGCTGCCCTGTGCGTCTTCTGTTTTCGCGCACTTTTCTGAAGCACTGGGATGACATCTCTGTAATGCACCGGTGCTCTACAGTAATATGATGGACCAGGCATGGTGTCCTATGAGCCAATGATTTGTGTAGTTTTTTGGCCGTAATTGTTTTTTATTTAACCCTTTTCCGGTGCGTGACGTTTATGGGGATCCCGGTGCGTTTCTGTCATTCCGCCCGCCCCGGGTGATTTTTGTTCCACACACTTTTTATCAAGCACCAAGGCTGACGAGTTGACACACATCAGTGTTGTTCCATAATTAAAGGCACTGGTGTTGTGTGTACGGAGTGCATGATTTCTGTTGTGCCAATGTTTTGTGCAGATTTTTGGTCGTAATTTGTCTTATTTAACCATCTGCCGGTGCGCTGGGTTTATGGGCACCCTGGTGCGGTTGATTTATTCCACATCGGGCGATATCTATTTTTGTGCACATTTTTCGGAAGCACCAGTGCTATACAAGATTATGACGCACCGGGTGGGTGTGTTAGGAGCGCATGGTTCCCGGTGTGCCTATGTTTTGTGTGGTTTTTTGGCCGTAATTTTTATTTATTTAACCCTGTTCCAATACTCGGGGATTTCAGGGTGGCCTGGTGCGTTGGTGACCTGGTGCGTTTAAGGGCGACCCAGGCTGTTTCAGTTTTCACACGTTTTTTATGAGGCGCCAGTGCACACGTTATGTAAATTACTTATGCTATATAGAAATACAATGCACTGGGCGGGTGTGTATGGAGCACACGATGTTCGGTGTGCTAATTTTTTAACGACACCAGTGTTTTATCGTTTTGAACACACTGGTGCGTTTTACGATGACAAGAGCACTGGATGAAATACATCTGCAAAAACCTTCGTCCACCAACCTCCTCTAGGAACCTCCGTTACAAACGGATGTCTGGGATATTTTTATAAGGGGTTCCTCAAAAACATCTGCTAGAGGGTCTTTTCCTTGTAGTGTTTATACACCCTCTGAGGGTGATTCCTCTCTGCACCTATATGAAAGCAATTAGTCTATGTGATATATATCCATAAAATTTTCAATTAGAGATTTTATTTATTTTCCAAAATTGCTTCATACAAAATTCCATCTCACTAACATGAGAGTTTTCTCATAACATTGCGGTAATTGCAACTGATGATATTTCAATTTTGATCATGAGATTACATCCCATGCCATTTTCAAGGCCATTTTACCTACAATCCTACCTCTTTCACTCAACCAAAATATATTATTTATGTCATACATATAAACATTTCTATATAAATTTATGACAACCACTAACATTGACTTCAAAGTCATCACACATTTAAACATCTAGTCAATTCAACTGCATAATATTTATATTCAAAAGAAACCATCATTGTGTTACATATTTAATATTTTTCATTCAATATTTACAGAGATTTCATTTGAAAATTAGACTTACCATGTCCCTAATTCAAATTATCTTAATGTTAAGAGTTTCTTCACTTGATCTATTAAGATATTCATCGCATAATTTATTAACACTAAATTTTCCCACATTACTTTTTTTTGGGATTAAGGGACTTATAATATTTACTTCAAAAATCATTAATTCCTTATAAATAGCAACCATCTTTCCTTTCATGGAACTTAGTCACTCTAAAGCTTGTCCTACATAAGCATGCATGCATTAATTGCATCAAACACACATGTACTAAATTATTAATAAATCATAATAATATTGAATGTAAAAAAAATATTATATTCCATTACCAATCCTAAGTTGTCATTAATGTTTTAATGTACCTCTCACTTATTTGTCTTTTGTTCTTCATTATATCTTGATTTGAAAGAATTATTACCTCAATCCTTCCACTTACCAATTGTTGCATCCTAGAAGGTTTCCAAGCTTACATGCGTGTCATTATCATTTTTTCTTAGTTTGTAATTTCTTGAGTAAAAATGGATCTCTCTCTAGCCTTTCATTCTCATGGAATTATCCTCAAGGTCGTTTGTATCCGTGAAGACACTTTTGATACATCAAATAATATTAATTTTAATTTATGAGAAGCATCTACCTTCTCCTACTTCACAATCTCACGCACATCTCAGTTGCTAATTGAATTAGTTAAATTCATGTAACATTATCATTAATTTATAATTTAGCAACCAATTTCATTTTAATCATTCATTGATTTTTAATAATTTTCAGGAATTAGTTAAGAACCCTCAAGTTCAATCCATTTCATGATTCATTTATACATTATACTAAAGTGTACTTTGATTGATATTTAGATATTTAAAAATATTTACTCTATGTTTATTTAGGAAGGGAACTTAGTAAATTGTCCTATGCGTAAAATTAGATAATTTTTTCCTATGGTTTATGATAACTTGAAAACTGAAATTCTTTCTAAATATTCTACATGAACCCTTGCCCTAAAACTCATGTGCATATATTTTTATATATTATATATAAAAATAATTAATTATCGTCAAGCCCATAGCTCTATCATGGTATTTATTTCATCTCTCTAATGATCTCATAGCTCTATCATGGTATTTATTTCATCTCTCTAATGATCTTATAGATCATTTTGTTATTTATCCTTCATTCCTCTTCACGACTAGTTGTGGGTGAGCATTCCTTCTAAAATTATTTAGTTTCCCTCCTATAACTGGATACATTTTCCAAATTCTGATATTTTTTTATTGTGCCACTATAATTTCCATTGTTGAATAAAATTTATACATTCTCTTGCTTTTTTCATCCTTTAAGATGGTCTCTTAGACATCAAAATTTTTCCTGCAATCATGTTTTTTTTGAAGCATTGAAGCAAGTTCTCCTCTCCACACCCCTAGCATTTCAACATTTCATTTTTTTAGTCCTTTGTAAATTCCCTCACAGGTCCAATGATCCTATTTTATGCTCGAGTACAATAAATTTAATGTTTGGAGGTCTATATGCTTGGATTTGTTAACAATAGTACAAAATGGATATTTAATTACTAAAAAAACGACTAAAATTTGGATATAAACGACCAATTTTTAGTCAGTGACCAGTAGTAACTAATTTACATTATCTTATAACACGACCAAATTTTAGTCATTTTTATCTTACTCATTAATTGTCTGTCTCAATTTTATCGTCTAGTAGTATATTTAGTCAAAAAATTGGTCATTGATATAGTCATTAATTGCCACAATTAATGACCAAATATACAGCAAAGTATATTACTATATGCACATCCAAGTGCTGAGCCCTAGAATTGCCTTCTCTTTTACAAACCTTCACTTCATTTCATCATTATTTTATCACTTCATAAGCCTAAAATCAATGAAGAATGATTAGGATTGTTTAAAGGTTACATAAAATTGATTAACATATTGTATTTTCATGATTTTTTCTATTTTAACAATTTTCTGCAAAATAGCTACAGAATACAGGCATTCCGTAGCTGACCGCGCATTCCGTAGCTGATCCCGCATTCCGCAGCTGTTTTACAGTTTGAGTGGGTTACAGGTGTCGTCTCAAGAAAAATCGCATATGGGCATATTCCACGTCATGTCTACATGGTTCGTTGCTCACCATGAAGGAAGAAACGAATTCTGTGTATGGTTTTGATACGTGGGAACATATTTAAGAAAGCAGATTTCTAGTAGGACTGTCTCAGTCCAGATGTCCATTTCCTTTTCACGCAGCCACTTTAAGAGTCCTAGTATGATTTCGATAAGGAAAGACAATAATCCTTGAATTGTTACAAGTTCTGTTATGAACATTTGTTGTATAAACACTTGGGAAACCGAGAGCTAGGCTAGAGATATTGTTCTAGATTTTGCTGAGTTTCTGTGCTACATTTCTGAAGACGCAGATTGCTCTGTTCAAGTTATTTCTCTTTTAATGAAGCATACAGTGTTGTTTTGAAAGCGTTGATTTGATTTGGAGTTAGGTTCCGTCAGGTGGTAGAGGGCCCCTGCCTCTTGCACGGATTTATTTGCGTAATTTAGATAAGTAGCCTTAGCTTGATTTGGTTTTCAATTTCCAATTTCAATAGTTTTATCAACTTCATGTTTTCCACGTTCATTTACATTACACATTACAGTTAGTTGCACTGTGGTTTAATACTCCGGAGTTAGAATGCATGTGGTTCAGTTCTGTTATTTCATTTTCAGTTTGATAATGACTTTCTTTAGTTTAGTTTTAATTCATTTTGTTTCAAGTAGATTAATGACATTCTAATTTAGTTGTAATCATTGTCCTTTAATATTGATAGATAGCATTCTAGCTTGATGTTATCCATTGTATTTTAAGTAGTTCTAGTTGTCAAAATTAGTCTCTCGGCCTTCATTATTCACAACTTACTTTTGTTCTGAATTTTTATTAACATATCATCACATGAACAGAGGTCAGTAATATCAGTTTAAGGCTTTGATTATTCTGCAAATCTTTTACAAATTCACCAATAGCCTTTTTCCCAAACATTATTCTAGAAAATCTCCAAATTTCTGAATAAGGCTTAGTAGTGATAAGTCAAGTTGCAGAATAGAATAACTTCAGCATCATAGGATAATTTAGATTTTTGTAATATTGTGAGTTGATTGTTTATTTAGGAGAAAATTTCATTTACACTTAGCTTGTTCATTTTCTCAGGTCCATTTCAATTTCATGTTGTGAGTTTACAATAGAGTCATTATCAAGCTTTGTATTTGTTGGTTTCTAGTCATAGTTAGACTTTGTTTTGTTTTAGCATTTGCATTTATTTACCATCATAGTTTAGGCTTCACTCTATTTTGACCAATAGTTTCCCTTCATTTAGCACTTAGTTCTTTTCCTTTTCAAAATAAAACCATAAAACCAAAAACATCAGAAAACACTAAACACAACGAAGTAGGAAGAGGTTACTTAGGCACATATGGTGCACTTCACTTCAGCAGTTTACTGACCCTGGTTGACAATTAATGAACTCAAATTAGGAGACTAGGTTGAGACCAAACATTTTGGCGCCGTTGCCGGGGAAGTGTAACTAGGTATCCTGATTTCCTACATCCACAAAAACAAAAAAACAAAAACTTCAATCACCTACCACACCCACTATATCATGTGGTGTAGTAAGAGCCACACATCCACATCATGAATTCATATTTTTGCAGGTAGAAGAAGAGGTGACAAAGGAGGTTGAAGAAATGGATGGAGATGATGACAATGAGGAGGATCCTTTTGGATTTCCAATTCAAGAAACTGATATCAATGTTCAAATGAAGAACATCCATCCATCTGTACTTCCTAACTTCAAAGGTATGAGATCAGAAGACCCGGAAACCTTTCTTTTTGAATTTGAAATAATTTGTAGATCTTATGGCTACTCATTGCACATGCAAAAATTGAATTTGTTTCCGGTAACATTGAAGGATAGAGCTCTTAGATGGTTCATGACTTTAGGAACAAATTCTATAGGGACATGGGATGATATGAAAAGAGTATTTTTGGAAAAATATAAAGGTTATTTCATTCACCATGACCTTAGAAATGAAGTCTTTAAGATGAACCAAAAAGAGGATGAAAGCCTAGAAGATTTAGTGGAGAGATTTACTTATAATATCAAAAGATCTAAATTGCATAATTTAGGATCAGATGCATTAAAAACTCTCCTACTAAATTCTATAAAGGATGAATGGATTGATCTTCTTAATCTTGTGGGAAAAGGAGATGTCTATCAATTGCCATTTCAAGAAATTTGTGAACTGTGTAAGAACATATCAAGAGGAAAAGCAAAGTGTGTAAGATCCCCTCAACATCCATTTGTGGCAAAAGTAAGTAAGTCAGCATCAAAATTGGTAATTCAAACTGAACCTAACAATTTGATAAACATTCTTGGTAATTTAAATGAACAAACTGACATGCTAAGAGTGAAAAACAAGCAAAATGTTGCTTCATTTATATTTTTCCCTAAATGTAGAAAGAAACATGCTTTGCATAAATGTCCATGTGATAACATTAAAATGTGTAAAATTTTTGCAGGATCACATACTACCGAAGATTGCCCATCATTACCAAGGTTGAAGGCAATTTACCAAAAGGATAATGGAGCAAATCAAGCACAAGAGCAACTTTGTTATGTAGCTCCAAGAGGGCTATGGCAGCCTCATCAACCCAATATGATGCAATATCCTTATGCACAGTTTCAAGGTTATGCACAACAACCTCAAAGTAATTGGAGAACACCCTTGCCTTGGAAACCTTGGCCATCTCAATCCCAACCTCAAAACCAACCTTGGAAATTTTGGCCATCTCAGTCGCAACCTCAAAACCAATCTTGGCAACAAAGTTGGCAAAGGCCCTATAAAGGAAATCCACCATATCCTCAATCTTTCCCTCTCTATCCTCAATACCATCATCAATGTTATTCATACCATTTGCCTCCACCACAACATCAATATCACCCTCATTTGACCTCAATCCAACCTTTTCCATTACCATCCACACACACACCCAAAATATTCCCCACTCCACTACCTCCACAACCATTTCATATCCCCAACAATAAAACACCTCAATCAACTTACAATTATGAGGTATTGCAAAATGATTCACCAGCTGTCATTGAAGAACAACAAACAGAAGAAGAAGACTCAGGTAAGGTCCAAGAATCAGGGATGTCTATTGATAAAGAGAAGATATTGGAACCAGAGATTGAAAAGTCTCATGCATGCCTATCACTAGATTCTATGAATGAAGATCATATCTCCGAAGACTTGAATTTCATGATAGAGGAAAGACAAGGAAGACAAGATTACATTGAATCTTGGTTCAATTCAGTCATTGGATTCCAATGCTCAATTATTCAATATCTTTTGACATCATCTAAATCAAGACAATTGGCATCTCATATACAGGTACATATCAAAGAGTGTCTTTCAAACCTACATATGAGTTCATCTATCATCTTGTTACAGACATGGTTCCACTAGAAGTATTCATATACTTGAACAAGATTTTCTTTTTCAAGTAGAGTAGGACATAAAAAAAAAAGTAAAAAATAAAAAATAAAAAATAAAGAGAAAAATAAGTCCTATTGTGAAAACCAGCTTGTTGGCGCAATTGGACATGAGCTTTGTTTGAAAACCAGGCAACTGGCGGGCAAAGTTCACAATAAGTTCTGCAATTTCATGATGGTTTCAATCTTTCATGGTTCTTCAAATCATTCTTGGTTCTATGCTCGAGTTGGATGATGTGGAATTACTTAAGGTCCACCTTCCAACAGATCTTGTCCCATCGACCTCAACACTTTATCTGGGATCAAGATTAGAGATTATTTGAAGTGCCTTGGAGCTTGCATTCATCAATGGAAAGCCTCCTCATTGATAACAATGGGAATACAACAATGTCTCTTGATTGTCAAATCTTGCAGGCGACTCGACTTCGACACATTCATTCGTCCCTGTCAAGATGCACTGAGGTACCTTGACACTCATTTACATTATCGGTGAGTTTTCTCACATTGGTTAACGATTTTCATTATTGATCAGTAATCCAATGATTTCTTCCCATGCTCAACTTCGACACATTTATTCGCATGGTAAGAATTGTACCATGAATGTTGGCTTTGATGAAGACTAATGGTTTTATGGAATCAACAACAACTTGCAGCAGTACATTTTATTAGTTTCTTGTAGCAGCATGTTCATCTTCTTGTCAATTCAACCACAGCTGCGGAAAGTGGCAGTTTCTGCAGCTATTGCTGAAGCAGCCTGTTTTCGTCTTTTTGCAACTTTTTCCAGAAGGCAGTTTTGGCGCAATTGTTGCAAGAGATTGGAGCAGAAATAAAAAATTCTGAGCTTCTTGGTTTTCTCAAAATATGATAAATTGAGTAATACGTGAACAGAATTTGGAAAAAATCAATTTTTAAGGGTATTTCAGAAGGGCTTTTGAGACAGATTTTCAATTTTCAGCATTATGGACATAATAGGACAGATTTGAGTATTTTTGCACAGCAGCACCTTTTCTTCATCAAAATGAAATTCTGGAAGCATGTGGCAGTAGAGATGGTAAAAATACATAGTTTCCCTTTGGAATCACTCAATTTTGCCTTAAAATGAGTTCGTGGCGTACTTTTTTGTTGCAACATTGGGCAAAATGAAGGGTGAAACAGGGCACAAATTGATTTTGTCATAACTTTCAAACCGTGCATCCGTTGGTCCTGAAATTTTTATGGTAAATGCATTGAGGTAGGGTGAATAAACACAGAAAATTTCAGAAAATTTCAGTGTGTATTGTTCAAGAAATTGGCCACTTTCACCTACAGTCATTCCTCATCTTCCGGGAGATCCGTGTAACCAATGGCAGAGATTTTTCGTCGGAAAATGCATAATAATATTGGTGACAACCTCAAAAAAATTTAGGGAAGTCTGATGTACCATTTGAGAGAAATTCCAAAATTCATTTCATTCTACAATTCCACTCCATCTCACTCCATTTTCACTCCATCTCACGCCATTTTCATTTCATTTCACAAGTCCATTCCACTTTCACTCCATCTCACGCCATTTTCATTTCATTTCACAAGTCCTATTCCACTTTCACTCCATCACATTTCACATCCATCTTCCATATTCATACTTCATTTCTTTTTACAGATTGCATGTTGCAGTCACATCTTATTCAGCAGTTCTAACATAATTGTACAGCCTACAAAGAGATGATGATTACAGGAAATTGAAGGATTCTGTTTTGAAGACCAACAAGCTAAAAGAGGACCAAAGGAACAACATCAAGCACAACAATTAACAAGGTCAAAATTCTGAGGTAAATTGTGAAAATTATTTTAATAGCAAAAAGTTAAAACATGAAATAGATACAATGTGTATAATCATATGTTTCCTAAAACAACCTATCATTCGAATTGATTAACATATTTTGGCCATATCCCTTATCCAACATTCCAACCTACTATTCCACATCTCCTTAAGATTGTATCATTCACTTATTTCACCACAAGTTCATCATAAATTCTCCATCAGATCCATAGCCACTTCATTTTCCCTTATAGCTTAATTACCTCCATCCATTCACTTCCATTACACTTTGTAGCCAATCCATCTCTAAGTGCAGAAAGGTAATTCTAAGGGTGAAGCATCATTCTTCAACTAATCCATCTTCAGACACAGAGATACAATTTCAAAATAAAGCATTATACTCTGTAGTCAATCTAGCTTCAAGCATAGAAAAGTAATTCTGAAAGGAAGATAATCTGCACAAAGGAGGAATGTGGCTAATTGTCAGGACACAATCAGTTGAAGTCAAGTATTTGGAAGGATATCCACAATTCAAGGAGCTACTACAATAAGAAGGGAGGCTAAATTTTATAGAGAAATTTGATGGCTTCCATAAGGAGATTATAAAATCTTTTTCCAAATATTTTGATGGAGCAGAAGAAGAAAATCTGACATGGTTATTGAAAATAAACTTGACACTCAACTACAAGAGGAAGATGAAGAACTAATTTCTGAAAAGTTAACAGAGATTAGAAAATAGATTAGGGCCAAAAGAAGCAGGAAGATAAGGTTGGATGTTCTAACAGAGGTTTCAAAGCACATGGAATAAGTTTTGATGAAATTGCATGAGGACATGCAATAGTCTTGCAGTGGGGGTATGTTGAGCCCTAGAATTGCCTTCTCTTTTACAAACCTTCACTTCATTTCATCATTATTTTATCACTTCATAAGCCTAAAATCAATGAAGAATGATTATGATTGCTTAAAGGTTACATGAAATTGATTAACATATTGTATTTTCATGATTTTTGCTATTTTAACAATTTTCTGCAAAATAGCTACAGAATACAGGCATTCCGTAGCTGACCGCGCATTCCGTAGCTGATCCCGCATTCCGCAGTTGTTTTACAGTTTGAGTGGGTTACATGTGTCGTCTCAAAGAAAGGCGCATATGGGAAAATTCCAAACTTCATCCACATCATTCCTTGCTCCCTACAAAGTCTGAGCACAATCCTACATGTGGTTATGCACGTGGGAAACCAAAACCAAGAGGTAGAGTTCTACCGGGACACAGACTCTACAGCTGTCTGCAGCAAAAGTACGCAGCCTTCAATAAGAGTTTTAATTCGAATAGGAATGGGAAAGACAGTAATCCCTGCATTATCTCAAGTTCTGTTATGTAATTTCATTATAAATATGACTTGGGAGACCAAGCAACGCTAGTTAGATCTTAGTGAGATTTTGGCTTTTGCTGCTAAATTTCAGAACCGTGAATACTCTGTTTTTCAGTCTTATTTTCCTTTAATGAAGAAGACATCATTGCTTTGAACGTGTTGAGTTGATCTTGAGTTAGATTCCGTCTGGTGGTAGAGGGCCCCTGCCTCCTGCATGGCTTTACTTTCATAATTTAGATAAGTAGCCTTAGCTTGATTTCGTTTTCAATTTCCAATTTCAATAGTTTTATCAACTTCATGTTTTCCACGTTCATTTACATTACATATTACAGTTAGTTGCACTGTGGTTTAATACTCCAGAGTTAGAATGCATGTGGTTCAGTTCTGTTATTTCATTTTCAGTTTGATAATGACTTTCTTTAGTTTAGTTTTAATTCATTTTGTTTCAAGTAGATTAATGAAATTCTAATTTAGTTGTAATCATTGTCCTTTAATATTGATAGATAGTGTTCTAGCTTGATGTTATCCATTGTATTTTAAGTAGTTCTAGTTGTCAAAATTAGTCTCTCGGCCTTCATTATTCACAACTTACTTTTGTTCTGAATTTTTATTAATATATCATCACATGAACAGAGGTCAGTAATATCAGTTTAAGGCTTTGATTATTCTGCAAATCTTTTACAAATTCACCAATAGCCTTTTTCCCAAACATTATTCTAGAAAATCTCTAAATTTCTGAATAAGGCTTAGTTTTGATAAGTCAAGTTGCAGAATAGAATAACTTCAGCATCATAGGATAATTTAGATTTTTTGTAATATTGTGAGTTGATTGTTTATTTAGGAGAAAATTTCATTTACACTTAGCTTGTTCATTTTCTCAGGTCCATTTCAATTTCATGTTGTGAGTTTACAATAGAGTCATTATCAAGCTTTGTATTTGTTGGTTGCTAGTCATAGTTAGACTCTGTTTTGTTTCAGCATTTGCATTTATTTACCATCATAATTTAGGCTTTACTCTGTTTTGACATAGTCAATAGCTTCTTTGCACCAGTATTTAGCTCCTTTCCTTTTCAAACATAAAACCATAAAAATACCAAAAACATCATAAAACACTAGACACAACGAAGTAGGAAGAGGTTACTTAGGCACATATGGTGCACTTCACTTCAGCAGTTTACTGACCCTGGTTGACAATTAATGAACTCAATTTAGGAGACTAGGTTGAGACCAAACACCAAGAAAACCAATGAATTACCAAATAAATATGATCAAAATGTTGGTCGTGTTATAATATACTGTAAATTAGCTACTAATAATCATATATATGCAAATTTTAGTCATTGTTTAAAACCAATTCATGACCAGAGAAATATGACTAAATTTTTGTCGTGTTAAAATATATTGTAAATTAGCTACTAATATTTGTATAAAAACATAATTTATTTGTCATTTGTAATTACAAATTAATTATTTGCAGTAGTTATTTAGATTTTTTTGGTAGTTTCGTATTCATTATATAAACGACTAATTTAGTAGTTTATATTCATTTAATTTATTTTAATTAATAATCATTATAAATGACTAATTTATTCATATATTCATTTTATTTTTGTTCAACATTAATCAATATAAACTACTATTTTAATAATTTTAGATTGATTTTATGTGTTCATTATTAATCAAAATAAATTAATTAGTATGATTTTGTGACTAAATTGAAAAAATGTCATACAATGTGCATTGGTTCATCTAATATTGCAAAGTTACATATGTTAATTAAAATACTAAACAATATCAAGTGAAACTATAAATAATTTCAACCACATAAATTATCTTATATCAAATATCAAGTATTACAATATAAGTTTTCAAATTAACATTGATTGGACTACAATTTATAGACGAAGTGTTATTTAATCACTGCAAAACATTATCGTTATCTTTTCAAGGCATTGTAGGTAAATTCACCAACTCTGAATAATTGACCATGGGTCTCTATGTGTGTGTCTTATGCAAGATATTGACTTTAAGGGTATCACTAGACCGGTTCTCTTCTCTCTCTTTTATCATTTGTATCTCCAGTATTAGTGTTCTCCTATTTCTTCAATCTTGTTTCTTACCATCAATATTGAGTTCCTTTTCTGAAAATAAAATAAGATACAATGCATAGTGTAAGACATGAAAGACGATGAACACTATAATATAAACTAAATTAGACTATAAAGGATTTATATGAAATATACCTCAACATCAACAACGTTAAATCCTTTCTTACCCATAAAATCAAGAAGCTCGAACAATTTTTCTTTAGCTGAGCGATAGTGGCCACTATGTTGCTAGATGAATTTTATAAATAAAGCAAATAAAACATCACCATATAAAATAACACCGTAGAAACTTAATATTCAACATTCAAGGAAATATTCGGCACAATCATGCCAACTAAGTTACATGCTAAAAAACTGAAGCTATAAATAACTTATTAAGAAAAATAATCTAAGGTATGATGTACAATCATTGTCGTTTTATTCACAAAAACATTTTTTTCTCTAACGCATGAACTTTGTAAAGTATATAAATAATATGTGCTCCAATAACAACATGAAAGCAAATTTTTCTAATAGTTATGAATATCTTTCAACACAAAATAGTTAAAATGATTTCAATCAATATCATGTAATACCAATTTCATCTTCAAGCTTTGGTTGTTTTTTAAATGGACATGATACCAAGTATTTTTAATTTTATAGTTTTTTTTTTGGAAAATTAGTCTATTTCTATTCGAAAGTGTATGGTACAAGGTGGATTAAAAACAATAGAGGCTAGATAACGGGGAACTGGAAATGAAGAGGCATTCGACCTCGGCCCCATTGAGTATCCAAGAGAGAAGCGAGAGATACAAGAAGAAAAGAAAGGGAGCCACAAGACAAACACTAGAATCTACCCAGATTGGGTTGCATCCTTAGTGCGACATGTATTTCCTTTCTTTTATGAAAATTTGAACCAGCCACGCTGGGGTTGTTGGGCTAGTACCAGTTGGAGCCTGTAGGTGTCTAAAGGAGTGGGTTCCTTATCAGAATCTGAGGAGGAGGTTTCATGAGACCATTTTTTACCACTTGAGGGACCGGTGGGAACTTCAGGGTCTACCGAGGTCATGTCCTTCTATAGCTTTGCAACCTCCACCTCTTCTTCGATCTCTTCCTCATCCGAGCTGAAGGAGTCGATGTCATCCATGGGAGGTAGAACACATCGCTTCCAGCTCTTGGAATTTGATTTAAAGATGTTCTTCTTCTTTTGGGCGAGGAAGGAAGAGCAAGAGTTTTGAAGGTGTCCTATTTGATGGCAGTGGCGTCATCGGAAGGTTGTATTCTCATAGTCCAGGATATGTGTCCTATGGAAGTCTCTCACTTTGAGAATGATTTGATATGGTAGGAATTTGCCGATGTCTATTTCAGCGCATATTCTACCGATGTATATTCCTGATTTCCCTGTGCAGGTGTTCATTTCCAGAAAGCGTCCTAGAGTATTTCTGATTCCTTGAAAGATAGAAAAGCGCCATTGAAGGGCCAGTAAATTTGGGAGCCTGATCCAGATAGGAAGCTTGGTAATTACGGCCGTGGAGGCATCGAAGTCTTGGAACCATGGCGTGAGGAATAACCCAACTTTTCCCTAGAACTAGGGTCCTCCTTTTAAGGCCTTTTGATATTCCTCCTCGAAAGAAAATATAACTATGAAGAAACCTTTTGAGCAGAAGAAAATCCTATTGTTATTAGTCCAAGCGAAGTGAACCCATTGATAGAGATATGCTGAGCGTGGTCATAATCCATTAAATCGGAAAATTATGGAATTTTCTGCAGATGATTGAAACTAGTCATCCACTATTGGGTGGGAGATTTCAATCGCTGGTATCTCCTCTGTTTTGTCCACTAAAAAAGGCTTGGGAGCCCCAGGAGGTGGAGCAACATTTTGGGGGTGTTGTGCATGAAAACATCCTTGTATGAGAGAGCTTGTGCAAAGGAGGGCTGCCTAGAAGCCCCTCCTCATAGACAAAGGGATAAAACCAAAGTAGTATTTTTCTCAATATTATAAAAATAGAGTGGGAGAGTGTTTTTGAGCTGTTTACCTCTGTAAAGGAATCACTGCATTATAGAAGGGATCCTCAGCATGAGTTTGAGGACCTGCACTAGACTTTACACCTGATCCGCAGATCGCACCCAGCTGAGTAGTGTTTTGTTGTTGAGGAGTATGATATAGATCTAGAAGGAGGGGGTAATATCTACTTTTTCGAGAGATGCGCGATGGAGTGAGGATCCGATATGGATCGGAGGTAAACTATGGATGGAAACATTTTCCCTGTTAATGGCCTTCATAGGTGCAAATATCTGATTCACATAGCTATTGATGGGGTCCTTTACTCTGGAGCGCATCAGACTAAGATCTACGCAGAATGTTACCAAGGTCAAGTCGCGGCATGTGGGCCTGGATAGATCCTGAGGAGGAGGTGGTGGGCGGAGCCAGGCCTCCATCGAATCCTTGCTACTACGATTAATGGAGGTCTTGTGCTTGGACAGAGAGTGAACAGCCTCAACAAGTTCATTAGCCTTCAATTCATCACATCCATTTTGAAACAGAGCTTCCACATCTTCCAGGGTTTTTGGTGCGGGCTCTTGCTCAGCAACTGCGGTTTCTCCATTACAGGTTTCTTTCTCAGCAGCCACAGCTACTCCATTACAGGGTTCTTGCTCAACAACTGCATCTTTACCATTATAGGTCTCTTGCTCAGTGGCCATGGCTTCCCTGTTACAGAGCTCTTGCTCAGTAGCTGAAGTTTCCCCATTACAAGGGTCTTGCTCAACAGCCATAGCTTCCCCATTATAAAAAATGATCCCATTCATGAGAAAACCTTCGACTGGGGAAGATATGGTAGTTGCGTCAAAATCATCTTTGGCTTCATTACCTTCTTCCACCCCGGTTCGAGCCTCTGGGAAGTCCGGGGTGCCAGGCTCGGCTACACTAGCAGTGCTATTTTCAACAGGGGGTTCCCTTGGATTTTCACCCTTGACTAGAGTTAAATCCTCGACCGCAGTGTGCTCCTTTGGAATGCTAGTTTTCATAGGGTCTACAGACGATGAAGACATGCGACCGATCCAACCAGAGAGACTTGAATCTTTCGACAAAATTGAGAGTGTTATAATATACCAATGTGTTTTCTTACACAGGACACACTTTTATGTTCATTTTTAATTTCATAGTTAAAATACAAAGAAAAATAAAAATAAATGTTGAAAATGCAATCAAACAATAAAGAGAGGATATCATGGAATGGACTTTGCAATTATAAAAAAATTATTTACCTCTCCATTGATGTATTCTCATGCATTCCTAAATAATTTTCTTGCCCAAAAAAACCATGAGGTGAAAGAATCACAACATTAAATGGAATCGGAATACCTACTAGAATCATTTCCAAAGTCTATGGCTCAAGGGTCTGAAGGATCTCCAACAAAAAATGAATCATATCCAAGACGTGATCTACATTTTCTCCCCATCCTTTTTCCAATCACATTTCTTGTAACTTACCCACACCAAAATCAAGTAACAATCAAATGAAGGAATTACATTTGTTTTTGTATTTTTTATCTATAAAATTTGAATATAATTTGTTTCATGAACATATTAATTCATATTTAAAACCTTGTTGTCATGAGAAGGTATCAATCAAGTAGGACATTAGAAAAATTGACGTCAATGAGGTCCTCTAACAACTTCTACAATATCAATATTTTTCTTGTTGTGATATCCTGGATAGAAAAAATAACATAGCTACAAAAGAAAAAGCCATAGATTAATTATGTTCAAAATATGTATATGGTGTATTCTTAGGTATATTTTTAAGATGTCCCTCTATCTTTACTGAAGCAGATTGTATCCTGGTTAAACTCTGTATCCTTTCATTCAACATCAATTTCTGCAAGATAAATGCCACACACTATTCTTTTGCCATTTCTAAACATTCTATGTATTTTAAATTTAAAGTCACATAAAAGCAAGAGACAACCATTTTATAACCAAAACAAACAAAAAAACAATGCCTCTAATAAAAATTCACACCTCAGAAATTACTCTGACACATGCTTAGGCTGAAGGTGAGATTATTCAAATCATCTTTAGGTCATATTTAATGGGATATTTGTATGTTTACCATGATGCCAATTTTGTGCTAAAAGTAATATATAAATCCAATTTATTATCAGTGAAATTCAAGTATAATTCAGAAAAATAATGTCATTGCAAGGTAGTGGAGAGAGAAACATATTCATAATTAGGCTTCTCTATTTTAGAGTTATTTGAGTTGAGTTTGTATTTGAATATATATTTTTCTCTAAATAATTGAAATAGAAAGATTAGAATTGAGAGAGCCCTATGATTTTTTAATCAATTCATATTATATATCTCTAAAATAACCAGGGAATCCTTCTCTGTTACTTTATAGAGATTTATTGATCATATAATAATAATGAATTAGCTATCCAACACAATGATGCAATATATTAACCAAGGAAATAAAAATGACATGGTTTTTATATTTGTGTGCTCGAAGGAAATCTAACAATGGTTATGTGCTTTCTTTATCATGAAATAGTCTTGAATATGAATGTCAGTTCAAAAATTAAACTCCATTACCAATAAGATATGGTTGTGCTAGGTAAGGAAAGGATGGAATGAAGGGCTCAAGGTCTATCTCCAATACATAGTTATCCTTGTCACTAAAAAATACAAAGTTGTCATCATTTTCTTATCCAGGTAAAATAAAAGTGAGTGTGTATTTGTGCACCTATGATAGTATATGAAAAAGAGAGCACTAGTGTACTGTAGAGCACCATATATCTCTCCACCATATACTAGTGTATCCTCAACACTACTGTATAGACCACTAAAGGATGGAATCCTTTATTATACTTAACACTATTATACAATGTTCTAACTAAAAACCTCCTAAAGGAAGAGACATGTGGTTGGAACATTATCCAAACCCCATGGATTCCCAATATTCGAGAAATGATTGACCATGGAGATAAAAATGTAATATGGAAATCAAGACCAATATCCTCACATTTTTTAGTGTCGTTCCATAGGTTGTGGATTGAGAAGTCCACTTTAAGAGGACATTAGCATTCATATTGTGCATCATACAATAGGTTACCGGGCATTGTGAAAAAACACAGAAATCACATCATCTAATTATTTCAATGATACTAGTGCTATCTCTATAGACAATTAGATTCAAATTAAAGTCAAAATATCTCTACAAACAATTAGATTCAAACAATTCAAGTCGAAATAACGAAAAATTTGAGAAGCATTTTAATTTTGCAGTAGAATGTACCTGCCCAACCAAAAAGAGCTAAGCATGAAGTCCATTTTTGTTGAGGATGGAGTTGATAAATCATACAATTGGGTTCAGTCAACATATAATTTAGAGGTAAACAGAGCGGAGCGTAATCGCATAGTGTGCCTGTCATGAACCTGTGATGTGCATATATCGTGGTAGAGAATAGAGCTTAAGATTGATCCCCTCTAATATTAGACATATCATGGGTAGGATAACATTAGTTTGTTTATAAGGTTCCATTAACAGAGCGGAGCGAGTAATGAACAAGTTCAGAAATGCTTACAGACTCTTACAGAGTGGAGCTATTTATTTTATAAAAAATTTCTGTATGTTGTGTGGGCACATGGGTTAGCAGGCAATTATTAATGGATGCCAACATGAATTCACAAGGAAATTTCCTATGGCTAGGCTGCATATCAAGATGTCGTTCTGGCGATTGGAGAGGGAACATCGATAGAATATGAAATCACTCGGGTGATTGAGATGTCGCACCTTCGCGGGGCACCAAACACGTAGATCCAAAGAAAATCCATCCCCACCACAGAGATCTGGATCGGTGCTACCATCACAAAAATAGTGCCAAGTTGTAAAACAATCTCAATTATCAAGGAAGGATCTACCATCTATAACACCTAGGGTTTATCACGAAAACCCTAAATTTAGGGCCTAGACATTTTAATCATTTTTTTCGTGTTGATCAATCCAATTCCAGTCCAGAGTGATACTATGGCTAAAAAAAAGAACTCAAAAATAAAGCAAGAAGTTTGAATTTCCAAAAAATAAAAACAAAGAAAGTGAAAAATACTTTCGAATCCCAATAATTTGAAGTGCCTAAATGAGAGACACTTATTGATCTGTGTTGCAATCAAGCCAACTTGAATCTTCCACTTTTTTCATATGAGCCCCTGTTCGTTGCTTTCGATAATCAAAATGCAGATTTTTACCCATAGCATCCAGCCTCTCCCCATTAAACAGTTATTTTTGTGGCCATCTGAACTACCGACCTCCCTACCTAAGCATGATATAGTAACAAGAAAATCCAACCAATGCAAACCTAACCACTAGCCGTAAACCATCTAAGCTCTCTCTTAACCTGACTAACTCTAGCTCGAGCCCCCGTAAAGTCATCCATTGACCCTACCTAAATCTCTATCCTGTTAGCCTCTACGCTTTCTGCCCTGCCCTCCGTAGAATTTTGAAAACACCGAATAGCCCACCGCCCAAAATAAGTAACTTAGGTTTGAGCCGATTTAGGATGGGTGGATTATAATAAATGATTTTCATAACATTTCACACACCAAAATTTATTTTGATTAACACATTTCACATTAAACTTATTTATTTTACTCAGTTTCTTAATTTTTTTAATATTAAAAGTTAGTTTTAATTTTCTCCATGTTGTAGATCATTTGATGATAAAATGAGTTGTTTATGATAGAATGGGTTGTTAAGGCATTTCTTATGATGATGTTGGGTTAAACTTGGATTAGCTCAGGGATGTGAGGCAATGTGAGTACACTTGGAGGTGAATGTGATAATGTATAGAATGGATCCCATATCACTTAAATACAATCTCACTATAATTGTGGATTGTGCCATATACAAAAAATAACAGTAAGAATAATAATCTTATTTTCTTAATTTTATTGAATTAATTATTAGCAAAATTATATGTTATTGAAAAAAATGATATTATTGGAGGTAGTTTACATGATGGAAATAAGGGAAAATGATTTTCTTGTAACAATTTTCTAAATTATGTCTCCACTCAAAAAATCTCATAGAAAAAAAAGTCTTGTCCCCACCTAGAATGCCTAAAAGGAAACTCTCAAGGAAGCTATCCAATGTCACCTTGGTGGCTTTATCTCACTCTTTAAACTACAAGAAGGGTATCCTTCTCCACGGGGGAATCCTTAAAGATCAAGCTAAGCTAGTTTATTGAGTAATGAAGGGAAAGATTGAGCTAATCTAGGTTATTTAGTTATGAAGGGAAGTTCCTGAACGAATACTAGTGATTTGACACTGCTCACTCTCAAAGTAAAAGGAGTGGGATAAGTGTGCGAATAGTCAAACAAACTATGAATTCTTAACAAATTTTGACTGATTCTAATTCAACAAATATTCTTATTCATGCAATGAAATTATACTTGAAAAATGAGAGATAAAACTTGCTCAATTAACCATATAATGTGAGAAGCTAGTGAAGCATATATACAATGGCACAATAAAAATAGAAAATGAATAATAAAATGTGTCAATAAATGTAAGGAATTAGATCATTCATTTATCATATTCATGAGCATTGGAGATTGAGATTTTGTTATCATCATTAAGATACTATTCCACAATTAAGAGTAAAATCAATAAAAAAAAGTTAAATGTGGACTACTTACACATTTGTAACATTCAAATGTCATCCATCAATTTATCACCATTTATAGTTGGGTAGTTTGTAATCATAGGATTCAGAACCAAAAGATGTATTTGTAACATTCCAAAGTTTGTAATTACAACTAATGAACCATGAGAAATACCATTCCCATGTGAGCACATTAACCACTATGTATTTAGAACAAATTTCCATTAAGACTAGAGATCAATGTAAGTTTTAACACAACCATAAATAATAAGAAATTCCATATGTGATCATCAAATATTTAAGAATTGTGTGCATTTTCTAAATTTTGTGAGTGCACCAATAGTTGCACTAATGGGCGTCAATCACTATCTCTTTATGTGTTTTAGGATGTGGCATTCCAAATTATAAAGTGATGATACGTCTAAAAAAAGGCAAGGACGTAAACCATCAAGACAATCTTAAAAATAGTGAATTGTTAGCCTTATGAACCAAGTCATTTCACATTCCCATGCATTAATTTTTGTAAGGGTGTGGTTAAAATGTCAAATATGTTCAAAAAATGTAAGAAATAAATGTATCAAGAACAACCATGATGAAAATTTGTAAACCCTTTTCAGAATTATTAAAGAGCTTAAATATCAAGGTGTTTCGTGCATTCATGTTCTCATGTGAAGCTTAAGAGTGTTTAATATGTCATAGATCTGTTACCTAGATATGTCAACTCCAACATGAACATGTAAAAATATTATATTGTGTCCTTACAAGTAAAGAGTTAATCATTTTTAATTTTGTCAGTTATTATCTAGTCATATATTTTAGTCCAAGACTAAATTAGTCATTTAAGTTAGTTGATTTTAGTTGAGTCACTTAATATCTAGTCATATATTTAATCCTTAGACTAAATTAGTAATTTACATTAGTCATTTTTAGTTCGATCAATTAAAATGGTTCAAATTTAGTAGTAATTCACCTAAAATAATTGTGGTGACTAAATGTTTTAGTCGCATAGTCACTAATATCTAAATTTGTACTAGTGGTTCATATGGGACAAGTTTACATGATCGGATCTTGCAGGAAGGAAAATAGGAAAATAGGTACAAGGATATTAGGCACATGTTACAACATGGTACAATTTATCAAGATGTGGACTAGAATCTCACAACGGATGGTCTATTCATATTTAGGGACATGATCTATGTGTTGGACAACATTGAGCTCAAGAATATCATCTTGAGTGAATTTTATGTTAAGCCATATTCAATTCATCTAGGATAGCAGAAGACATTGGAAGTGTTGAAGGAGTTCTACTATAGGCCAAATCTGAAGAAGGAAGTGGCACCATTTGTGGCTATATGTTTGGATTTTCATCAAATAAAGGAAAAATGTAAGAATCCAGGTGTTTTACTACATACAATACCCATTCCAAAGTGGAAATGGGAGGTCGTTTCTAAGGATTTCATCACAATTTTTCCGATGATATCCAAACAAAATGATTCCATCATTGTGGTGGCGAACAGGTTGACAAAGGTAACACAATTCATCCGAGTGAAACCTACTTATTCAACTAATTATGTAGCATAGGTATTCATGAGATATGTAGTGAGGATTCATGGTGTAACAATGAATATTTTTTCATACACAGATGCTAAATTCACTTCTAGGTTCTAGAAAGTGTAATTTTCAAGTTTGGGTACAAAGTTGGCCTTCAACACATCTTATCATCCGCAGACATATGGATAGACAGAGAGGGTCAAAAATATTTTAGAGTACATTTGAAGAATGTATGTTATGCATCCACAAAACAAGTGAGAAGAGAATCTACCTATGGTTGACTTTTCTTACAACAATGGCTATGAGGAGTCATTGGTGATGAGTTTGTTTGAGGCACTCTATGGGCATAGTTTTAATACTCCCATCATTTGGATGATCCAGTGAACATAGTTTTGGTTGGACTAGATACGTTGGTAGAGATGGAACATGAAATGAAATTTATCAAGAATAATCTAAGGCAACATAGGATAGACAGAAATGTTGTTCAGACTAGCACATAGAGTTTAAGGAGTTTTAGGTTGGGGAGCATTTGTACTTGCACATCAAACCTAAGAAGAGCTCCTTCAGGATTGGGGCATGTGTGAAGCTGGGACGTCGATATAATTGACCTTTTGCGATCCTTGATAGATTTGGACCAGTGGCCTATAGACTTTCACTACCTCTGGCAGTGAATGTCCAGGATGTTTTCTATATTCAATTGATTAAAAGATATGTAAAGGATGTTGATCATGTTATAAATTAGTGTGTATTGTAGGCTGAAATAGAAGGATAATTCCAAATGAAACCTTAGTGTATTTTGAATAGAAATATACTCATGCTCCAAAGCCAAGCAATTTAGGAGGTTAAAGGGAAGTCGAAGAACTTTGGGCCCAATGAAACTACATGGGATATGGCTAATTAGATGTGGTCTATGTATCCTTCATTATTTTCCGGTTGAGAAAAATCAGTTTTGTTATATGTATACATGCATATGGATCTAAATAGCACCATGAGTTGTGTTATAAAGCTCCAATAATCGGTCTGGGTGTCATGTTGGCTATCATTTTCAATAGGTTTCTCATTGTAAATAGTACATGGAGCTAAGTTATAAAGCTCCATGGGAAATATATTTTGGTTTTAGGGATTTTTCAGGTCATAGGTGTCATTGAACACCGAGGATGATGTTCCCTTAAGCGGGAGGGGTGTGTAACAACCTTAGGTTAAAAATTCATGTAATAAAGTTAATAAAGGAAAAATAACACCAAGGTCATGGGACACATATTCCAAGGTGAATGTTGGGAAAAACATCCTTCTGGGTCTATAACAGCCTCAGGTTAAAAATCCATGTAGTAAATTTAATAAAGGAAAATTAAGACCAATGTCTTGGGACACATATTCCAAGCTAAATGTGGGGAAAAACATCCTTGTGTGGGCGCTAATTTGGTTTATTATGGCTAAGAAAAATTGCTAAAGGCAATAGACAGTAATTAGAATTTTATTTATGAAAATAAAGGAAATTAGGTGAAAACGAAGGTGAAATAATTTAGATTTCATGTGAGGTGGAAAATGAATGAAAATAATGGAAAATTTAAGAAATTAGAGGCCTCATCGATAAAAAGGATTCTCAAGATCGGTACACAACTTTGGAAAGTTTAGTTTTGATCTTTCTCTCTTTATTCTCTCTTTCGTACTATTGCACACTTAGCTTTTTCTTGGAGCGCTCTAGCATTGTATCAAGGAAAGCAAAGGAAGGAAAAATAATGAAAAGGGAAGCTAATATCAAGCAAGGAAGAGTTGGATGAAGTGCCTGCAATGAGATTACTAGTAGGTATCGAGCTGCATGCATGATTTCCTTGCTAATTTTGGCATGTATGTATATGCATGTGTGTATTTGTTTCTCTTGTTGTCACTGACATGGGTTTTTCCAAGTGTGATAGTGTTTTTCAACCTTTATTTTCCATTTGCAGAGAGCCATGGTGTGACGCGGTTTCTATTAATTGGCTAACCTAGACTGTTGGATAGTTTCAAACCTGAGTCACATGGTCTCAGGAGGAAACAAAAGGCCTAGGAATCCATGGATTGGTGAAGCTAGGATTTTGATAAATCCTTATTTTGTATACCCTCATTAGTCCTAGGAATCCTCGACCGATGAATGGCGAGATATACGGTAAATACTAGAGGGTGGACATAGAAAAATTCCTCACGGTTTACGTCGAGATATATGAAGGCATCCATGCTTGTATAGGCTTAGTCATCCCTGTATGTGTTGGGATTGCGGTAAATCCTGGTAGTGTATATTGCTTGTTTAGGGCTAGGAATCCCTTGGTAGGATTGTGATAAAGCTTGGTTTTATAGATGGGGGATTATTCCTAGGAATCCATTGGTGGATTACTATAAATGTTGAGGAAGACTTGGTATTTTGTTATAAGTCCCACATTCATGCTTGGAACATGGAATGAGGATGATTGGACTAAAGAAATATTTGGTTCAACCCAATTATTTTCTGGTGGTACGTGGAATTCCCTTAACTGGTATCATTTTTAATATGTTAATAAGATATATTTCCCTCTTGTGTATTATGTGTAAATGTGCTTGGTTATTATGTGATGTTAATGGTTGTTATATCAATGTTAATATGTTGGCCATATGTTGCTTGTAAGTGTGATTTATGGAAGACTTGAGTTATGGCTCTCATCATGTTTTGCTTATTAAAGGAAATTTTAATGAATGCATGACCTAATATATGATATTGCAGCTATTATGAGAGGGCATAAGACCTTCTTGAAAATTCTCACATAAGTATGAAGTCTCAATGCTCAGATATGTTTATATGGCTTGTAGATTACATGTTCATGATGTGTTTGATAGAATGTATATCATGGGTAGGCCTTGTCAAGTCCGATCCTTATTCAATTTTTTCATCAGAATCTTTTTCATCTTGTTATATATCATTTCTGAGAGTTCCATCAAGTTTTGGGCAGAGGCATCAGTCTTGTCCCAAAAAACGTGGCTCAAAATCTGGGGTTGATGGCACATAACTACATGAAAAGGTTTCAGTCACATGGAGGGCTTGTCATGGGTGTGACTGGGGGTCTAGTTCAATAAAAAAGTAGGTTAAATCAAGGGTTTGACAAATGGAGTGGTTGGTTAGCCCCTCATAGTCTTGTAGCTTCTAAGGAGGATCAGTTTGGTTTTGGTTTGTTGATTCCAGTTCCTTAACTATAATTGGGAATTTTAATCATATCATAGTAGCGCTTCGTAATATGTTTACCCTGGTGGACTGGTTATCTTTGGTAAATTTGGGAGGAGGGTTTTATACCCTTAATGGTGCATGCATGAATTAAAGGAACCCATTTCTCAAAAAAAGTATATATACTTGCTTTTCCATACATCCTGCATAACACAACAGGTAGTATTTGATAAATCTTCCTCAATTTATTAGCCTTGTAAATACTATCCAATTTATGGTTGAACTTGTGTGGCTCTCACCACCAAGACTTCAATATGTATTTAATTGATGCATGAAATCTATCAAACCACCCAATATTGAAAGTCTCCTAACGTTTTGATATCTTGCAATAATTTTAAATTTCCAATATTATGAATGATGTCACTGGTTCTCCTTGATCAATTTTGATTATATATTGATCCTAATATGTATGTTGACAGATCCATTCTATAGTCTCAACAAAATGGAAAACTGGAGGTCATGGGGAAACTTTATGTAACCAAGACTTCATCACATTAAAATATATCGTAAAATATTCCTCACGTATTTGTATATCCTTATGGGCAAATGTTGTATATATATCACCCTTGTTTATTTCTATTTTATTTTCAATATATCAAGAAGTATCACCATAAATGGACATTTTGGGAGGACTAGCCACAAACCCTTCTATACTACTCTTTATTCTTCTAGAGCTTTTTCCATATCCTCTAATGATGGATGGAACCGTTCTCCTAAAGGAAGAGGATATGATGGGACAATACAAATCGATTATACTTGACATCGCAAAAATAGTCATTACAAAAACAAGATGCTAAACGATTTCAAATTCTAATATCATATTCCAAATTCACCAAGAAAAATATATAGCTTTGCGTCATAATATTGGGAGGACATGATTAGTCACACATTGCATCACCAATAATCAAGTAAAAATAATCACATATCATTCTTATAATAAATTCCTAGATTCAAAGTTCTCGCGCAATCACACATTTGGTTTGTAGTCTCGGTGAGGTTTGAAAATGAGTTTTTCTACTTGCATAGGAGAGGAATTATATTCAAGTTTTTAATCACATATGCAGATGGAAAGGGATTCTAAGAACTCACTAGAATTGTGATTTGTGATTTAGAGAGGAAGAGGCTTTTTTATAAGTCACAAATTGCATTTATATGAGGCAAGGGATAGGAGAAATTGTTGGAATCATGATTTTCCATTTAGGGAGAAGGGCCTTCTATGTTATTTTCAAACTTCAAATTCAACGATCAAATGGGAAGGTATGGTAATGCATGTTAGGAGTGCACTATGCATTGACTAATACACTTCAATTATGATTTTAGCTAATTAAATATATGAATTTTAGCAATGAACATATGTGATTTCACCGAATTAATTCAATTAAATAAAATGATACAATTTTATCCAATAAGCTCACACTTTTCCTTGATTTGTAATTTGGGTATCAAAATGGAACTTAGTTGATGAAATGTTGGTTAAATTTATGGTATAAACCTTTGAAAAATATATAATGGGAAAGGGTTTGTTAGAATGGTGGCTAAATGTGAGAATTGAGTAGGGATTCTAGATATTATGTAGGGGAATAATTTAAATGGTCGACAGAGAGAGTGGGATAATTTGTAGGTAAAGGTTTGGTGTTGATGTTGATGTGGGTTCACTAGAGTTTCCAAGTCATCAATATTTTTTAATAAAAGCTCCAAAATGGGTTTTAGTGTTGTAAAGGAATTCTAATTTCTTGTAATTTTTCTTAGTTTCTTTTAATTATTATAGAGTAGTTTTATAAAAACTATGGATAAGGGAGATTTTTCCATAAGGCAAAAGAAAAGTTTCATTGAGAAGCATGAGAGATTTATGGAATAAATCATGAGATCTTTAGTGAATAAATCATGAGATATTTAGGGAATAAACCAGGGAGTTATTTATGGATTTATAAAGATATACTTTTCTTGTAAATTTTTATTTAATTATTTTAAGCCAAATGGGAAAAATAATGGCTAAATGAATGGTACATCAATCCATAGAGAGAATGGATGCCTCTCAACATGTGTAAGTATAAAGATAGTTTAATGAATGAGAGTTCATGCATAATTGTGAATCTAAAAATTCTATGTGATCAGTAATCTGATTATTTGATTTCAAATAAATCATGGAAACATATTTTTTTATTGGCATATCAATCCAATCAAATAAACATTGGATCATTGAATTTGGAAAAATTGTGGATTATTATTTTTGTGGCTGCTAGAAAAGATATCATTGTTTGTTATTCTCAATATTTCAGGTTTGTGGAAGTGAAGATAGAAGGAAAAATCAATTTTCCTCCTATCAAGTGGTATCATAGTATGTTAGATATTATGAGAAGAGAGTCAGAGAGGATAGAAGAAATTTGCGTTGAAAAAATTGATTAGATAATTGTGATGGTGCAATGGGTAAACTCGTCTTTATATTTCTTAATTTATTTGTGCAAAGGAATTGATGTTTATAGGCAGAATATGAAGGAGAGTGATAGTGGATCATAACATGGAATGGTGACATAGAAAACATGTGAAGAAATAATTGTGACAAAATAACCTTGTAGTAGAGGAAGCATGGAAGAAGTATAAGTTTGCAATATAATTAAATTGAGTAAGTGCAACAACCAAAGGAGTAGAGGAGTGCTTGAGAAGGTTCTAAGGAGAGAACTAGAGAAAATACCAAAAGCTCAAGCTAGTGAAGAAAGATTGTTGAGGTATTGAGCAACAAGAAGAGGAGACTTTCTACAAAGGAGAGGCTTGGATGCAGTTCACTCTTGAGCATGGAGAAGCTCATAATGATAAAGAGAAGGATTACCATAGAGGGTCAAAACAAAGGTTTAGGTGGAATCCTCAACAAAAGGAAAGAGAATTTCAATGAAAATGACATGAAGACAAAAAAAAGTGATGAAGAGTTTAATAGAGAACTTGTTGAAATGAAAGAACGGTTGAATGTAAGTGTTGATGAAGCTGGAAATTCACTCATAACTATCGTATAGGATAAATAAGGTGGAGGTATGTTTTTTGAAAGCACAATAGAATAACATAAGAAAACTACTATTATGGAGGAAGATGAAACATCATTTTTTCGTAAGGAAAATTATAATGGAAATCATACATAGTGGTTGAATATAGTTAATGGTGCATAACTGCAAGAACCTGTTTGTGAAGATTGTCTCGCCATAATTGTTATGAGTTGAAGGTCTTCATCATTCGCCTAGTTGATCTTATTGTGATCTGTTTAATGGAAGCTAAGATAACGCATTGACAGAGCGCAACAAGAACTCTAACGGAACAATGCAATTAAATCCATGGTGCTGCTGTTGTTGCTTCCCATGATCAGAATCTCCCATCTGAAGGCAAACGTCACAATTCTTGCCTCGGCTTCACAAATGATAACAACCCTGGAATGAATGAATAATTCATAATAATGATGTTGTTTTTGAAATTATTATTATTATTATTATTGATTTTTTACCGCTATCGATATAAGTGTTTTTTTGGATTAAAAAAAAGAAGAAGAAAAGAGTGTATTTTAAAATTATTATTGTTCAAAATTAATAATGAAACATAGTTCACACCATTAGTCAAATAATATTAGTGAAATTTTAAATATAATTTATGTTTAATAATTTTATAATTTTATATTATATAAAAATATATCAAATTTATAAATAAGTTTAATAATAAGTTAACATTAATATTAAAGATAAGCTTGACTTTAATAAATTTAATAATAAAGTTAGTGTTGTTAAAATTTAAGAAGGTTTATTTAATATTTTAATTTAATAATTTTAATGTTATGTTTAATATGAATATTAATATATTTTTTTTTAATGGTAAGCTTGACTTCAATATTATGTTAGTATTAATGTTTATTAAATACTATTAAAGTTTAGATTTACTAGTAATAATATTAATAGGTTTAATATTAATATTTTAATGTTAATATTGATGTTTAGTAATTAATATTAAAGTTTAATATTTTTATTAATAATATTAATAAGTGTTCACAATTTAGCATTATTATTCTTTAATATTAATAATGAATTGTTATCCACTACATTAGTCAAACAATGTAAGTTTCTATAGTCAATGTTTAAATATAAATTATTTTGAAATACATTAATACGGAAGGGAGAATAATTTTAACTTACATTTAGATTGGTCAGAGAAAACATGAGAATTATAACCCTTAGTATTATTAAATCCAGGAGAATAATAATATTTAATATTTATATTTATATGCCTTGTTTTTATAATATTGATCCCTTGAGTTTAATATTATCTCCTTGGGTTTTTAGTAGTAACCCCTTAGGTTTATAATATCAATCCCTCTAGTTTATAAATCTAAGGGTTCATAGTCCCACGGTATAATAATATTTATAGGATTTATAATATTAATCCTAGGGTTTAATATAAATCCCGTGGGTTTATAATCATGGTCAACCACGGTGCAACATCACATTCTAATAAATATTGACTCAATCTGAAAATAAACCATGCTAAACTATTATCAACCATCATCAACAATGGTCAACCATAGTCCAATGTCACATTGTGACAAATATTTTCTCAATATGAAAATAAACCATGGTCAAGCATGGTCACCCATGGTTCATCATTGCATTGTGAAAAAGATTGTCTCAATATGAAAATCAATTATGGTCAACCATGGTCCAAATTCGAATTGTGGTGAATATTGCCTCAATATTAAAATCAACCATTATCAACCATGGTCAACCATGTTTATTTTAATGTTTATAATATTTATCAAACAATTTATATACCTTGGTTTATGATATTTATCTTAGGGTTTATTATCTCATTTTCTCAATATGAAAATCAATGATGGAAAATGATGGCCAACCATGACCATTCATGGTCAATAATGGTTAAACAGGGTTGACCATGGTCAATGATGGTAAATCATGGTTAAATGTGGTCAACAATGGTTCAATGTCACATTGTGACAAACATTGTCTCAATATGAAAATCAACCATGGTCCAATGTCACATTGTGACAAAGATTATCTCAATCTGAAAATAAACCATGGTCAATCATGGTAAGATTATGAGAAAGATTTTCTCTTGGCCCAATGTCACCTTGTGACAACAATGTTCATCCATGGTCAATGATGGTCGACCATAGTCCAATGGCGCATTGTGACAAATATTGTCTTAATATGAAAATCAACCATGGTCAGCCATGGTTCAACATCACATTTTGACAAATATTGTCACAATATGAAAATCAATCATGTTCCGCCATGGTCCAACGTCACATTGTACCATAGACTATGTCAATTTGAAAGTCAACCATGGTCAACCATGTTTATTTTAGGGTTTATAATATTTATCTTATGGTTTATATACCTTAGGATTATAATATTAATCCTTAGGTTTAATATTATTCCCATGGGTATATACTGCCTTGGATTTTTAGTTTTAATCTCTTGGGTTTATTAGTATCTTGGGTTTATACTATCAATCCTTTTTGTTTATTAATTCTGAGGGCATAATATTATTCATCCTATAAATTTTTAAAGAAACAAGTGTATGTTAACTTTACATAATAGGCAAGCCAATTTATTTTGATCAAATTCGTATCTTTATTCGTTACATTTTACATTACATATTACATTTTGTTAATTGCATTACATTTTACATTTACATTAAGTGCATTATATTTTATATTTTACATTTTACCTATTTATATGTTTTAATTTTAATATTAATCGAAACATATGAAGCCTACAATTATTTTTTTATTTATATAAAATTTTCCCGACATTTAAAATATATTCACATACCTACATTACACCTCAATATCTCTCCCATACAATGCTATATATCACCTCTCGTCCCAATTATGGTTTCCTTTTAAAAGAGAAACGAAGAATAGCCACAGCGTAACACACCCAAGCCCCTAATGTAAAATTAAAGACGTGAGGTGCAATAAGACTAGATCTTCAAGGTTTATTATGAAGGTGGGTTAATCAAAATTCCTCTTTCTTTAATCACCTAAAATCACATTTTCAATATTACAATATTCTTTAGCTTGTCAAAAGAGTTCAAATTATATAAACTTCATCTTAGGAGAAGATATAGGAACACAACTATTCTTATTTAAAGATACACCCATTAAAGGGCCACATCATCATCCATACAACCATGTGGCCTTCATGTGGTAACTCTCGACCATGTGTCTTTCCCACATTGTTCCACATCTACTAGCTATCTACTATATCATAGTATGGTCATATATGAGGTTTATATAAGTGCAATGACCAAAATTCATTAGTGCTCCACTATATCGATATACTGGATGCCTGGGCTGGCAACATGCATATATGGGAATAACCCTCTAATAAAATGATATAATTTTAAATCCATCGAATTCCAATATATGATTAACCAAATGTGGTTTAATATAAATCAATCAAAATTATTTATAACTGAAAACCTTCAAAAAACATCGGTAAGTCAATAGTCCAATGTCCAACTTGGCATGGCACCATATAACTATGACACCAAATCCTACCGTCCCATGTGGTGAATGCTAATGTTTTTAACATGTGGTATGGATATCATGTATATCATATATCAAGATATAAACAATTTCTAGGATATGTTCCTCCAAAACTCTCCATATGTGAATATGCTGATATGACAACTTGATGTGTTACATCAATCATTTATAGCAAATCACCACCTGAAACATTGTAGGTGTTAATGTGTCCCCTACTCTTTATCACTACTAACTTGTACCATGTGCCACTCATAATCACAACAATAACATGTCAAAAATTTGTTTTTTAGTGACATCTCATACATGTGGCATCACCACATCATCAAATCAGGACATCATCATGATGTCATCCATAAAATACCACAATGCTATGATACTTCGAATAATCTAATACACCAAAGTGCTAGTGCCATCATTTTACATTCGTTTTTAATAGATCTAATGCCTTAAACATTTTGAACTTCACCCAGAGCTGCACCATAATAGAAATTTCCCTTAATGTGCATTTCAAACTCTTCCCCAACTTGATACCTTGATAGTTTGACAACCGCCTTCCTACTAGCTCTTGGTCATAGATCTTGTTGGTCCATCTGATAAGTGGTAATGGTTGGGACCAACCAAACCCATAATTTCCAATGAACCATGCCAAATGAAGGTGAATCTCGTCCTCAAAATTCTAAAGATTTTTCTTCTAAGGAGATTAGTTCAAAAATTCCTCTTCTTCGCAAAAACAAAGGCATACCACAAATTTCTCTTTGGCCACTTGAGTCTGTTCCGTAGAGTTTCCACTAAGATAAGATTTATATGGTAAACTCTTCCACACTAAACATTATATTTTATGAGAAGAATTTACCCTCTTGAATATCTCTCCTTACTCATCAAGGCTTGTACTCTTATTTTTTAGTCCATCATTAATAGTAAATTGCAATTACCATAACAAACATGGGGCTCCTTTGGATTAGCCAAGGCACAGTAAGATTACTAATTCAAAATCATAAGTAGGGATTTTTTTTTATTTATAAATAACCAAGTCCATAAATATTTTAGACCCATTCCTTTGGAAACACAACAAACATAAAAAATAATCATAAATGGTTGGAATAGGAATATAATCATTAAAAAATAATGATAACCAAGCTTCACCTTTTAATTCATGAACATACAATGCATAATATTTCATTTAACATATATTAAAGGCTCCCATTTCATACAACATTTCATATTCTTAAAGGGAGGGAACTTTAACATTCAAGTAAACCATGTCAATTAATCAACACACTATTCATGCATATTCTATTGGAGTCATGAGTGTCATTGCAAAAAAACCCACAGGTGTTAGTCAATTATCACATCACCATAGTTGAGGATCCACAAGAGTTGGTTAGTCCATGTTACGAAACACATGAGTAATGATGATTTATTCAATGTCAAACAACATTTCCTCCAAAGTGAGCAAAGCGTTTGTTGAACTCGTGACCTATGTTCTCATACCGTGTTGGAATCAATTTTTTTTTACACCAAAACGCAAAGGTGTTAGTCAGTGATCGCATTGACAAAGTTAAGGATCCATGAGAGGAGTTTATTCCATGTCACAAAACACATGGGGAGTGTTCATTTATTTAATTTCCAACATATTCAACATGACAATAAAATATATCTCAACCAAAAAATCCACACTTACAAACTAAATCCATCATCATTTTTAAATTTGAAGTATTGAATAACATTTATAGTTCATTTATAGGAAAGGAATGCACTTATATATTCCTTTCAAAATTTCTAGGAACTGAAGGAATGCCAACCACCTTCCACCCAATAGTAGGAAAAATTACACTATAAATTTCTTGTGCTTGGCCAGCCTTGAGCTAGATTTGATACCTATAGAATGATTTACATAGTTTATTACACCAAAAGGCGAGTTCAATTTATAAAGCATGATGTCTAATCTCTTTCATTGGCTAGGAAACATTGATGCCATCTCCCAATCATTGAGTTTGGTCTAATAAAATAGAAAAATATGGCCATTATAGGCTCAGATATCATAAAAGGAAACACCTTCATACCTTCCTCTTTTCCCGTGGTAATTATCCTTCTTATAGTGCCTTTCATGCACAAACAATACTAAATATATGAGTTCTTCTCAATTTACCAAGTTCATTCGAGGGGATTTATCTCTAGTTATTGTAGTTAATGCATTTCAAGCCTAGCATCTACACTCTCGCTTCCAATAATATGTTTATAGGTCCATGGTTTATAAGTTAAAAAGGTTTTTAGGTTTAAAAATAATTCAAGTGTCTTTTTCTCTGTCTCAATTCTACAATCTCTTCAATCCTCTAACTCAACAATTCAGAATGACTTCCTTTCCCCATGAACACTAATTTACGCATGACAAGCCTCGTGTCCCCTTATTTTATTGCAGAGACAACTAGGACTCTATTTTACGATACACATCTCATGCTTTGGTGATATTGTACATCCTCCACCAATTTCTCTTATAATGTCTTCGAAGTTGGTAGTCCATCTAGAACATCAAGTGTTAGAGAAATTAGTTTCAAGGATAAAAGGAAACATCCCGATATCTATTAATAAATTATTCGAGCAAGATTCCCTTTCAAACAATAGGATTCCTATAGGATTATCCTCATCCTCAAATTTTGTAGTTTATAATTAAATTAGAAAAATATTTGCATTAGAATTTTTAACATATATTTATTATGGCCCTATAGCATTATCATCCTTTAATTACATTAAAAATATTGGGGATTAGAAAAAAGAGTGTTACATTTCCGTCCCTTTAAGGAATGTCATACTTCATGTGCACACCTTCTTAGGCATTATCTTCAACAACATTGCATTATTTCAATTCCTTCTATGTTAAATGTAGAAATTCATTAATCGCTAACTTTTATTTGCACCATATTCCTTGATGTGTTATCATATGTATTCAGTAACATCATGCTCTTCATCTATTATTCACACTCTTACACATTGACATCATTTTCCTATCACTTTCCTTTGTTGTTGATTCATCAATGATATTTGTCTTCATTTTCTGGTCACTTCCAAAGTCAATGGTTCTCCTTTAAATGCCTTCACTCGAAAAATAAATACACATATATGTTATGGCCATGTCCATATACAATCATTAAATATTTTCCATATGGAATCTCAATTTACACAAAAAAATATGAATTTCAACAATTTAAATATAAACTTAATACTTATCTATGTGAGTTTCCTTTGCTTCACTAGTCTTCCAAGACTAACAACTTAGTTACCTGCTTGCAATAGATATACCCAGATCTAGCGTGTGTCTGACTAATCTACCTTTCTTAGTAGTTATTCACATTTTTTTTTCTAGAAAACCCCTTTCATTGGTGATCTACTTGTCTAGAGTTTTCATGTGTAGGCATGTTAAAGAGATTGTTAAAGTCTCCATGAGTTTTCTCTTAACATTGTTTACTTTTCTTGGGGTAAAATTCCACTTCAATAGAATTTCCCTTGGCCTCTCTGGTTTTCAACCTTTATATACCCTTCGAGGGTGATTCCTCTCTGCACCTATATCAAATCATTCAATATACATGAGATATATCCATAAATTTTTCAATTATAGATTTTATTTATTTTCCAAAATTGCTTCATACAAAATTCCATCTCACCAACATGAGACTTTTCTCATAACATTGGGCTGATTGTAGCTGATGATATTTCAATTTTCATCATGAGATTACATGCATGCCATTTCAAGGCCATTTTAACTACAATCCTACCTTTTCACTCAACTACAATATATTATCTATCTCATACGTATAAACATTTCAGTATAAATTTACGACAACCACTAACATTGACTTCAAAGTCATCACACATTTAAACATCTAGTCAGTTCAACTGCATAATATTTTTATTCAAAAGAAACCATCATTATGTTACATATTTAATAATTTTCATTCAATCATTCCCGAGATTTCGTTTGAAAATTAGACTTATCATGTCCAGAATTAAAATTATCTTCATGTCAAGAGTTTCTTAAATTTCTCTATTATGATATTCATCGCATAATTTATTAACTCTAAATTTTCCCACTTTACTTTTTGTGGGAGGGAGGGACTTATAATGTTTACTCCAACAATCATTAATTATTTAAAAATACTAACCAACATTCTTTTTATGACAATTAGTCACTCTAAAGCTTTTCCTACATAATCATGCATGCATTAGTGCATCAACACACTTGTACTAAATTATTAATAAATCATAATAATATCTAATGTAACAACACAAATATTGTATTGCATTACCAATCCTCAATTGTCATTAACTTTTTAATGTATCTCTCACTTGTTTACCTTTTTTTCTTCATTATAGCTTGATTTGAAGGAATTATTACCTCAATCCTTCAACTTACCAATTGTTGCATCCTAGAAGGTTTTCATGCTTACATGTTTGTCATTATCATTTTTTCTTAGTTGGTAATTTCTTAGGAAGTAAAAATTGCTCTCTCTCTCTAGCCTTTCATTCTCTTGGCATTATCCTCAAGGTCATTTGTATCAATGAAGACACTTTTGATACCTTAAATAATATTAATGTTAATTTATGAGAGAAACATCCACCTTCTCCTGCTCCGCAATCTCACGCAGATGTCAGTTAATAATTAAATTAGTTAAATTCATGTAGAACTATCATTACTTTATAATTTAGAAACCAATTTAGTTTTACTCATTCATTGATTTTTAATAATTTTCACGAATTAGTTAATAACCCTCAAGTTCACGCCATTTCATGATTCATTTATACATCCTGTTAAAGTCTACTTTTATTGGTATTTATATATTTAAAAATATTTGCTGTGTGTTTATTTAGGAAGGGCACTTAGGAAATTATCATATGCGTAAAATTTAATAATTTTTTCCTATGGTCTATGATAAATTGAAAAACGAAACACTTTCTAAATATTCTATGGGAACCCTTCACCTTAAACTCATGTGCATATATGTTTATATATTATATAAAAATAATTAATTATCATCAAGCCCATAGCTCTCTCATGGGATTTATTTCATCATTCTAATGATCTTATAGATCATTTTGTTATTTCTCCTTCATTCCTCTTCACCACCAGTTGTGGGTGAGTATTCCTTCTAAAATTCTTTACCTTCCCTCTTATAACTTGATACATTTTCTGAATACTGATATGCTTTCATTGTGCCACTCTAATTTTCATTATTGAATAAAATTCATACATTTTCTTGGTATTTTCATCCTTTGAGATGGTCTCTTACACATAATTTTTTTTCCTGCAATCATGTTTTTTTGAAGCGTTGAAGTAAGTTCTCCTCTCCACACCCTTAGCATTTCAATATTTCTTTCTTTTAGTCCTTTGTGAATTCCCTCACAGTTCAAATGATCCTATTTTATGCTCGATTATGATAAATTTAATGTTTGAAGGTTTATATGGTTGGATTTGTTAGAATAATAAATCATAGGTTTATTCACAGTATTCATTTTTATAGTCAATGTTTCAAGTCTCAAACCAAACACATCATCTTGACCAAAATTCAAAGAGAAAAACATAATTTAAAGGATAACAAGTATAAGTAACTTAAGAGTGAAGATAGAATATGAAGGGTCACCATCAAAGAAAACAAAACCTATAAAAAATTCCTAAAACAAAACCTACAATTAATACAAATATGAACATAATAATTTATGGTATGGTGTTATAATAATAATGTTAAATGGATACTATTATTATATCATTATAATAGTATTCATAGCATATAAATATTATTATATTACTTGGAAAATGTTAATAATATTTGAACAAAATTAGTATTATTAGTATAATAATAATAACGTGAAACAAAAATTAATATTAATAATTAATACCAAAATTGTATTAAACTAGGAAATAAGCATAAGCTAAAACCCTAAAAGAAAGGTAGACTTTAATATTTCATATCACTACAAGGCTAAAAAATGAATAAGTTTAAGAAAATTATACTAAATTAGGGAGTATAATATTGAAAGAATAGTACATGCTAAACTAATAGTTGAAATATAGTGAAGGTATGAAAACTAAGGATAACACTACATCAATAAATTAAAAAACAAGGTAAAGTTAAGAAAGGAGGGAAAGGGAAGAATAAAAAAACAAGGTAAAGTTAAGAAAGGAAGGCAAGGGAAGAATAAAAATAAAAGGTAAAGTTAAGAAAGGAAGGCAAGGGAAGAATAGATGTAAGATGATAGAGAAGGAAAGTAAAGAATAAAATAATAAAGGGGAGAGAGATACAAGTGAGAAAGAGAGAAACTGAAGTGAAGGAAAAAGAAAAAAGAATGAGGAGAGAAAGAAAGGGAGAAAAGAGAAAATGGGAAGAAATATAATAGAAAGGTGGAAGAGAAAACAAGAGTTAATGGATGAACGAGGAGGAGGAAAAATAAAAAGAGGAAGAATATAGAAGGTGTAGGAAAGGAAAAAGGGGGAAGATGAAGGATAAAGGAGAAGGGAAAAAAGATAATGAACGAGAGAAAGAAAATAAAAAGATGAAGCAAAAAATCAAATTAAACCATGAAAATATAGGATCCTCAAGCTAATTGTCAAGAAAATATAGATGTGTTAGTAGGGGGATCTCGTTCCTACTAACCTCCAAGCATTCATCTCTATTGAAATTATTTGGGTGCTTTATGATTTCCAAAGCTTCACAGAACCTTCTGTAATATTCCTAATTAGCGACAACTAATTGGAATATTCGATTTTTGTATAGTTTTTCCATCTATGGGTTGTAAATAAATAAAAAGTGAGAAAAGAGGGTCTAACTCACTTTAGTAGAATAAGACATCCGCCTAGTAGCACAACGTTGTGACTCAAGGGGGGTCAAGGGGGCCAAACACCACGTAGAGGAGGAGGGCCTACATGCACTCTAGAAGCTTCTGCACAGATAAGGATGAGGATGTGGAGGAGAGAGAGGCTACAATGGGTTTTGGAGGGAAACCAATGTTATAAAAGATGGAGGAGCCTCCTCATTTGGATCATTCTTGAGTTGATGATTTTGGAGTGAGACTTTTGTCTTCTTGAGCACGCTGGCTATTTAGCCTGTCTGCAGCACTGTTTAGTGCATTGAGTGTCTCCGGTCGGAGATCTCGCCCTTAGCCCCGAGGGACTTCGAGTGCCTGCTTGGGAAAGGTTTGTTTTTCAGTATTTTTTGAGTCGTTTCATTGTTTGGGTTTGTTGCGGAGCTGGAGCTTATAGAGACTGCGCAATCACTAGGAGAGAGGATGTATTCCATTGTGGAGGAGCTTCGGATTAGGGTTTCTGCAGGTGATTTCAATGGGATTTTGAGCAGAGGGTCAGACTTTTCCCATCGGAGGTTTTTGGCGGAGTTTGTGGCAATATTTCAGCTGTTTCTATCTAGCCACTACGCAGTGCCTTGGAGGCCAGTGTAATTCACTGGGGAGGCAGTTTCTGGTGATTTCTGGGGTTGCCCATTCTTGGAATGGTTTTTGGATCTTGTCTGGGTTGTCGAGGAGAGGAGGTTTGCCAATTTTCAGCTTATTCCGGCAAGGGGATCAGCCCCTAGTCTTCAGTCGATTCCAGCAATAGCAGTTACACGAAATTTTTCCAGCAGCTAGGACACAGTTCCTAGAGTAGCCATTTCCTGTCTTTTCTAAGAGTGTTTCCTCACTTGCCTTGCACAAGATCGTCTCTTGTACTTCATTAAATTTCTCAGATTAATAAAATGGCTCAGAATTTTCTCTCTATGTATTCTGGTTGAGTTGCCGTAGTTTCCGTTGTTGCCATAGTTGTTGTATTCTCTTTCTCTTTCTATTATTGTTTTTGAGCGCTCTAGTTCTATACCACTTGGTGTGCTTATCTTTCACTCTTAGACAGAGTCTAGAAAGGCCGAGGTAGCCTCTGGTTCTCGTCCTCTTTTTAGAGGCGACATATCCGGTAAATGCCCTCCCAGTCAATCTCTGGTTGGAGTTTGTTGTGTTTTAGAGATATCCCCGAAACGGGATATTACAATGGTATCAAATCCGAGGTATCAAGGTTGAGACTCGCGGAGCGTGGTGGGATGTAATATCCCTGTTTAAGGCAGCCTCCCTGTTGAGGGTGTAGTGGGCCCTACCACGTTGTTGGGGTCTGCGTAATTGGGGGACTGCGCGAGGGTCCCCGTCCCGAGATGCTCCGGTGGGCCTTAAGACCCCACCATTAACAACCTGGGATGCCACCCTCACTAACAGTTCGAGATTTTGGTGTAGTGGTTGGGCCTATGTGGTATCAAAGCATAGTTCTAGCTCAGCCTATGGTCTATGACATCAGGAAAGAGACCGTACAGAGGAAGGAAGTATAGATACTGTGAGCGTAGGTTGGAGGCCACCTACGAAGAAGAAGACTGTGCCTAGGTAGAAAATGCAGATCAGGAGAGAGAGCTTGAGACGAACACAGATCAGGTGGAGTTTGTAGTAGATTTGAGAGAGAAAGAGTCGATGGCAGATGACACAGAAGCCAAACAGTTTGGAGAGGCACTCCTCAAGTATGTGCAGGATTTAGCTAGACAGGTTGAGGTGATGGGCCAGAGGTTCACAGTTGTGGAGGCTAGGCAGCGTGAGACTCCAGGGGTTTTCCAGGTCGGAGAGGGATCAAGTATATCCCATCATTTTCCGGAGCAGGGTGTTGCTCAGCATGATATTCCTCAGTCGATGGCTTCTTGTGCACCTACCCGCTCTACCATGCCCACTTTCTTGGGAGCAGATACAGGGGCAAGAGATCAGTAGGAAGCAGAGCCTGGACACTTAGATGAGTATTTTGCAGAGTATCAGTCCTATGGGCAGGAGTTCAGGGATGATCACACATTTAGAGATTTTGTGTAGCTCCAGTGGGACATTAGACCCCACGACCATCATAGAGGGAACTAGCATTACCATGATGGAGATTCCCACTGTGCCTCTAGTAGATTTCATTTGCCTACATTTGATGGATCGTCAAACAGTTTGGAAAAGTCTTGGGTGGAGAAGCTGGACATTTATTTCTAGCTTAACTAGATGTCGGAGACAGAGGCCAACAAGGTGGCAACATTACATTTGGATGGTGAGGCCCAGGACTGGTGGTTCCATGGGATGGTGACACTCGGGCATTCCACAGTGATGACATATGCCGATTTTACTAGGAGATTGATAGAGCGTTTTGACCAGAGGGATCCAGAACAGAATTTTGTTGAGCTGACGATGCTCAAATAGACAGGGAGCCTAGAGACATACATTGTAGATTTATTGAGGGTTTCGGTGATGGTCCCAGATCTATCCACGACACGGATGATCTATATATTTGTGGAGGGATTGGAAGAGCCACTTCGCAGTCTAGTCAGATCCACTAGACCAACTACACTCCAGGATGCTATCAGTACGACCAGCGATTTGTAGGATGCATTGCCTAGGACGCGGACACCTTACCCCCAGAGACAGGGTTTCCAGCCCAAGGGGAAGGATGTGAGGGTTCCTCCTCCAAAAGGGAATCCAGGATGAGCATAGGTAGATGATGAGGCCAGGAGGGAGTTGAGGAAGAAGAGGTTGTGCTTAACTTGTTAGGAGCCGTGGGCACCATGGCATAGGTGTGCTGCTGGCAAAGCACACTTCATTGAGGTATTCTCCGATGATAGCGGGGAAGAGGATGAGGAGGATGATGAGGAGGCAGGAGATAGTCAGATGGCCCAGGATCAGTTGCTGCCTCCACCTCCAGGGATAGGAGGTGCAGCTTTTGCACCCATAGGAGGGGCCCTTGTAGCTTTGCAAGGATTTCCTAAGTATTTAACACTACGCGTACATGGGACAGTACGTGGCCAGCAAGTATCAGTCTTGGTTGAAAGTGGGGAAACCCACAACTTCATTGATGCACAGATGGTCGAGCAGAGAGGTATACCAACCGAGATTTTTGACGAGTTTTTAGTCTTGGTTCCAGGAGCCCAGACGATGCAGTGTGCCCAGTATGTTCTAGAGTTAGCAGTGACGATGGGTACTTACACCGTGACTGATCACTTTTTCATGGTCAACATACCAGATACCAATGTGGTACTGGGTTTTCAGTGGCTGATTACACTGGGGAAGGTCACCATGGATTGGGAGGCCTTAGAGATGGTGTGGGATGACAAGAAGACTGGGAAGCATGAAAAGGTCAGCGGGATGCATACTTAACCACCTCAGATAGTTTCGACACACCGGATGGAGGCAGACTTCCGGAAGGAAAACATAGAGTGGGCAGTTGAGTTGCGGGCATTAGAGGTATAGACCACCAGTCAAGCAGTTCATCCAGAGATACAGGCCATCCTTAACCAGCATGAGGTAGTGTTTGGGGATATACCACCAGGTCGGCCACCAGATAGAGGGTTTGAGCATACCATCGAGCTAGAGCAGGGTATCCAGGTGGTGATCACCACACCCTACAGGCATCTCAAATCCTATCGGGATGAGATTGAGCGATCCATCGAGGAGCTGTTGGCTCTTGGACACATCAGACTGAGCACGAGTCCGTTTGCTTCCTCTATAGTGCTGGTGAAGAAGGACGACACCTTGAGGATGTGTATTGACTACAGGGCCCTGAACAAGAACACTCTGAAGAACAGGTACCCTATACCCAGGATCGATGAGCTGATGGATGAGCTGAGAGGAGCTAATATCTTCTCAAATATTGATTTGAGATCAAGGTACCATCAGATTCGCGTGAGGGAACAGGACATTCCCAAGACTACTTTCAGGTGTCATTATGGGCACTTTGAGTTTCTGGTTATGCCTTTTGGGCTGACCAATGCACCAGCTACTTTTCAGTCCTGCATGAACCATATCTTCTGCAGTCATTTGAGGAAGTTTGTATTATTTTTCTTTGACGACATACTCATATATAGCAGGACGTGGGAGGAACATCTCTAGCATATAGAGGCAGTGCTATGCATCTTGGAAGAGCAATAGTTCTATGCTAAGCTCTCCAAGTGTGAGCTTGGGATGACAAAGATGATGTATTTGGGTCACATCATAGGAGCGGATGGAGTGAGGGTCCATGAGGAGAAGATTAGAGCCATCAGAGATTGGCTGGAGACGAAGAATGTGACGGAACTTCGAGGGTTCATTGGGATATGTGCCTACTACAAGAAGTTCGTCAAAGGGTTTCTCACAGCTTGCTGCACCCCTTACAAATTCGACAAAGAAAGGGGAATTAGGTTGGAAAGATACAACGCAACAAGCCTTTGATAGGCTCAAGGAGGTGATAAGTAGCTGCCCAGTGCTTGTGTTGCCAGATTTTACGCAGCCATTTTTCTTGGAGTGTGATGCGTCGGGAGAGGGGATCAGTGCAGTGTTGATGCAGGGGGGACACCCTATAGCTTTTGAGAGCCGGAAACTCCTTCTGCACGAGAGGTTGTATCCTATTTACGACAAGGAGATGTTGGCCATTATGCATGCATTGGCCAAATTTTGGCAGTGTCTGGTAGGGAACAGATTCAGGGTGAGGACTGACAACAACAGCCTCAGATTCTTTTTGGAGCAGAAGCAGCTACAGGAGAGGCAGCAGAAGTGGATCAGTAGGATCCAAGCATATGACTTTGACATTGAGTATGTCAAGGGTAAGAATAACGTGGTAGCAGATGCCCTTTCATGTAGACCAGCCACGTTATCTCTTATGAGCTTGGACACAGATTGGAGGGCTCGACTTTTAGTTGAGTACTCCAAGGACAGGTTTTCATGTGAGGTGCTGGACGAATAGGTGGCGGATGATAGATATAGGGTGGTCAATGAGATCATCTATTATAGGGATGAGATCTTCTTGACTGAGGGATCTTAGATTAAGAAGAAGATACTCCAGGCATCACATGATTCTCCATTGGCAGGCCATCAGGGGTTTACCAAAACCTACAGGGCCATTAGAAAGAGGTTCTCATGGAAGGGCCTCAAGGAGGACGTACTCCAGCATATCACGAAGTGCGATGTTTGTCAGAGGAACAAGGGGGATATGATCCATCTCGCAGGGTTGTTGCAGCCTGTTCCCATTCCGAAGGGGAAATGAGAGAGCATATCGATGGATTTCATCACAGGGTTGCCCATGGTGCAGGGCAAGGATTGTATTTTTGTCATCATTGATCGACTGAAAAAGTATGCACACTTTCTCGCCATATCCGCGCATTACACAGCAGCACAGGTGGCCGAGCTGTTCTTCCGAGAGATTTTCAGGTTGCATGGTCTTACTAAGACCATCGTCAGTGACAAGGACATCCGCTTCATGGGCAGATTTTGGTAGGAGCTTTTCCAGCTAGTGGGGACAGAGTTGACACCGAGTACTAGTTACCACCCACAGACGGATGGACAGACGGAGATATTTAACAAGTGGTTGGAGGGCTACTTCCGTAACTATGTCAGTGGGCAGCAGCAAGCATGGTTGAGATGGTTGCATTTGGGGGAGTACTGATACAACTGGACACATCACATGTCTATTGGTATGTCACCATTTTACGCTTTGTATGGGTACCACCCTTTATCATTTTCTGATGTGATGTTCGGTGTGAGTAAGGCTCCTCGAGCCAAGATGTGGATCCAAGAGAGTCAGGATATCCTCCGATCTCTCAAGGAAAACATGGCTACAGCACAGAACCAGCCAAAGTTGTATGCCGACAGAGGTCGGGTGGAGCGATAGTTTGAGGTAGGGGACTTGGTCTACCTACACTTATAGCCATACCGACAGTCATCGCTAAAGCATAAGGGAGCTGAGAAGCTCAAGCCTCATTTCTACAGGTCATAGAGGGTGATATGCAGGATTGGGCAGGTTGCATATGATTTGGAGCTGCCCCAAGGCAGTGATATCCACAACATTCTCCATGTATCATGCCTAAATAAGGCGCTGGGATAGCAGGTGATAGTGACGGAGGATCTACTACCTACAGATGATGAGGGGCACTTGGTTTTGTAGTCGGAGGCCATTATTGATACCAGGGAGAGGCGGCTATGGAGCAGGACGGTCTGGGAATTCTTGGTGAGGTGGAAGAATTTGCGGGATGAGGATTCCACTTGGGAGAGCGAGAAGATTTTGCAGCATCCATCACTTCAGTTGCTTGAGGGCAAGCAACATTTTTCTAGGGGGGACTGTAATATTCCTTATTAACGATAACTAATTGGAATATTCAATTTTTGTATAGTTTTGTAGTATATTGGTTGTAAATAAATAAAAAGTGAGAAAAGAGGGTCTAACTCACTTTAGTAGAATAAGACATCCGCCTAGTAGCACAATGTTGTAACTCAAGGGGGGTCAAGGGAGCCAAACACCACATAGAGGAGGAGGGCGTACGTGCACTCTAGAAGCTTCTGCGCAGATAAGGATGAGGATGTGGAGGAGAGAAAGGCTACGACGGGTTTTGGAGGGAAACTAATGTTATAAAAGAGGGAGGAGCCTCCTCATTTGGATCATTCTTGAGTTGATGATTTTGGAGTGAGACTTTTGTCTTCTTGAGTACGCTGGCTATTTAGTCTGTCTACAACACTGTTTAGTGCATTGAGTGTCTCCGGTCGGAGATCTCACCCTTAGCCCCGGGGGACTTCGAGTGCCTGCTCGGGAAAGGTTTGTTTTTTAGTATTTTGTGAGTCGTTTCATTTTTTGGGTTTGTTGTGGAGCTAGAGCTTATAGAGACTGCACAGTCACTGGGAGAGAGGACACAGTCCATTGTGGAGGAGCTTCGGATTAGGGTTTTCGCAGGTGATTTCGTCGGGATTTTGAGCAGAGGGTCATCCTTTTTCCATCAGAGGTTTTTGGCAGAGTTTTTGGCAGTATTTCAGTTGTTTCTATCTAGCCACTGCGCAATGCCTTGGAGGCCATCGTAATTCACTAGGGAGGCAGTTTCTAGTGATTTCTGGGGTTGGCCATTCTTGGAGTGGTTTTTGGATCTTGTCTGGGTTGTCAAGGAGAGGAGGTTTACCAATTTTCAGCTTATTTCAGCAAGGGGATCAGCCCCTAGTCTTCAGTCGATTCCAGCAGTAGCAGCTACATGGCATTTTTCCAGTAGCTGGGACGCAATTCCTAGAGCAGCCATTTCCTGTCTTTTCTGAGAGTGTTTCCTCACTTTCCTTGCGCAATATCGTCTCTTGTACTTCATTACATTTCTTAGATTAATAAAATGTCTCAGCATTTTCTCTCTATGTATTCTGTTTGAGTTGCCATAGTTTCTGTTGTTGCCGTAGTTGCTGTATTCTCTTTCTATTTCTATTATTGTTTTTGAGCGCTCTAGTTCTATACCACTTGGTGTGTTTATCTTTCACTCTTAGACAGAGTCTGGAAAGGGTGAGGTAGCCTCCGGTTCTCGTCCTCTTTTTAGAGGTGACATATTCGGTAACTGCCCTCCCAGTCAATCTCTGGTTGGAGTTTGTTGTGTTTTAGAGATATCCCCGAAACAGGAGATTACACCTTCTTTTGAATTAATGGCTTTCTTCATAAATGATATTGGTGTCCTCAAGGAAGAATTGGTATATGGATTTCGATGAATGTTCCACAAGAGAATATGAATGTATCCTATCATTTTTTATGTCATCTTCATGTTCTTTAATTCATGTCCTAAAGAACCATCTTGTCTCTCCAATGCAGCATTTCCCAAATGCAAAAATAACCTTGTAGAAATTTGAAATATAAGTGGTCCATTTTATCCTTTATATATCTCATCTTACATTGAATTGTTAGAGGTTTCAAAGATGAAATAATACATTTCTTTCCCAAGACCTTAGATATTTTATTAGTGACATCATGGTTCACTAGTACAAAATATCTAATTAGTTACTAAAAGGACGACTAAAATTTTCATATAAACGACCATTTTTCACTGGGTTAGAAGTAGTAGCTAATTTATAGTATCTTATAACACCACCAAATATTAGTCATTTTTTAGCTTGGTCGTTAATTGGTTGTCTCAATTTAACCGTCTAGTAGTATATTTAGTCATTAATTTGGTCATTCATTTAGTGATTAATTGCAACAATTAATGAAAAATATACAACAAAATATATTACTATATGATCACCCAAAAAAACCAATTAATGAACAATGAAATATGACCAAAATGTTGGTCATGTTATAAGATACAGTAAATTGGCTACTAATATTCATATATGTTAAAATTTTAGTCATCGTTTGAAACCAATTAATGACCAAATAAATATGACTAAAATTTGGTCATGTTATAAGGTACTGTATATTAGCTACTAGTTGTATATATGCAAAATTTATTCGTCATCTGTTATCACAAATTTATGATTTGCAGTGGTCATTTATCTTTTTATGGTAGTTTCATATTCATTATATAAACAAATAATTTAGTATTTAATATTCATTTCATTTAATTTCATTAATAATCATTATAAATGACTAATATAGTCATATATTCCTTTTACTTAAGTTTAGAATTAATTAATATAAACTACAAATTTAGTATTTTTAGATTTCTTTTACTTGTTCATTATTAATCAACATAAATTTAATAGTATGATTTTGCAACTAAATTAAAAAATGCCATACAATGTGCATGTTCCTCTAATATGAAAATGTAAAGTTACATATGTTAAATACTCGACAATATTAAGTGCAACTGTAAATAATTTCAATCACATAAATTATATTATATGAAACGTAAAATATTACAATATGAGTTTCCAACATAGTATTTGTTGGAGTAAAATTTACACATGAAATGTTTTTTCATCACTTCAAAACATTATCACTGTCTTTCCAAGGCATTATATGTAAACTCACCAACTTTAAATAATTTACCATCAGTATTTAGATATATTTATTATGTGATATATTGGCTCTAAGGGTATCACTAGACTGGTTCTCTTTTCTCTCTCTCTTTTCATTTGTCACTCTAATGTTATTGTTCTCCTCTTTCTTCAATTCCTGCGTACCATTGATATTGACTTCCTTTCCTGAAAACAAAAGAAGTTACACTGTAGAGTGTAAGACAAGGTAGAAGATGAATAGTATAATATAAAATATAGACTATAAAGTATTTATATGACATATACCTCAACATCAAGAATGTCAAAGTCATTTTTCCCTATAAAATCAAGAAACTCGAACACGTTTTCTTCAGATGAGCGATAATGGCCACTATGTGTCAAGATGACCTGTATAAACAAAACAAATAAAACACCACCATAGAAAATAAAAACTTAGTAACTTAGTATTCAACTTTCAAGGAAAGCTTAGGCACAATCAAGCCAACTAAATTACATGTTAAAAAGCTCAAGATGTAGATAAGTTGTGAAAAAAAATAATCTGAGGTGTGATGTCTAATCATTTTTGTTTTATTCGCAACAAAATTTCATTTTCTACTGCATGAACTTGGTCAAGTATATAAACAACATCTACTCAAATAAAAACATGAAAGTAAACTTTTCTAATAGTCATGAGAATATTTTAACAAAAAAGAGCTAAAAGGACTTCAATCAATATCGTGTAATATTGATTTCATCTTCAAGTTTTGGTTGTTTTTTAAATGCACATGATACCAAGTGTTTTCAATTTCATTGTTAAAATACAAAACAAAATCAAGAAAAATGTTCAAAATACAATCAAGGAATAAAGAGAGGATATCATGCAATGGACATTGCAATTATAAGAAATTTGTATAATTGTCCACTAATGTCTTATCTCCCATTCTTGAAACATTTTCTTGCCCAAGATAATCGTGAGGTGAAAGAATCACATCATTATAAACCATAGGAATCCCTACTAGAAAATTTTGCAAATTCGATGGCTCAAGTTCCTGGAATATCTCCAACATCAAATCAATCGTATCCAAGACATGCTTTGCATTATCTACCCATCCTTTTTCCAATCACATTTCCTGTAACCTACCCACATCAAAATCAAGTAAAAATCAAATGAAGGCATTGGAAATTATTTTTATCTTTTATATCTATAACCTTTGAATCTGATTTTTTTTCAAGAACATATTAATTCATATTTAAAGCCTTTATGTCATGAGAAGCTATCAATCAAGTAGGAAATAAGAAAAATCAACCTAAATGAGGTCCTCAAACAATTTTTACAATACCAATATTTTTCTTGTTGTGATATCCTCGGTAGGAAAAATAACATATCTGCAAAATAAATTCAAATATTAGTTATGTTCAAACTCTATATATGGTGTATTCCTACACAAATTTTTAAGATGTTCCTTTTCCTTTATGAAATCAGATTGTAGCTTGGTTAAATTTTGTATCATTTCATTTAACACCAATTTCTGAAAGATAAATGTCACACATTATTCTTTCCCATTTTTCAGCATGCTACATAAGATAAATTGAAAGTCACATAAAACCAAGAGCAAACCCTTTTCTAACCAAAAAAAACAAATAAACAGTGCCTCTAATACAACTTCACACCTCATAAATTACTTTACCATGTGCTTAGGCTAAAGGTTATATTTTTTTAATCATCTTTAACTCATACTCGATGAGATATTTTATGTTTACCATGATGTAAATTTGGTGCTAAAATAAATATATAAATCCAGGTTATTATTACTGAAATTCAAGTATAGTTTAGAAAAATAACCTCATTGCAGGGTAGTGGAGAGAGAAACATATTCATAATTAGGTTTCTTTATTTTAGTTTGATTTGATTTTAGTTTGTATTTGAATATATAGTTTTCTCTAAAGAAGTGAAATATAAAGATGAGAACCGAAACGTGAATTTTTAATCAATTCATATTGTATATCTATAAAATAGTCAGGCCATCCTTCTTTTTTATTTGATAGAAATTTATTGTGCATGGAAGAATAATTAATTTACTATCAACCACAATGATGCAATATATTAACCAAGGAAATAAAAATTACATGGGTGTGGTATTTCTGTGCTCGAAGGAAATCCAACAATGGTTTCATGTTTTCTTTATTATGAAATAGTCTTAAAGATGAATATTTGTTCGAAAATTGATCTCAATTACTAATGAAATATGGTTGTGTTGGGCAAGGAAATAATGCTAGACTTTGAGACCTTCAATTTATCCTTTCCTTTCCCAACACGACCATGGATTTTATTTATTTTCAACAATTTTTTTTTGAAGCGAATAATCCCACAATAAGCCATGTCCCTTAGGAAAAATCCATGGATTTTGAAGCTAAACAGTAAATTTTATTTGTTGTTCATGTCCCTTTATTTTTATTTTTTTGTGGGAGTATTGACTTCAATAATTTTTTTTATGTTTTTTATTTATAAGATTTACCTGGTGACATATCTCAACTATATTGGCCATAACATGTACCTAGCCTCTTTAAATTTATTTTTATAACCCTCACCTTATTACATCTTTCATCCATATTGAGTTTTAAAGAGGACCTAGCTACTGTAGGTGAAATTATATATCCTTCATTAGACATAACTAGCATTTGACAAGGGTAAAGGCTAACCTATATAAAGGCACCTCTTGTGTCACAAATGTAGCAGTACAACTCACCATTCTATACTCTATATTTTGTGCACATATCCATCGAAACGGACCATTCAGATTATAATCTTTGATAAGCCTATAAATTTTTTCAATTTCAACAACTTCTTCTCTGTCTTTAGACTTTGATAGGTCAATATCATGAGAAACCACAACAAGGCTCAAAAAATTGGAGTACTACAACTTTAGGTAAAATGTGAAGACAAATCTTAAACTTCACAGTGAATGAGGAATAATATAATCCAATTAGATTACTGATATGGCATTAAGATGTGATAATAATTGTCTCGCAAGCACAATTTTGGTTGCATTATCCTTTTCAAAATTATCATTCAGTGGGAAGTTGTCAAAAACTTCTTCTAAACTTATATAGCAAGAGAAATAATCCATTCACAGCGAAAAAATTAATGAGAGTGCAAGGGAAGGAAATCCCATACAAATCATATATCAAATTTAGTCGTTATTACTATGAAAGAGATGTTATTTCTACAACCAACAACTATTTAAAATCTACACGTAATACGACTTGAAAGTTAACTATTAGTCATTAAACTGATTCAAATATCTCCACATACAGAGTAAATGATTTCATGGGGGATTTGTCAACATAATTGCTGCATTATCTCTGCAACTGATCTCAACATCTTAGGAATGTTTAAAATATACCATGTTTCCAAATCTGAGGTGAAATAAAGATCTAAAAAGAAGCAACATGAAATTATTTGTCTATGGTTTGTAGAGTAAAATTGCTAGGAATTACTAGGTTCAAACCCAAAGCAACTTCAAAACAAAAGAAGATGAAAAGTAGCTTTGGAAATAATCAAATATTATGAGAATGAAACATAAAAATCTAGATGCAATTAATATATGAAACTACTTAATCTCCCATTAATCTATTATTAAAGTGAAAATTTAGACAAAGTATCATATTTCTCCCATTGAAGCAAATGCAATCTACAGTTGTCCATAATTTCTTTGATAATTAGATGGAAATAAATCAATCCTTTTGTATTAAAATACACCAGGTTTTCTTAAGAGAGGGAAAACAAAGAGATAACAAGAAGAAACATGATAGTCATTGTTTATGTGGCTTGTGGAATATGATTACCAATAAGTGGTAGGTTCAAACCCAAAGCAAGTTTAAAAAAACATAAAATGAGAGATAGATTTGGCAATACCATTGTTTGAGGAGACATGAAATTTCATATGAAATTAAGCTATGAAATTACCTTTGTCTCCTATTAATATATTATTAGAAGTGGAAACTTACAAAGTATCCCAATTCTCCCTACCACAAAGAGAATCCTATTTTCTATATTTTTCTTTGATAAGTTAGAGAGGAATACTTCAAACATTTTGTATTAAGAGGATGATCTAGTATGTAATCCTCCAATGTTTGTTGAGGTCGTAAGGTTACTTTCATGATCAAACCAAGAAATAAAGTCAACAAGGCTTTGGTTCAATGGTGAGGTCAACAAGTATTAATTTGTAGTGAGATTTTCTAGAAAACCCTCATCTTCAAAGTCCACCAGGGTTCCAATATTATGGTTTAGCCCACCAAAATTGCATGAGTTTTGAAAAGGTGATGTCATATGTATGTGCAATAAATTGTAGCAAAATAGAAACAACTTAAACCTGGAACCTAAGTCGCCCCTCAAGGCATGTTTCTTGGAGCAGTTTTTAAAAAAGGGGGGGAAAATAAGTAAATATTAAAGGAATAATGTTAACAACCCAAGACTCATTATTTGACAGACAAACATCTCCATTTGTTGTAGGATGACTTTCTGGAAAAATCAAGACTGTCAAAATTGGATTTGACCATCTTATTAAGCAGGTGAAGGTCCATATCTAAAAGTTTGTCTCATGTTCCTACACTCACTTTTATATAAATTGAGTGGCTCAGTGGATGAATTGTCCAAATATTTAATGGATGGAAAGAAATATCACTGAGATTGACACCATTTTTCATATTAAATAGTTTTTCATATAATCAACAATGAATTGTCTAGTTTGTTTCTAGATTGTTTGGTGGATTTTAGATGGATAATTTCGAAAGACCTTTTATATTTTATCATTTTTTATTCTCCTAAAATAGATTATGGATGTTGCATATAATTTTATGAAAACCTAATTTTCAGAACATTTGTAATAAATCAGAAGAGGCATTACTGCTGCCTTTACCTTAACTTCAGTTTTAAGGAGTGCTAATAGCTCTAGACACTCGTTGAATTTAATGAAATCATTTCATCTATAAATAAAGATATTACGAATTTTTCGTTGAAAAACAAAAGATGCATTCACATAATCAATAATCATTGATGTGTTCCACAACATGTGGCTCCCCTATGACCTGAAACTCAATATGTAGGTGTATTCCCCCATCTTTCATCACTAAAAAGTGTACATCGAGGAATGCCCAGAAGTATTTAACCATAAACAAATAAGTAAATGTATCACATGGAAAAATCACTTAATCAAATGGATTAGGACCAATACTTTTTCAAGAAAGTTATGTGCTATAAATCAAATAAAATATAGATCAAGAAAGTGACGAAAAGTTTGATAAAAAGGGAGAGGTGTCTATTGGGAATGTTAAGATTGGCAAGTCACCAAGAACACCACCCCAGATAGTGAGGATAGAGAAGCCTGTAGGAAAATTGACCTGAGACTTCCTGCAATGAATGAGCATTCAAATAACCATTCAAAGGATAACCCAAGTGTGATTCAAGAAATCACTAAAATGAAGCTTGATGAAATACAGAAAAATCCTCCACATATTGCAAAACCACCTCCTAAACCAACACTTTCTTATTCCCCTTTGAAAGTCACCAAGAACAACGTCCCAAATAGTGACAATAGAGAATCCTATAGGAAAATTTACCATGGGAATAACTGCAATGAATGGGAATTCAAATAACCATTCAAAAGATCACCTAAGTGAGATTTAAGAAATCAACAAAATGAAGCTTGCTAAAAAATATATATATATCCTCCACGTCTTGAAAAAAAACCTCCTAAGCCAACTATTTCTTCTTCCCCTGGGTCTAACACTATAAATGATAATAGTGGCATAGCCATTCACCCACCTCTTCCACCACCTTTACCAGATGCTCCTGGTGTGCCTCCACCTCTTGGAGGCATGATAAAATTGCAAGGACCATTAGGAAATAAAGTGCATAGGGCTCCAAAGCTTATCTAATTCAATCAATATTTGATGAAACGAGAAGCTAATAAGGAAAATTCTACGATGGAATTTGAAGAATTTGATGTTTCAGATGTTTGGAATAACGTGATTGGAGAGATAGAAAACTGATCTGCATTCCCCCTACGTGTAAGTGTCACATCTATAGTTCCTACAAAAAATAAATAGATTCATTTGTGCATACCCTTAGAAAAATACTTATCTTTTAAAGATCGAACTACATGATAAGGTAGATGTAAAATTATGCATGAAGATAAAAAAGAGGAATGGAATGTATTAATACCTTAGCTGAAATATTCTTGGTCTGTCAGGTCAAAGATGAAGTGGAAACCTAAGGTGATTTTTTCCACGCCTTAGGCACTGAGGTTAGAGCATGTGCGTACAAGAATAAAGAATATGTTAGGGCATTTGTGAACCGATAGGTTGAGGAGATGGATTTCTTGGTATGTATCTTCCCTTCATATGATATTGACAACAATTCATATATTATTACTAGCATTTTATGCCATCACATTTGATCGTTGATGTACAAAAAAAATACTCTCGTGCTGTTGATTTATCACTTGAAAGAATATTTTCATTAAACAAAAGGAATTGATGCAAAGATTTGGGTATGTGTTATATCATTTCCATGATTAGTTGCACACGCGGTGGGTCATAAGGGGGGCTATGACCCCCCTTGTACGTTGCGTCGGGCGTAACGAGGGAGTCACAGGGGAGGTGACATCCCCCCATGTCTATGGGTTTGCAGGGGGCGAGTAGCCCCCTACGCGGGGACCGGGGCAGCACCCCGAATTTTTTTTTTCCTTATTTTCCAGTGGGAGGACCCGCCTATGGTTTTGTGCATGGGTTTGCACCTGGTTTTGGGGTATGATGGTTTTCAACCCCTGGTATTTTTTAGATTCGGTCAAGGGAACTACATTTATGTTATAATCCAGGGTTAATGGATTGGGGTTTATGAATGCTTCGGCATGTATATATATGTGTTGTAACACTAAAAGGAAAATAATGAAAATTGAAGATGGTAATCCCGATTTGTGATCTAGGGGAAAAATATCTGTGTATATAAGTTTATGTTTTATGCTCTCTCTATTGTTTATTTTCTATTTTTAAGAATTGGTTTTGCAAATAATTTATGTACACAGTTAAAACCTACATTTTGTATCAGAGTTGTTTCTGCTTCAAGGGAACTCCTTTTCTGTTGAGGGGTTTTTTTCTCGGGCCTGTGGTAGACCCTATTTAGTGGGAGATATTTGGGATCGATTCTTGTGATGAAATAAGATGGTGAGTAGTGTAAATATAAAGATAGAGAAATTTAATGGTCAGAGTTTTGAGTTGTGGAAGCTCAATATGGAGGATCTACTTGTGGATAAATATTAATGGATCATAGTAGATCCAAGTACTAAACAAACAACAATGTCAGATGAAGACTGGGAAAAGTTGGATCAGAAGGCAAAGAGCACAATACAATTGTGTATCTCAGACTCAGTATTGTTGAATGTATCTAAGGAACCTACGATGAAGAATCTGTGGTTCAAGTTAGGGACTTTGTACCAATATAAGTCTCGGGTGAATAGATTGTTCCTGCGGAAAGAGTTGTATAACCTAAGGATGAAGGATGGGGACTCGGTGACAGAGCATTTGAACGCCTTCAATACTATGGTAAGTCATTTTTCATATGTTGATATTCAAATCTCATATGAAGATAACTGCATTAGTTTGTTTTTTTCTCTACCATATTCGTGGGATAGTATGGTTATTGCAATAGGAAGAAATTTACAACTACCTTGAATTTTGATGAAATTGTCTCAACCTTGTTGTCAGAGAAAATAAGACGGAGAAATATGGAGGGCCTGAATGGAGATGCCTTACATGTACAAGGAAATTCCTGGAATAGAAACAAAAATAATTTTTCGAGTGGGAGATCTAAATCTAGAGGGAGATCTAAATCTTGAGGAAATCATGTAAAGGTGTGTTGTAAATGCGGAAAGGAAGGGCCCTACAAACAGGACTGCAGATCCAAAGCTCCTGAGAAAGGAAAGATATATGATGATGCTCCTTCTCCAGAGAAAAAAACCACCTTAGATGAAGGTGGGGACATGTATTTGGCTTCTTCTTCAAATACACATGTAGATCATGAGGCAAGGTTGATTGACTCAGGTGCATCCTTTCACTTCATCTCCCATAGGGAGTGGTTTTGCGAGTATGAGAAGTATGATGGTGGTGATGTCTTCTTAGGAGATGGTTGGAAGGCCATAATTGTCGAACGTGGAAAATTCAAGTTGAAGCTACAAGGTGGAATGATTAGAACACTTCCTAGTGCTCTGCATATTCATCCATTGGCCAGAAATCCAATTTTTATAAGAAGAATGGATGAGGCCGGTGTAAAAATCGTTTACGAGAAAAATACCTGCAATATGGTTCGGAGAGCACCAGTATTAATGCAGGTATTTTGTATTGGAACTCTCTAAAAGCTTCAGGGTATCACTATTATTGACGGGTACAACAGTTCTTTGGTTCTTGAAAGTAAAGCGGAAAGCCTAGCGGTCTCTAGAGAAAATATCGTCCTATGGCATCAAAGGCTTGGACATATTGGAGAGAAGGACCTTCGGATACTAAATGCCAATGGTATGGTAGAAGGTATGTCTAATTTCTCTATGGATTTTGATTTCTGTGAACATTGTGTATATGGGAAGCAGAATCGGGTGAGTTTTCCTTCTATTGCTAGAGGGAGAACAAGATATTAGAGCTTATGCACAGTCATGTGTTTGGACCTGTGTCGGTTCCATCACTAGGAAATTTTGTGTAATATGTTTCATTCACATATTATTTTTCAATGAATACATGGATATATTTATTGAAAAATAAATCTGAAGTATTTTACAGATTTAAAGGATTTAAGGCTCTGGTGGAAAACTAGACAGAGAATAAAATAAGGGTGCTGAGGACAGATAATGGCGGATAATTCTGCAAGTAATTTGAAGAGTTTTGTAAGAAGTGTGGTATAACATGGAAAAATACTACTCCATACTTCATCACATTAAAATACATCTTAAAATATTCCTGGCCTATTTGTATATACTTTTGGGAAAATGTTGTATATATATAACCCTTGGTTAGTTCTATTGTATTGTCAATATATCAAGAAGTATCACTATAAATGGACATTTTTGGAGGGCTAGCCACAACCCCATCTATACTACTCTTTATTCTTCTAGAGTTTTTTCCATATCCTCTAATGATGGGTGGAACCATTCTCCCAAAGGAAGAGGATATGATGAGGCAATACAAATAAACTATACCTAACATCTCAAAAATATTCATTACCAAAGAAAGATGCTAAACTATTTCAAATTTGAATCTTGTATTCAAAATTCACCAACCAAAATATATTGGTTTAGTCAATAATATTTGGAGGACATGATTAGTCACACATCATATCACCAGTGATGAAGTAAAACTAATCACGTATAATTTTTATAATAAATTCGTAGATTCAAAGTTCTAGCACAATCACACATTCGGTTTGTAGTCTCACTGAGATTTGAAAATGAGGTTTTCTATTTGCATAGGAGAGGACTTATATTCAAGTTGTTAATCACATATGTAGATGGAAAGGGCTTCTAAGAACTCACTTTAATTTTGAATTGTGATTTAGGGAGGAAGAGGCTTTTGTATAAGTCACAAATTGCATTTATATGAGGCAAGGGATTGGAGTAACTATTGGAATCATGCTTTTCCATTTAGGGAGAAGGGCCTTCTATGCTATTTTCAAACTCCAAATTCAACAATAAAATGAGGAGGTATGGTAATGTTTGTTAGGAATGCACTATGTATTGACTAATACACTTCAACTATGATTTCAACCAATTAAATATACAAATTTTACCAATGAACATATGTGATTTCGCCCAATGAATTTAGTTAAATGAACTCATTCACTTTTATCCAATAAAATCATACAATTCCTTGATTTCTAATTTGGGTATCAAAATGGAACTTAGTTGATGAAATGTTGATTAAATTTAGGGTAGAAACCTTTGAAAATATATTATGCGAAAGGGTTTGAGAGAATGGAGGCTAAATCTGAGAATTGAATAGGCATTCTAGAAATTATGCAGGAGAACAATTGAAATGGTCGACAAAGGGAGTGGGATAATTTGTAGGTCATGGTTGGGTGTTGATGTAGGAGCATTAAGGTTTCCAAGCAATCAATATTTTTGAAGAAAATCTCAAAAATGGGTTTTAATTTTGTAAAGGAATTCTAAATCCTTGTAATTTTTCTTAGTTTCTTTTAACTATTATAGAGTAGTTATAGAAAATCTATGGATAAGGGAGATTTTATCCACAAGGAAAATGAAAAGTTTCCTTGAAAAACATGAGAGATTTATGGAATAAATCATTATATATTTAGGGAATAAATCAGGGAGTTATTTATGGATTTATAAAAATATACTTTTCTTGTAAATTTTTATTTAATCATTGTAAGCCAAAGGGGAAAAATAATGGCTAAATAAATGGTACATCAATCGATAGAGAGAATAGATGCCTCTCAGCATGTGTACGTACAAAGATAGTTTAATGAATGAGAGTTCATGCATAATTGTGAATCTAATAATTCTATTTGATGTGTGATATCATTATTTGATTTCAAATAAATCATGGAAACATATTTTGTTATTGATGTATGAATCCAATCAAATAAACATTGGATCATTGAACTAGGAAAAAATTGTGGATTATTATTTTTGTGACTACTAGAAAATATATCATTGTTTGTTATTCTTAATATTGCAGGTTTTTGGAAATGAATATAGAAGGAAAAATCAATTTTCCTCCTATCAACTGGTATTAGAGTAGGTTAGATATTCTGAGAAGAGAGTCAGAGAGGAGAGAAGAAAGTTACGTAGAAAAATTTGATTGGAGAATTGCGGCAGTGAAATGGTTAAACTCCTCTTTATATTTCTTACTTGATTGGTGCCAAAGAATTGATGTTTGCAGGTAGAATATGAAGGAGAGTGATAGTGGATCATAACATGGAATGGTGACTGTTGTAGCACAATATCTCAGCAAAACAAGTTACTTGATAAAAACGAAGATAGCTTGATTAGTATGGAGGAGCTCAAAGAAATAATGGAAGAGTTTGGAGCTAATAAAGAAGATGCCCAGGAGCTGATGCAGCTAGTAGATGTAAACAATGATGGTTCTCTGAGTTCTGAAGAATTTGTCGAATTTCAAAAACAGGAATGGTGACCTGTAAGGTAGGTAAGCGCCATTCAGGTGTTGGTATTGATGCACTGAAGGAGTTATTTTTAATCATTTTGCTGCCAGATAGGAAACTGAAGTGTTTTGGCCAGCAATCTCTCCATGTTCTATCAAAAACAAAGGATGCAAATTCACTTCTTCTATTTTGATATTGGAAAGTCAAAAATGAGATTTTAATTGGGCGTGGATTGGATGCTAAGAAAATTGGGAGCAACATGTTTCAGTTGCAATGCCAAGAATTACAAAAGTATTCTGCCTTGAAGGAGTCCTCAACTGAAGCAATTGAGATTGGATTCTATCCCAACAATAAAAGTGTTGAAAGCAGTGACCCCATCGCTAAAGAACAGATCCCCAATGCTACTCCATTGAAGAAGAGCTTGAGGAGGAAGAGGGTTCCTAAAAGTTCCTTGATTGTCTCAAAACAGCAAAATGAAAAGATTATGCATTGAATAGCAGTGTCCAATTTATAGACAAACATGAATATCGAAAGGTCGTTCAACTTGTGGACGGTATGAGTACATGGAAAATGCTTGGAACGTGCGTCACATACAACTGATGCAAAAATAAACAGCGTTATAACTATACTTAGCCGGGTAGGATTGAACAAGGTTGAAATTGGGTTAGTATTTTCAAAACGTCCATCTCTGTTGAAATGCGATGTTGTGCAGGTCATGAAGTTATTTCATTTGCTACTAGGGCTGGGTTATTGTGAAGAAAAACTCTGTGGTTTTTGCATCCAGTACCCTGCATTACTCGAACGCGATTCAGATCAAATCCGCAAAGTGATTGTATTTTTGCAATCGGTTGGTCTGACAAAGGAGGAGGTATTGAGTGTTTTGTACAAGAAACCACGGATTTTAAGCTGCTCAGAGGACCAGGTTAAACTAAGTGTCAAGTGCTTGCTAGACTATGGTGTCCCGAAGGAATATCTCTGTAGGATTCTAAAGAAGAGAAGGAAACATGCGTGCTTTTTCAATTGGTGCATTCCAAGAGTTTCAACATTGGGGTGTAAGCATTGATGTTGCTATATCAACTTCTAGCTAAAAACCAAATTTTCAGTGATCACTTCTATCGTGCTCTTTATTCAACACTTTTGACTCCTGCTCTCATGAAGTCGTCAAAGACAGAGATGCTTCTGGGGCTTATGTGCAAGGCGTTGAAGTCTAATATAAACTCAAAGCGTGTTGCTGCATTTTCAAAATGGTTGTTGCATAAGTTTAGACAAGAAGGGTGATTATGCAGAAGTAGAAATAAAGAATTGGGTTGAACAGCAACTCATTGCCTCCTTAGACGATAGAAATACAAAAGGAAATAATACGACATTAGTCATCGATGGTAGATGTTTGACATATGCTTTGGAACCTGATCTTCGTGAGACCTTTCTAAAATTGAGTTGCCAATGCTTCCCTGTTATTGTTTTCGTGTTACACCTCTTCAGAAGGCACAGGTCACTATATTAATCAGACACCATACAAGACGACGAACTCTAAGCATCGGAGATGCTGCCAATGATGTAAGCATGATACAAACTGCTCATGTTGGTGTTTCAATTAGAGGACAAGAAGGGATGCAAGCTGTAATGGCCAGCGACTTTGCAATTTCTCAATTCAGATTCCTAACAGAGCTCCTCCTTGTCCATGGAAGGCTGTCATATATTCAAATTTCAAAGGATTTCTATGCCCTATTATCATCAAATCATTCAGGAAATGGAACAGTGTAGGTCTAATGATGTTGTCTCAGAAAGAATTAAACGATGACCATTTACAGAATTAAGAGCTCGGCTGCTATCGCCTTCCTGACATGATAGAAAGGAAGTTTGAGATACTGAGTGCTCTAGTTAGAAATGTCTTGTCTGGCCTCCAATTCGTGGGGAATTTTGACAATTCGAGTTCTGTTTGATGCATTGATTAGAATGACTCAGACACGGAATTTGGAAGGGAATTTCAGTTATCTGCTAAACTAAGAGAGCAAATTTTAAGCACCCTGCTATCTTCGGGACCAGTGCAAATGCAGTAGCAGACTTCGCAGTAAAGTTTTGACTGGAAGTTGACTTTTATGAATGATTTCAACAGCTGATATGTCGGTGCCAATTCTTTATTCTTAGTTTGATCCCCATTTGCTTCTTGAATTTGTTGCAAATGATAGTGGTGGTTTGCCAAAGCAGAAATCCACATATAACATTGAAGCTGAATCGACCATTTGGATCATCCAGTTCGATCCAACAGTTTACGGGGGTATACGTTAAACGAATTTTATGAGAGCTAGTACCCCCCGTAAATGGTTTGATTTAAACCACTTTTTACAAAATCGACGGCCATGATATATTACGGCACCTCCGATCCATTTCTTAGAAACCGCTATCATTACCCCCCGTAGGTAGTTTTGGGTTTTCCAAAACCATGGGTGACTTTGTTGGTACGTATGAGTGTAGTGGGACCCAAAATGTACCATTGGTTCCTCTTGCTTGCGTTAGACTAAGGTTTTATTTTCAGTTTTATATTATATATTATATATATATAATATTAAAACAATCTTTTTGTAATTTTAATTAATGCCAAAATTTTCAAGAATCAGTTTTAAAAACTGATCATAACAGTTAGTCAGATCAAATAGCAGATATAAAAGCAGAACAAGGAAGGGGGCAGAGGTTCTGAGTTTTGGGAACCTGAAAGCAAAATTTTGTACTCCAGAATAGCAAATCAATGAAAAGAATGCAGGTTTCTAGCATTTGTTTATGCTGAAAAGTTTTTCTAGTTTACATATTGTTCTCATATCTGTGAATGAAATAGAGTGATTTGAGTTGCGGGTCTCTTTATACTTGTGTATCTAAGAGTTAAACATACCTTAATGTGCACTCCTCTATTTTTACCTTATCTATACATAATTCTTCTAATTTTGAAGTGGTAGATTCTGTTTTAAACAGCATATCAGTTTGAAATTCCTTCCTCATTTTCTCCCATTCAATCATTTCAGCATAAGTGAAATATAGCACTGCATAACATGCGTGGGTTTGCTGTTTAAGGGGTCATACAATCAATTTTTTAAGGTTTTTAAATACAGAGACAAAACATATTCATTTGTGACAGAATTAGATAATGTCTCAAGCACTGATTCCTTTACACAGCAAGGAATTGTTTTCTTGAGGAACAACATTAATTGGCGTCGTTTCTGGGGAACGAAGAAGCGAAGTTCATTTCCCTGGGTTTTCCTTTTACTTCCTCTGGTTGTTCAATCAGGAGGAAGTTTTTGGCTGTGTTCACTGTTTCCAGATTTCTCATTTTCAAAACGCCTACCTTTTAGTAGAAGCTTTCATAATCCTTTCTTTTTTTATGGTGAACAAGATTCAGATTTGGAGATTAGTTGTTTACTATTCACCTGGCGACTCCACTGATGTAGGTTTTATTAGATGAAGAAATCTTCTGGCAAGAAGATGAGAAAGTATCATGGAAAAAACATGTATCATAATTTCCATTTTTTAAAGGAGGTTCTATTTTTTTACTGTCAGTTTAGTGGTTTATTTTCCCTTTTATCTTAAAAGGATTATTTCCTGCTTTATTTTCTCAGATGATTATAAAGCCCAAAATGTAAATTCATTATTGGAAAAAGATGATTTCGCTTTGGCTTGTATTATAAATCTTAACACAGATGTATCTCCTAAACATGAAAGGAGGGATGATTGTTGTATTACAATCCCGGAAGATAATTAGTCACAGTCTAGGCATAAAGGTCATGATTCATCATCTTTGCATGATAATATTTTGCCTCATGAGAAATTGACTGCTTTTCAGTTCAAAAATAAATAAATCTTTAAACCCCTGAAGCTGCCTGCTATTCTCCATCAGTATCCTTCAAAAGGATTCAAGTCCTTGCCAAGCTTCTCTGGGAAGGAAAAGGACATTTCAGCTAAATCACATATCTTGGAATTTGAATACTTCCTGGAAAATTTTCAAATTACTTGTGAAGACATAGCTTTAAGGATGTTTTGTCATTCTTTAAAACAAGATGCTCAGCACTGGTTCCAGTGTTTGGAAGCAAGTTCAATCAATTCCTGGCAAGATCTTTAGGATATATTCCTTACATATTGGGGCAAGATTAAGTCATATGAAGAGCACCTTTTGGAATTATATTCTATTCGAAGGCAAAGTAATGAATCGATTTCTGAGTTTAATAGGAGGTTTCAAAAAAATTATTTCAGCATGCCACAAGAAATTAGACCTCCAGAAGCAGCAGCTATGGTCTATTATTTGAAAGCTCTTTCTATCGCCTTAGCTTTTTATCTCAGGGAGAGAAAGCCTAGTAATCTGAAGCTGATGTTTCTCCATGCGCAAGAAATCGAAGATAATGCGTGGGCTTGTAGAAATTTTTCCTGCGATGTAGAAAGTCCAAGTTTTGTCAAAAATAAGAGGGATTGTGAAGGAAACATTGGCATTTCCTTACAAAAGAATTTAATTTCAAAGATGAATAAATATTTCCAAAAAGTATTAAAAGGTTCCTATATTTCTAAAAGACAAGAATCTAATCATTCTGAAGATCCTAGCCAAAACTTCGAAGCAACAGCTGAATTATACTATGAAAACATGGAAACTCATTGCAATAATTTTGTGAGTAGTGAGGACAATAGTGCAGTCTCTCAGACAGGTTTGCAAGAAGAGCAATATTTTCGTCATCAATTGATGTTAAGAGAAGAACATCAGCATTATGGAGAGCAAACCTTGGATGTCTGTTTTCAGCCTAAATTCCTACCTACAAGAAGTGGCAGTCAACTTCCTAACACACAGTTCCTAATTGCAAAGTCAAACAATGGAAGAAGCCACCATGTTCAAAGAAGTCCGCCTCAGCAAACTGTTCAAAAAAAAAAGAAGGTGGCCAAAACTTTATTTTATGAGTTCTATGATCCGGTTGTTGAATATATGGCAAATTTCTTCAGTCAGCAACAAGCTTCAATTCCAGGGTATGTACAAAATTTTGTAAATGAAAATTTTTCATGGTACATTCCTCTTTTGATTTTTAAATCTCAACAGTATGAATGTATTAAATCTAACAAACAGATGTTGGATTGGTTCCATTGGAAGGTTGACTTTACTTAATTAAGTTCAACTATGCTTATATATATAGAAGTTGTACATAAATAAGCTCAGGAGTTGAGCATTTCCAGTTGCAGTATTTCTAGTTTATCATTCTCAGTTCAAGAAATAAAGATCCTAGAAGAAGAGAAGTTTCAGAAAAGTTTGAAATTTTTAGAGATTTTGGGATTGAGCGAAAATTCAGTCTGACTTGACTCCGTGCCCAATAAAAGCTACTGATCTACAAGTTCTCAGCACTTTTCTACCAAAGTACTGTCCCCAATTGGAGCCAGATGTTGTAGCACAATATCTTAGCAAAACAAGTTACTTGATAAAAAGGAAGATAGCTTGATTAGTATGGAGGAGCTCAAAGAAATATTGGAAGAGTTTGGAGCTAATAAAGAAGATGCCCAGGAGCTGATGCAGCTAGTAGATGTAAACAATGATGGTTCTCTAAGTTCTGAAGAATTTGTCGAATTTCAAAAATAGGAATGGTGACCTGTAAGGTAGGTAAGCGCCATGCAGGTGTTGGTATTGATGCACTGAAGGAGTTATTTTTAATCATTTTGCTGCCAGATAGGAAACTGAAGTGTTTTGGCCAGCAATCTCTCCATGTTCTATCAGAAACAAAGGATACAAATTCACTTCTTCTATTTTGATATTGGGAAGTCAAAAATGAGATTTTAATTGGGTGTGGATTGGATGCTAAGCAAATTGGGAGCAACATGTTTCAGTTGCAATGCCAAGAATTACAAAAGTATTTTGCCTTGAAGGAGTCCTCAACTGAAGCAATTGAGATTGGATTCTGTCCCAAAAATAAAAGTGTTGAAAGCAGTGACCCCATCGCTGAAGAACAGATCCCCAATGCTACTCCATCGAAGAAGAGCTTGAGGAGGAAGAGGGTTCCTAAAAGTTCCTTGATTGTCTCAAAACAGCAAAATGAAAAGATTATGCATTGAATAGCAGTGTCCACTTTATAGACAAACATGAATATAGAAAGGTCATTAAACTTGTGGACGGTATGAGTACATGGAAAATGCTTGGAACGTGCGTCACATACAACTGATGCAAAAATAAACAATGTGATAACTAGACTTAGCCGGGTAGGATTGAACAAGGTTGAAATTGAGTTAGTATTTTCAAAACGTCCATCTCTGTTGAAATGCGATGCTGTGCAGGTCATGAATTTATTTCATTTTCTACTAGGGCTAGGTTTTTGTGAAGAAAAACTCTGTGGTTTTTGCATCCAGTACCCTGCATTACTCGAACGCGATTCAGATCAAATCCACAAAGTGATTGTATTTTTGTAATCGGTTGGTCTGAAAAAGGAGGAGGTATTGAGTGTTTTGTACAAGAAACCACAGATTTTAAGCTGCTCGGAGGACCGGGTTAAACTAAGTGTCAAGTGCTTGCTAGACTATGGTGTCCCGAACGAATATCTCTGTAGGATTCTAAAGAAGAGAAGGAAACACGCGTGCTTTTTCAATTGGTGCATTCCAAGAGTTTCAACATTGGGGTGTAAGCATTGATGTTGCTATATCAACTTCTAGCTAAAAACCAAACTGTCAGTGATCGCTTCTATCGTGCTCTTTATTCAACACTTTTGACTCCTACTCTCATGAAGTCGTCAAAGACAGAGATGCTTCTGGGGCTTATGTGCAAGGCGTTGAAGTCTAATATAAACTCAAAGCGTGTTGCTGCATTTTCAAAACAGTTGTTGCATAAGTTCAGACAAAAAGGGTGATTCTGCAGAAGTAGAAATAAAGAATTGGGTTGAACATCAACTCATTGCCTCCTTAGACAATAGAAATACAAAAGGCAATAATACGACATTAGTCATCGATGGCAGATGTTTGACATATGCTTTGGAACCTGATCTCCGTGAGACCTTTCTGAAATTGAGTTGCCAATGCTTCCCTGTTATTGTTGTCGTGTTACACCTCTTCAGAAGGCACATGTCACTATATTAATCAGACACCATACAAGACGATGAACTCTAAGCATCGGAGATGATGCCAATGATGTAAGCATGATACAAGCTGCTCATGTTGGTGCTGAAATTAGAGAACAGGAAGGAATGCAAGCTGTAATGGCCAACGACTTTGCAATTTCTCAATTCAGATTCCTGACAGAGCTCCTCCTTGTCCATGGAAGGCTGTCATATATTCGGATTTCAAAGGATGTCTATGCCCTATGATTATCAAATCATTCAGAAAATGGAATGGTGTAGGTCTAATGATGTTGTCTCAGAAAGAATTAAACGATGACCATTTACAGAATTAAGAGCTCAGCTGCTATCGCCTTCCTAACATGATAGAAAGGAAGTTTGAGATACTGAGCGCTCCAGTTAGAAATGTCTTGTCTGGCCTCTAATTCGTGGGGAATTTTGACAATTCGAGTTCTGTTTGATGCATTGATTAGAATGACTCAAACACAGAATTTGGAAGGGAATTTCAGTTATCTACTAAACTAAGAGAGCAAATTTTAAGCACCCTGCTATCTTCAGGACCAGTGCAAATGCAGTAGCAGACTTCACAGTAAAGTTTTGACTGGAAGTTGACTTTTATGAATGATTTCAACAGCTTATATTTCAGTGCCAATTCTTTATTCTTATTTTGATCCCCATTTGCTTCTTGACTTTGTTGCAGATGATAGTGGTGGTTTGCCAAAGCAAAAATCCGCATATAACATTGAAGCTGAATCGACCATTTGGATCATCCAGTTCGATCCAATGGTTTACCGGGGTATAAGTTAAACGAATTTTATGAGAGCTAGTACCCCCCGTAAATGGTTTGATTTAAACCACTTTTTACAAAATCGACGGCCATGATATATTACGGCACCTCCGATCCATTTCTTAGAAACCGCTATCATTACCCCCCGTAGGTAGTTTTGGGTTTTCCAAAACCATGGGTGACTTTGTTGGTATGTATGAGTGTAGTGGGACCCAAAATGTACCATTGGTTCCTCTCGCTTGCGTTAGAGTAAGGTTTTAATTTCAGTTTTATATTATATATTATATATACATAATATTAAAACAAGCTTTTTGTAATTGTAATTAATGCCAAAATTTTCAAGAATCAGTTTTAAAAAGTAATCATAACAGTTAGTTAGATCAAATAACAGATATAAAAGCAGAACAAGGAAGGGGGGCAGAGGTTCTGAGTTTTGGGAACCTGAAAGAAAAATTTTGTACTCCAGAATAGCAAATCAATGAAAAGAATGCAGGTTTCTAGCATTTGTTTATGCTGAAATTTTTTTCTAGTTTACATATTGTTCTCATGTCTGTGAATGAAATAGAGTGATTTGAGCTGCGGGTCTCTTTATACTTGTGTATCTAAGAGTTAAACACACCTTAATGTGCACTCCTCTATTTTTACCTTATCTATACATAATTCTTTTGAGTTTTGAAGTGGTAGATTCTGTTTTAAACAACATTTCAGTTTGAAATTCCTTCCTCATTTTCTCCCATTCAATCATTTCAGCATAAGTGAAATATAGCACTGCATAACATGCATGGGATTGCTATTTAAGGGGTCATACAATCAATGTTTTAAGGGTTCTAAATACAGAGACAAAACATATTCATTTGTGACCGAATTAGATAATGTCTCAAGCACTGATTCCTTTACACAGCAAGGAATTGTTTTCTTGAGGAACAATAGTGACGGAGAAAATAGATGGAGAGATAATTGTGACAAAAGAACCTTGTAGTAGAGGAAGCATGGAACAAGTAGAAGTTTGAAATATAAGTAAATTGAATAAGTTCATCAGCCAAATGAGTAGAGGAGTGCTTTAGAAGGATCTACAGAGAGAACTAGAGAAAATACCAAAAGGTCAAGCTAAGAAGAAAGATTGTTGATAAGGTATTAAGTAGCAAGAAGAGGAGACTTTATACAAAGGAGAGGCTTTCTTGTAGTTCACTGTTATGCATGGATAATATCACAATGATAGAGAGAAGGATGACCATAGAGTGTCATAAAAAAGGTTCAAGTGGAATCCTCAACAAAAGGAAAGCTAACTTCAATGAAAAAGACATGAAGGAAAAATCAAGTTATGAACATTTTAATAGGGAACTTGTTGAAATGAAAGCACGGTTGAATGTAGGTGTTGATGAAGATGGAAATTCACTCATAACTATCATATAGGTTAAATAAGGTGGAGGTATGTTTTTTGAAAGCACAATAGAAGAACATAAGAAAAATACTATTATGGAGGAAGATGAAACATCATTGTTTCATAAGGAAAATTAGAATGGAAATCATACATAGTGGTTGAATTTAGTTTATGGCGCACAACTGCAATAACTTGTTTGTGAAGATAACATGGGAAAATTATTTCATGGAGATATTCAGAGCAAGGAAAGAGAGAAGCATTCATATGAAATGTTGATGAATTTGAGGAGGAAATAAAATTGTTGGAAAGGTTAATAAGAGAACCTGACATTAGAGCCAAAGAGGAGAAATGTTTAATAGGGACTAAAAAGGAATAAATTCCTATTAAATCTAAGGATACAAAGGTGAATTTTAGTTTTCAAACTAATTATATGCTTGCAAGTACAAAAAAAATGATGAAGATGAATATTTAATAAAGGAGATAAAATATATGCTATTTCCTACACATGAGGAAAAATGATGACAATGGAAATTGTAAGAAGATGAGATGAGAGAAGATGAGGCAAGGTTGTCGCACATAAATTAAATTTTATCTTATTTCAGCAAGAAGATGCAATCTCAGAATTTCTTTTGGAGGATAATCAAGAGGATATTCAGCAGGCTACAAAAGGTAAACAAGAATATTGGGAATAATTTAATGAATAGACTATTTGTTGTAGTGGATGTGAAAAAAATTAAAGTCATGTTTCATAAAGAAATTATGGAGAAGGAATTCAATTGTCTTACACCTCTTTGAAAAAATGTGTAATTATGGAGATAATGAAATGAGATAAGTTGGACATTAAAATTCAAGAAATAAGGATTTTTATGAAGAAGACACATAAAAAGAGGTATTTAGGAGGAAGGAGACACTTATAAACATGCTATAATTGATTGCACAAGTGTATGTCAAAACAATTAATAGAACACTGCAAAACAAGCTTTCGAAGCCATGAGGAAGGAAGGTGACCGAAGCATATATCGAGGAAAACAAGAAGTTTTTCAAGAATGTGGAAAACTACAAAAAAAAAAATTGGATCAAGGAGGATTGAGGCATTAATGACCCATGACTAGGAGGTCATGAATTTTTTCTAGATTGGTATTTTGATAAATGAGAATTAAAGTTTCCAAGCCATCAATTTTTTTGAAGAAAAACTCCAAAATGGTTTCAATATTGTAAATGAATTATAATTCTTTAATTGTAAATATCTTAGTTTCTTCTAATTATTATAGAATAGTTTTAGAAAATCTATGGATAAGAGATATTGTTTCCATAAGGAAAAATCAAAGTTGCATTGATAATCTTGAGAGATGTATGGAATACGTTATAAGTGATTTAGTTAATAAATCATGAGAGATTTAGGGATAAATCATGGAGTGATTTATGGAATTATAAAAAAATAATTTTCTTGTAAATTTTCATCTAATCATTGTAAGCGTAGAGGGAAAACAAATGGCCAAATGAATGGGAAATTGGGACATAGAGAGAATGAATGCCTCTAATAATATTTATGTACAAAGATAATTTAATGAATGTGAGTTCGTGCATAATTGTGAACCTAAGAATTCTATGTGAAATGTGATCTGATTATTTGATTTCAAGTAAAGCATGGAAACGTGTTTTGTTATTGACATATCAATCCAATCCAATAAAAAATGGATCATTGAATTAACACAAAATTGTGGATTATTAGTTTTGTGAATCCTAGAAAAGATATCATTGTTTTTTATTCTTAAGATTGCAATATCATGGAAGTGGACATAGCAGGAAAGGTAAAATTTCCTTGTATCAGGTGCAAAGAGAGGTAAGGAAACACATATGATGATTATAAATATTCATGAATAGGGATAGAAAATTTATTTAGATTCCTAATGAGTAAGACAAGAAGTAATCATGATAGTGGGTGTGTTACTTACTAATGAACATCACAATCACAACTTTTATCTGGAGAGATGGCTCTCTCATCCAATGCTAGAGTGGAGATAGAAATGTAAGGGAAGTGGCTTCATTATAGAAGAATATGGTGGGTATCAGGAAGTCATAGTTAAAAAATGCGACAATTTTAATTCACATGTGACAGATCCAAGTCGGTCCTTCAAATTTAGATGAGGAGAAGCTGAGTCAGAAGTCACATTTATAGAAGGCATTCAATAAGACACTAGACTCTAAACGTGTGAGTTGTGACTTAGGAGGATGTTAACTTATTAGTTGTTGAAAATCATATTTCTGGAGGCTCTAATATAAGGTACTAGAAATTGGACTTCTGACTTCTAACATGTGATATTATATTTATATCCTAAGTCATAAATCACTAATCCAGAGGATTGGTAGGGTATAAATACAAGTTGAGACTGCAGCTTGTGACAAGGTTGAGAATCATAAGTATTTCAATGCTTAAATCTAAGCTTGCAAGAACAAAATACAGCCAGATCCAAGTTAAAAGGGACTTGAGGCTTTAAGGATTCATAGGAAAATTATGAGAAAGTTCTCAATAAGTGGGGACTCAAAAATTTTAAATCATGAAAAAATTTGGGTTGTTGTAGCAGCTATAACATGCTTAAATTATTGTCTCTTTACAACATTGAGCATGTACTAATAAGACATGAAGAACCTATATTGAGCTTCTATGACATGGGACATTTTTCTCAACGCAAACATCCACATAAGGGGCTAAGATTAAATCCAAGCACCAATTCATATTACATAGTTCATTGCAATCTCCTATTTATTTTTTTCAATTAGTATTTTTTTGAGAAACCAACAATGGAGGTTCAATAGTTGGAGTTCAATTTTTGGATTTTCTTTTTCTAAAATTCTCTTTGTGCATTGACGCTTAACTTCTTTGTTTGTCTCGTAATTGGTAGAATTGGAGTTGTCACTATTAGAGTGGATGATGTTCTAGAGGATTGGATATTGATTTACCTTTCAACAGATTCAATAATCACATACCTCAATATCATTGGATATATTATTTCTCTTTGTGGCGTGGTGATGCATAACTACATGAAGGTGAAGGATGGGTGAGCCATGAATTAATTTCCCATTGATTCTATGAAAAAAGTAAAAAATCATCTATTAAGTACTGGAATTTTGACAAGAAGTCAGCATATGTTTATAATTGAAATGGAAACAATGGAAATTTTGTGCACATGGTACATGGTGCTTTTAGGGTTTTAGGCTCAAAATTTAGTAGCATTTAACATTCATTTAAATCATTCTCTTAGTATGGCTACTAGCATTTGGAATCCTTTAAGTGCCATAGTCGTTGATACATTATCTCTTTTCAAACCATACTCCAGCATTTTATTCTACATTTCTAGCGATGCATTTGGCAGCTATGGGTGCCCATAGAGATTCGGATATATTTTCTTACTACCTTGAATCATACATGTGGTTGATGTAAAATATCGTTTGTGATGCTAAGGAAATGTTAAGGTGTGACTATCAAGTTAACAATGGGAATTAGAAATGTGAAACATGAGTACTTGGAGGAAGGATTTACAGCACCTCATTTTATAGTGATAATTTAGAAATATAAGCCACCATATTTCTACAATGTAGGCCAACAAGAATCAACGTGTATTTTCTAGGCCATTTATTATTAGTCTCATAGTTGCTCCACAACCATTATAAGGTATCTCTATCCTTAGACCCTCATTCATCATTTTTATGGATCACCCAGAAACCTAGGGTTATGGGTCAACTACACTAAACCCTTGCCAACGAAGTTCATTTTCTATGCCATATACTACCAATATCATAGTTTTCGCATAAGAATTATATGGTATCTCTATCCTTTAACACTCGTTAATCAAGTTTATAGGTCACCAAAAAACCCACGGTTATGGTGCAACCACATAAAAACCATTTCTTCAATAGCGCTTGGTTTTGGGTCATACACAAACCCACAATTATGGGTCAACCACCAAAAACCATTGTATTCAACAACAGTTGGATTTGGGTCATCCACAAACCCATAGTTATGGGTGAAGCCCATAAAACCCTTCTCTTCATTGGCTCATATTCAAAAAAATCTTCTTAGGAGGGAACTTCACACAATAGGGTTCATTGCTTCCTAGGGGTGGAGGATTGCTTTGAATGGAAAGTGGAATCCACCCATGGTATTGTAAATCAATAAGGTTATAAATACCATGCCCCACTTTATAGAAAGACAAATTGTTACACCACAATGTAGGTGTAATCATTTTCCTTTTTTTAATAAAGAGTTTTTTTTTCTCTCTCTCCCTGCATTCAAGTTTCTCATATCTTGGCCCTGAGGATGTAAGTCACCTTGACCTCCATTTTTTCTTGATTCTATTGATTCTCTCTTTAGAACAACAATAAAAACTTTCCTATAGTGATTATTATCCTTACTTGGTACAGAATTATCAACAAGTAATTTTATTTTTCTTTGTTACAATTGAAAATGAACTTCCACACATAGTTTACCAATTGGTATTACTTTCCCTTTCATGTGAATACAACATCTCACATGTACATGCATGGTCCCCAAGTATTACCTTGCATACATCAAGTTAATATTACACCCATAACTATTTCATCGAAGTAGTTAAGTTAATAAAAAAATATAATATTGCACTACTTGGTGACTCTCAATTTGAAGTCCATACTTACGCATCCCAAAAGATAATTTCAAGGATGGTATTACACCTTCAATCCAATGCTTTCTACTAGATGGGTTGATACAAGTTTCATTAAGAATTGTGATGAAAAAAACATTTAACCTTCATCTTCTTGAGTTGAAATTTTTCACACAACATTTTGAATATCTTCCTTTCCTCTTCAAGGATAAGGTTACTAAAGATTACTTATTTGATATTGAGTTTATAAGCTATATTTTCATGAACATCATAATTTCTCTCAATCAAGATTCTAGTTTTAACTATGAACAAAGCCTTCTTTTTATGCTACTGGCAGTGTTTTGAGAAATTGTCTATATGGAACTTCCAACATTTTTCATGTATTTTCTCATCAACATCACAATTCTTACAATGGAATTTTAAATTTTAGTTTCTTGTGTAGTTGTTACAATTTCTACCCTTTACGATTTTTGTGACTTATTTCAACATTTCTTAGGCTTCACTTGACATTCCACCTATTTTGGTGAATTATACTAAATCTTATTCTTATCTCCTTCAATATACTTTGATTGAATGAAAGCCTCATTAATAGTATTTGTGTTAAGGTGTAACGTGTTTTCAAATATGGTTATGCATCATTCCTTAATATTCAGTGAGAAATTTATTTGATTCTTTAGTGAAATATTTGATTATATAGTTATCTTGCAAAATTCTACCATGTATTCTTGCATAATTTATCCTTGGATTTTCCTCAAAGCCATCTTATTTTTTTTTTCTCCTTAATATCCAATAGGTGGATGAAATTATGACTCTAGTAGGTACCTAAACATTTTCCAATCAACAACTAGTAGTTGAGGCTTGATTCTTCTAGAAATAATATCACTTACCTACCAATGTCAAATCATGACCTTCAAACTTAAAATAGGAATAATCCTTTTTGTTCCACCTACTTCAAATACATTGAAACAAACCTCCCACTTTAAGCTAATGATTTCGTTTGAGGGAATTTATCTTGCATGCTTATGGCTTGATTTTTGTCTTCACATCTGATTTTAAAGGTGTCAATCTTTTGTTGCAATCTCTTTTCTTTTTGTTCCACTTACTTCATGGAGACTGAAATAAAGTTCTAGGTATTAAGACAATGGTTCGTTTAAGGGAATGGATCTCACATGCATATGTCTTGATTTTTATATTCACTTCTATATTGAAAGGTGTCAATATTTTCTTACAACCTTCATTCTTTGAGTTTCACTTGCTTATGCACACTAAAATAAGATTTTGACTATTGGTAGAATGATTTAATTTGAGGGCTTCAATATTGCATGTATATGGCTTGATTGTTATATTCACCTCTATTTTGAAACATGTCAACATATTTTTGTAGTATCCTTTTTCCATTTTTTGTTCTTCCAATAGGGGATTCTCTTTAGGTTGAACATTTTCATATTCAAAACTTGACTCATGAGGTAACTTCCCCACTTTTTATTTGATGGCATTGTTGCAATCAATGTAGTGATTTTCATATTGATAATATTCAACATTACTTATGGTCACATAATACACTTTCAAAGGAAATTATGCCATCCAATTCTCCAAGTTCCGCAATATGCCCTCTCTCTCATTCTACTCTTGATTTTCTCCCACCCTTAAATATTGACACTATTTCATCCTTCTTTCTACTCTAATATCTAGATTATTGAGAAATAATGGACAACATTCTTACAGTTTCATCAAATTTTCAAGCATTAAACCTATATTGGTCAATCTATAATATTTTAAAATATTTATTATTATACTCATATGATTTGTAAATTGTAGTATCTTGTTAAATAATTCATCATAATGAACCTTTGATTTTTCCTCATATTATTATTTTTTTATGAATTGCTAAATCTATTTTCTATTATCTAATAGCAGACAAGAATAAGAGGATTTAGACAAAAAACACATAAAACCAAAGAAAAATTTACACATATATTTACCCTTGAAAAACCAACTTTAGAAAAGCTTTAGCAATGGAATGAATTTTGCTATGCTTTATTGATTCTTTTAAAAGCTAGATTTTATAGGTTAGAATGCTCAATGAGTAGATATTGTTGCACACATAATTCTTGCTACTTCAATATTTTTTTTCCTTTTTATCTACTTGCAATATTTAATGCATATTGATAATGAGAAAATGGACTTCAACCTAGCTTGAATCCTCCTCAATTCATTTCAAAATGCGTATGTGTCTCCATCAAAGAACTAATTTGAAATGAAAAACAAACATTTTTTGACATCAAATTATACTATGATCAACACTCCCAAATTCTAAGCCTACACTATCATGGGTTGTGACATTTATAGGATGCATTATAGCCCTTTTGAATTCTACCTGTTCGTCTCAAATTTCGAACCAATTCAATGTTATGGAAGGTGAAACAAATTCCTAGGCACTAAAGCAATATGTAATCATCATCGTTGCATTTATACTCCCTCATAAGGTAGACGGTGTGAGGTCTTATGCAAGTTTGAAAATGTCATGCATGGTCTTGAAGCGCCTATAAAGGCCATGCATGGTAATTGGGGGCCTTCTAAAGGGCATGTATAGTCCCAAAAACCCTATAACGGAAGTGTATGATATTAACACCTTTGGGATTTTTCTCCTTAGTAAGAATTTTAATGAATTCCTTCCCCTTCCATTTTTCATGATCATTTCTATATAAAGAATGAGAAAACAAACGAAAAAACAACATTAATGTATTACATAACTCAAGACTATGAATATTCACTTTCACATGTATGGTGCTAGATTTGATGATGTGATCATTTACTTTGAATCTCCCCATAAGAAATTATAATCCAAAACTTTTATCATTCTACTGAAACAATTGAAAGAAAAATCCCTCCAAAAGATTTAATTATAACTTTTACACTCTAGCTATAACTAAATCATATATCATGCATTTAAAAGAGAATCTCCACTTTGCTGAATTTCTCAAAACCAAAACTCATAAAAAATAATTAGATATAATAAATACAATGCTAAACATAAGTCATGAATCTAAATATTATAATATGAAACATTTAATTAATTCGTTTAACTAATAAAAAAAATATTTTTTCTATACTTTTTATATAGTACTCATATATTATGCATTTAAAGTACTTTTTATATAGTACTTTACTTAATTTCTCAAAACTGAAACTCATAGAAAGTAATTTTCTATCATAAATATAATGTTTTACATAAATTGTGATATCCAAGGTTTAATATCATTTCTATTTGAACTAACTAATATACAATAATACAAAGTAATTATATATAAAAATATAATGCTTTATCTTAATTATGAATCTAAGGGTTTATTTTTAATTAAATTAACTAATCCTATCTATATAAATAAATGAAAAAAATGACGTATTTTAAAATTTAAATTTTTATTAAATAAATGTTTTAAAAATCCAAAATGCATATAACACATACATCATCACACTTTTTCCTACACATTAACAACTCATTATATCTAAAGCTTTGAATCTAAAGGTTTTAAAAATCGAAAATGCATAGAACATGTACATAATCACACTTTTAAGTTTATATATATATATATATATATATACTTTAACAGCTCATTTTATCAAAGGATAAAGTAATCTTATACATTAAGAACTCAGTATATCTAACGGATAATGTAATCTTCCTCATTCGCATAGGCGTAAAGAGGGTTTTCCCCTCATAAGAAATTAGTTTAATCTAAAACTTTTATCATTCTACTGAAACAATTGAAAGAAAAATCTCTAGAAAAGATTTAATTATAACTTTTATACTCAAGCTATAACTAAATCATATATCATGCACTTAAAATGGAATCTCCACTTTGCTGAATTTCTCAAAACCAAAAATCATAAAAAACAATTATATATAATAAATATAATGCTGGACATAAGTCATGAATCTAAATATTATAATATGAAGCATTAAATTAATTCATTTAACTAATAGACAAGAGTATTTTTTATATACTTTTTATATAGTATATATTATGCATTTAAAGTATTTTTATATGGTACTTTATTTAATTTCTCAAAACTGAAACTGATAGAAAGTAATTTTTTATCCTAAATATAAAGTTTTACATAAATGGTGAATCTAAAGTTTATAATATCAAAGATTTAATTTCATTTCTATTTGAAATAACTAATATACAATAATAAAAAGTAACTATATATAAAAATCTAATACTTTATCTTAATTATGAATCTAATATTTTATTTTTATTAAAAGTACGTAATCATATATATATATATATATATAAAACAATGACATATTTTAAAATTTAAATTTTTATTAAATAAATGTTTTAAAAATCCAAAATGCATATAACACATACATAATCACACTTTTTCCTACACATTGACAACTCATTATATCTAAAGCTTTGATTCTAAAGGTTTTAAAAATCCAAAATGCATAGAACATGTACATAATCACACTTTTTTTATATATACTTTAACAGCTCATTCTATCCAAGGAGAAAGTAATCTTATACAGTAAGAACTCATTATATCTAACGGATAATGTAATCTTCCTGATTTGCATAGGCGTAAAGAGGGTTTTCCCGCTTACTCTTATTTGTTGCTTTGGAGATTATGTACTCTGTATGATGGACATAATGTACTCTGTATAATGGAGATTACGTACTCTCCATAACGGAAAGTTCTGAGGCTAGGTACTCTCCATAACGGAAAGCCCTGTAACGACGTGGATGCTCATTGTCCACTAACTCTGCTGGTGCGTCTATCTCCATCTCATCTGGAAATACTCTGAACAAACCCATGGACAGACGAGATTGTCGTCCTTTGAAAACCACACGATGTTTTGAACTGCGAATCCTATTATTACTCCATGCCTGCATCCAGTTACAAGGTTATAATTCTATTTAAAGATAAAAGTTCACAGTTATTTTCAAACAACAATAAAATAACATTTTAATGACAAAATATTAGTATGTTTATGCTTTTTAACATTTTCAAACCATTTTAATTATAAATCATGTTATGATAAAAACATATCTCATATAATTCTAAATCATGATATGATGAAAACATATTTCATATAATTTTAAAGTGAGTAAATAAAATTTGTGTTTTTTATTAATTTCAAAGTTTTATAATAATCTTTAATATATATATATAAAGTTGGAAAGTTTTATTAGTTTCTTAAGAAAATATTTAGAAGGTTATTGTTAAAAGGCTTCATAGTCTCACCTCGACCGGTTTGTTGACCATTGCCATCACTCCAAAATAAATAGTCTAAAAAAGACATAAGTTAACCCACCATAGTTGTAACGGAAAAATATGCTAAAAGGCCGACAAAATAAATAGAACACCAAAACACATAATCATCAGAGTTGATAGAAGTTGGGTTTTCTCGACTTGTCCTAGTTGGAGGGGGGTGAAACGAGCAATTGACATGTTGCTCCAAGTGAAACATACGAGCTTCCAACAACTACAACTTGTCGAAAATGAGGATATGACCACATCAGACCACCACCACCCACTCTCGAAGCTGACACTAGAAATATTAGATTTCAGCAAAGGTTCCATGACTGCCTCGTACTCCTCCTAGTGATTTTTCTCAAGATCTTCCAGCTCCATTTTCACAGACATGCACGATTGACCTTTGGTGGCACGAGAGGGATTTTTCCTCTTCCTTGGTGACGTCCAACGTTCACGGTGCGGTACTCAGCGCTCGCACTCTCCCAGTTGGCTCTGAGCTCAAACCCTCCTCCCTCCTCTAGTATCAGCGTTGAGGTTTGGGTTCAGTGACTGACCCCTTTCTACCTCCACTGAAGCATGAGCTACGTCACGATGTCATGCCCACGACACAACACAAAGCCTCTCCAACTCCTTGGTTGCTTTAACCCCCACAATAACAAAAAACTGCAACACCACCACGCCAGAACATGTCTCACACCAGAAACATTGCAACACCAACAACACCGCAACACCAACAACACCGCAACACCATTGCAAGACTATGACACTGCAACACCACCACACCACTACAACACCCCAACAATACCACACCATAGCACATCAAACACCATCAACACCACAATACCAAAACCTCGAAAACACCAACAACACTGTAACACCTGATCAATTGCACCACCAGAACACCAACAACACTACAACATGTTTAAAACAAAGGTAAATACTCCCCCGGGACCAATGAACTTCGCCTCGAGTCCCTCTTCTTCCTAAGATGAGGCACTCGAGAGTGTTATCCCACGCAAGAATGCACATTGTTGTACCCTTAAATCGAAGAGCGACCGAACACCACAGGCCCAATATAGTGAGAGGAAATTGGGGTAAGAATTCCCCCAAATCCCGTTTGGAATTCCATGTATCACCTCCAACACCAACAGGAATGTACCCAGCAATAGACCAAAATTCAAACAAGACACTAGAGGAAGGTCACAAGTGGGTTGATTTGTGGAATCTCATCGAGTTAGAATGGCGCTACAGAGAAATTTAGAAGATATACATGAATACAGGGTTAGAAACTCCCTCCCACAGCTAGAAACCACCTCTGACATTATCCAAAGAGCACTAGGTCACTTGATCTGCCCTCTAAAACTTATCATCATGGCATTGTTCAGATTCACACACCCAAAACTTCCATTGCTAGAGTATCATAAAAATTCCCGTAGAATTCCATAGATTTGCCATCACCCATCGACCTCTAGTTAAATGCACATGAATGCGACTAGCTAGGTTCACATGGATCGGTTGTGGCTTACCCTACCACACATTCCTCCCACATGTCATGTGCATGGGAAATATTTGGGTAGGTCAGGCTCAAACTCCAATATCCTCGATTTTTCCACCCTCATCGGGGTACTAAGGTCCGTCATAAGGAGTCAACCCATCTCTTCCATATATCGATTAGGATGTTCTAGTGGTCAGGCCTACAAAATATATTGGTTCGCAAATAAACTACCCCAATTGGCCATCTAATTTGCCACTTTCTTTCCTTCACGCCGCATATGCTCAGTGATGACATATTCGAAGGTGTGAATATGTTTGTGGATTTACCCAATATGATTCTTAACGTGCTATATTGGACATTATTTGCAGATAGGGTTCCATTAATGAGTTTCTAAATGAGGGAAATCACAATCTGGGTCTCTAATGATTTGAAGATTCAAGAGTCCAACCTAGGAAGATATACTTAGGCCTCACTCAAGAAAGAGGAATTCTACCATATTATTTGTTGAAATTCCACAGGATTCAACATAGACCATTAGGGTCTCTCCCCGATTAGAGTGAAAGACACCTCCTACCCCTGCTCTGACCGAGTTCTCACTGGAAGATCCATCGAAATTTAACTTGGTGAACCCCTCGGGCGGGACGGTGAACCTATTTATCTTTCGATAAATGTTGGATGGGGTTCTTTTCCTAAGTATCATCATCCCCTCCTTAGGATATATCTTAGATAGAATGATTTCCTGCAAACCCCTGGCCTTCCAATCGTCCGGATAACAAGTGTCATCCTGGAGAGTTTCTTTTATATTATGTTAGATGATCTCCCAGAGATGGCTTTGAGAAGGTCACTTATCATGAAATATTTCTCGATTGTCATCTTTCCATATGTTCCACAAGACAAATCCTAGGGAAAGTATCCAAGAGCTGTCGACAATCGCGTTTTTAAACTACTTTAGGCACCATAAATCTAGAGATTAGTCTTGATAGAATGAGGGGATATATCATTATGGTCGAACTAAAGAAGCACCAAATTCCATAGATCCTCCATGAAATAACAATGGTTAAGAATATTCTTTGACAAATACCCATCTTCCTGATAGAGAGGTAGCGTGAAGGTACTATGAAGCCTTTCTTCATGATACGATCACATTTCAATAGCCTCTTGTGACCTATTAACCATAGGAAAAAGGATACTTTCGTCCAAAGCTTATTTCTACAAATGAATTTACATAGGGTATCAGGGTCTTCCCCTTCCAAGGTTGATAGGAGAGTGTAAGCCTATTTGAAAGAGAAGGATCCACTTGTGCAATAACCCCATCAAATCTTGTGTGGTTCATGACCCTTGTAAATGGCTGTCTCTAGGAGTGAAAAAAGTAGTGAATCCCATGGGAATGATTGTTGGTGCATCGACAAATAATGGGGTTGTTTCCATGCACACCATTATGATGTGAAATTTTGGCCAGAGTTATGCTACTATAGAGGCTCCATTATTTTTTGTGAGTGCCTACATTTCCCTAAGCTCTTCTTTGTCCTGCAACTATGGAAGTTGAATCCAAGATTCCTCCCAGAAGAGAGTCATTTGTTTGTTCCTAACTTCCCAAAATTTATGCTCCTAGATTAGGGAGCAATTTCTCTATGACATACTAAATATAGAGAGCCCATTTGGAAGGTGTTTCCCCATGAGAATCATTGTTGCATTCAAATTATTTTCATACGTGTGAGACAATTTTTTTTTCCATAATTCTGAAGAACCTTGCAGCCACCCCGAGCACAATTTTTCCACCATGACCTTGTTAAGGATCGTTGGATATTGTAATCCTAAGCCTCCTTGTAGTTTGGGTAAGCAAATCTTATCCCATGGGGACACATACTATTTCTTCTGTGTTTCAACTCCTCTCCAAATAAAGTTCTAAAATTTTGAGGCCAGGTCATTAAGAATGCACTGGGAGGTTGGGAGTGCTGACAGTTGATCCACTCGAAGAGCTTGTAAGATGGAATCTAATAGAGAAACTATGCCTTACATGTTTAAAGCCTTAAATGCCTTTTAGCAAGCCTTCGATCTATCTTATCCAATAAGTCCGTCCAACAAGCCACTCAGATAGAGTTAAAGGTGAGAGGCACTCAAATATATTTACTAGGGAGGGAGCCAGTTTAGAATCCCAAAGTGTGAGTTAGATGAGCTTGGGCATGCTGATTGGTGTTGAAGAACTAAATGTATGATTTATCACAGTCTATCTCAGTCCCTCACGCATCCTATTAGTCTTCCAGGTTAATGTGAAATTTCCGAGCATCGACAAAGGCGGGTTTCCAAAAAACCATATTATCATAAAATAATTGTTGTTGGGTGAGAAAGGGGGTCATAAGTTCCCAATTTGAGACCCCTAAGTTCCCTTGTGCTTGTTCTGAATTTTATATATTGACTTGAACCCTATGTAGAAATGACAAAAGGAAGGGAGAGATTGGGTCACCTTATCTAAGGCCCCTGGATCGTCGAAAGGTGTGGGTTGGGGGGCGATTCACAAAAATGGAGTAAAAAAAGGGTTTGGATCAATGATCAAATCCATTTAACTAATTCAGTAGAAAATCCAAAAACATGCAATACATTGAGCAAAATAATTCCATTCAAGGCTATCATAAGCTTTGGATAGGTCTAGTTTTATGATCATACAAGGCTTGCAGGAAGTTTGCAGCGAATGAGCGATTTCATGGGCCATGATGACGTCATCCATGATTTTCCTTCCTTCCAAAAAACCTCATTGCTAAGGGCCAATGATGTCCTTTAGTAGAGGATTTAATCGATGGACCATAACTCGCGAGATGATTTTGTAGATCACATTTAAAAGTGCAATAGGCTTGAAGCTTCCTAGGTTTGTGGCTTCTACGCTTTTGTGGATTAATCTGAGGAAGGTGTTGTTGAGACCTGACCAAATAGATTTCTTCTGTCGGGAATGTTCCACTAGTGTGTGAATATAATTTCCCAAGAAATTCCAACCAAATTTTAAAAACTTCGTGGTGAATCCATCTCGCCTTGGTGCTTTGTTTGTGGGTAGGTATTTGACAACTTCCTTTACCTTTAAATAGGATACTTCCCTCATTAGCCCCTCATTCTGATTTGCAGTTATCATCTATGGAATAAATTGTTTAATTCAGGTGATTTCCTCCTCTCGTAAGACATCAATTTGAGAGAGAAAATTATGGTAATAAGAGATGAGATCATCGAAAATTTATTCATGCTGAAGGAACTTGCTTCCTGTTGAGTTTGTCAAAGAGAAATCCAGTTAATTTTCTTATCTTGTAGCAACAATGTGTGGAATAATTTAGTGTTATGTTCCCCATCTTGTAACCACTAAATTATCTATTTTTGGTTCCGCATTATTTCCTCCTACTTACGGTGTTGTTCAAGCTCCTAAAGGACACATCCCTCTTCCTCAACTAGCTATCTGGATCTTCCTTCCCATATCATCTATTGTTGGATCCATTGCATCATTCCCTAGAGGCTTGTATTCTCTTTCTGAATTTTACCAAAGTCTCTATGGTTTCATTCCTTTATTTGTTTCTTCAACTCTTTTATCTTCCATTGGAATTACTCCATGCGAAATATTTCATGGACGTGGATATTGGCCCACCATTTTTTGATAGGGATGATTCCTTGGAGCCATTTTCAAGTCTATTTCGAATCCAATAGGCCAATGGTAGGAACCTAGGCATGGTAGGATGGTCACTTCACAAAATAGATCTAGATGGAGTAGTATCTCTAATAATATAAATTTGTCTAACCTTGAAGCTATTTGATGCTTACCCCCCTGTTGATTGTTCCATGGGAATATCGCATTGACAGTGTCCACGTCATCAATATAAAACTCCTGGATAACTTCTTGTAAAAGTCGGGAATAAGGATCCAGGAGACGAATGCCTCCTTTCTTCTCATCTAGATGTCCAATCATATTGAATTCTTCAGCTACAATCTAGTTATCCTTCATTTGGATGGGCCAGAGTGGAATGAGATCCAAAATGAATCCTTTCTCATCTCCTGGAGTTGTAGGGCCATAAATAGTCGTGAAACATATGGTACAGAGTCATTCGATGCATCAAAAAATACCAGATAGGGCTTGGGGGAACTCCACTCAATCGAAGAAGGTGATGGTTTTTGGATCCCACGGGATTTCCAAACCTCGAGCATTGCCCCATGCATCTATGTCCATGCACTTCGCTTCTGGCCAACGATGCCTCAACCGATCCTGTAGTTTGTCCTAGGAGACTTTGGTTTCCTCTAGTACCATGATGTATGTTTTTTCTTGTTTTATTCTTTCTTTAAGGTACCTAACCTTCTGAGTGGAGTTGAGGCCCCTAATATTCCATGAGACCATCTTAATTCATGGACAAGAGTGGATTTTGTAAAGTATTCAGTGAGAAAATTGGTTTGGCTTGAATTGACCAAAATGGCCCCATCTTATTGAATTACCTCCTGTGTTGTTTTCATCTCTTTATTCTTTGTTTGCCCTCTTCAAGAGCTATCGATGTGTGCCAAATGAAGGGGTCTCCTATGATGATGAGAGAACAATTGGTGTTACTTTCTGAGGTCTATTGATGCTTCTGCAATTTTGTGTAGATTCTCTAGAATTGGAGAAGCTTCTTAGGCGGGATACTTTCTGCACCTACCTTGGCCCGAATATTTAGGAAAGAAAGAATTATGGTCTCCTCATAATTTAAATCAATAGCCTTATTCACTTGCTCCAGAGAATATGGACTTACATGAGGAGCTTATGAATATCCTTGACCTCATTTGTTTCCTCTAAGGTTTTATGTTTCATCACTTACTTCTCCTTGAGGTTTTCATGCATTCCTTCTATCTCCTTTGGTTTTTGGGCCTTGTGAGTTGGGTCTGGACCTAAAGATTTATCTTGATCTGGGAGTTCTGAAGGGATGGAGAATGAGTTCAAACTGCGATTTGGTTGAGAGGGCTTCCCTAGTTTTTATTGGGTTTCGCTACTTCTCCCCTTACCTCCATGATTATTTTTACTGGATACTTCCTCGATTCCATTATATATCATAGTCGGAGGGGGATAAGGGTATTCTTTTGGTCGTTCAGGGAAATATATAAATAAATGGCCATATTAGTGAAAAATCCTACAACATAATGGGACACACTCATAGTCCAACTGTAGGTTCCAGACGTCATTGTGATACTCTATCTCCACTGACTCAAGAATGGGCTTCAATATATTAATGTAGACACATATGCATGCATAGGAGGCCTTTATTCATTTCTTTGTAATTTTTTAGATCTTACAGACTCCCCAATGGAGTTTCCAAAAGATTCTAGTATATCCAGCTCCCAAAAATTCCTCAGGTGAAGAGTAAAGACAAACCCATATGGGGGCTACCAAGAACCACTCCTTATCGAGGTTATAGTAGGGCTCCAAATATCACATGAATAATCTATCATTGTTTACAAAGTATGGGCCACCTTCGAACATCGTTTTCTGACCTTCCAAATCATGGAATATGAAAATAAAAAATTCTTTAGATCGCAATCAGAGTTTGATGGGTTCCTTCAGCGACATTTTTTACTAGATTCATCAGAGAATATCTTGTTCTTTGGGCAAGATGCCCATAAATTTGAAAATTATCAATAGCCCTACATAAACTAGCGTGAATTTTGTAGAGGATTGTTGGGTATGACCACACTGGGATTCATAGCCTCCTTCGGTAGGAAACATCCTCGCAACCTTGAGTGCCATTTCTGCCCAAATCAGGGGCGTCCTATTGCGTAACTCAACCCTATTGTCCAAATCTGTCTTCCTTGGCAAAGGGCCAATGATATCCCTGATTGACATTCTTAAACAAGGGGGTTCAAGCCCCCCCCCCCCACCCTCCTCTAGGGACCCAACATGTGTCAACTAATTAAAGAGGTGACATAAGTCGGATGACATATGTATCAATGAAAAGATCACATACCTACGAGTTTCAGAGTTGTATGAAAACCCTAGACCTCCAAAATATCATCGTAGAGGCGAAAGTTTTTTATTAAATATAAAAATAAAATAAAAAATTTCAAATAAACAAACATTTCAAAAAAAAAAAAATTATGGGCGCTTTAGTGTCTTATAATGCTTTCCCGCCAAGGGGAATGGCAATATGTTTTTCAATTCGCTCCATCGTATGATCTAAGTCCCTCATATGTTAATGAATATGCTTAATAGTGGATAATATATGTTTGAATCTTGTGTCGGTCTAAGAGGATGCGGCCCAATAGAACTTTCATCTTCCATTAGAGATAAAAAATTTGCATATATTTTTTGAAGCTTTCTCTCATGTGTCCAATGTATGGTATCCAATTTTTTGATTCAATGGGAAATATTTGTCTAAGAGAGAATGTATTTGTTATGATGCTTCCCCATATGACATGTAAATTCTTCCCGAATTTGTCCTCGAGTGAGTTCGTGAGAGTGTGATGCAAAGTCCTCCATCAAATGGTGCATCTAAATATTCCCCTATGGAGATTCTCTTAAAGTATATTGTACCTCGCTCTCTAATGAGGCATGTAGAAAATTTAGAGCATAGGAAATATCATACATAGGAAAAGATAAACTAAATAAGTTCGATTAGATGGATAGGTGCACGACCTTTGAGAGGAAAATAAAAAGACATCACCAACACAAAATACTTGCAAGAAGTAATCCTTGAGGGTAAATTCAGGAGGAGGGAGAAGAAAGGAGGTGAACCCCAATATACTAACCACCAAGATATTCCTAGATAGAAACTTACCAAGAAAACCCATGGAAAAAAGAAGAAGAAAAAGGAAAGAAATGTTAGATGGAGGGAGGGAAAAATGTATAGACTAAGGAGAAGTGAGCCCAAAGTACAAGAGGGATAGAGGGATGCAATGAATGTAAGTAAGAGGAGACTAGAACAAAGGGGGAAATATCTAGAGAAGCCTTAAATTAGGAAAGAGAGAGATTAAAAGTGTTAAATTCAAAATTTTGAGCACCGAGGGTGTTGACTAACCTACAAGATGGAAGAAACTAAGAACTAAAACCAATTATGAATTGGGATACCACATTACCAATTCCAAGTCATTGAAAAAAATTCTTCGATAGGTGGAAATGTTATCTTTAATGGAAAGTTTCTAGTATTTCAAACCATGTCCTCATCACGATGGGTGTCCCACCATCCCAAAGACACAAAAATCCTTGTTAACCAACCCTTGTAACACTCTCTCCACATGAAAAAACCTCTACAAATTGATGCACATTGGGAACCATGGGAGATATCTCAACTAACATTATCACAATAACATTATTATCATGAGCCCCTCGGTAATTCACTCCATGAAAGTTATTAAAATCTAATTATATAAGTATCAAAAGGAAATAAAAATATTTTTATGATTTAAAAATGATTCAGAAGCAAAAGTAACACTTGTCATATAAAAAATATAAATTTAACTATAATAATTTATTTTCAAACCAAATAAAATCAACTAAAATCTCTAATAATCAATTTTAAAGTTTCAATTTTGTATCATTAAATAGAAATATAACTTTTAATAATATTATTAACTCGTAACAAATTTTTAAATAAAAAAAACATTGAAATGATCTATTTTCATTTTCATTTTTAAGGTGTCATCTTATAGGAATAGAGCACTTTAACCATTTTCTAATTAATTTTTCTGATCTCATGCTCTAAATTATAATATACTAGCATATTCTAGTCATCCTCCTCTATCAACAATGACATTGTAAGTGATAACTTGTTTGTACATCTAAATCAAATATTTAAAGCCTCTTTAAAATATTTTTTCATAAAAGTTTATTGTTATTGTGCGTGTTGTTTATCACAACATGTGAAAATTATGGAAAAAAGAAATCACATGTGACAAACAAGAAAAAATAAATGGAATTAGAAATAATAATAAAATGAGTTGAAAGGTGTTTGTATGTTAAAGGCGGTTGTGTGTTACATTACAAACTTGTAATTTACAATTCAAATGATAGCATGCCATGAGTTGCGACCATAGGAGGTATGCGTGGGTGAAATGGATTGTGCGGCCATTGGTGTAACCAAAATTATTAATAACCACACGCCATAACAAACCGTATTAATAACATCATGCCATCGCCCATTCTTCATGTCCCGTGGCTGGTTTTATTGTGTGTGTTAAGGCTATTGAGTGTGGAGGTTCTTAGGTTTTGTTTCATAATGTTTTAAATTGAAACAACTGACCGTTAATATTCCACAAAACAACTCGATACAAAAGTAAATCTACAAAGTTGTGAAAATAATTTCAACACATTTTCAAAGACTGCGAGTTCTGTGTGATAATCAGGATTTCCTACGCATGTTCAATTTGACATGAAGGTTCCCCCAAGTTTACCATTAATTGTTTGTTTTTTTCTTAAATTTTATCAAGGTTTATGTCTATAAGGGTTTAATAGATTAATTGTGGTAAATAGGTTTGTCGAGTTTCCATTTGATAGAGAGGTTCACCAGGTTTGATTTGGTAGAGACGTTCGGTTGCCAATTTATAAAACAAGTCGTTTACAGTGGAAGCATTAATCAAGTGAGTTGTTTCAACTACACTCAAAAGTCAAAAGTGTGAGATATGTAAATATTTCAATCATAAATTAAAATTTTAGTTCAAAGTTAAATCTAAGCATATATTTGTGACTAAATATACAAGATTAAGTCTCACAACTAACTTAACAATGTTATTTAATCTAAGCATATATTTGTGATTAAATATCCAAGAGTAAGTCTCGCAACTAATTTAACAGTGTTGTTGGGGATATCTTTTAGATGGATGTAGTTTGATACCAAGAAATATATAAGAATTTTATAATTTCAAGTACTCATTTGAAAATTTGAAAATTATTTGCATTGGAGATTATTTTTAGAGAAAGTATACATTACTCTATATCCTTGAAATGCTAAATCACCAAGATAGTGGCCCAGGGTGTTTCCTATCCCTCAGAAGACTGAAAGGTTTCATAAATGGGCAGGTAAATTGGGAAGTCTAAACCAGACAGGAATCTTGTTGATGACTATTGTTGTTGGGTTGAAATCTGGGAACCAAAGGTTGAGGAATAGCCCAGTTACTCCCCAAAACCATGGACCTTCTGTTACGGTCTTTTGATAATCCTTGATGTGATCAAACAGTGCTATGAAGAAACCTTTTGAGCAGAAGTTGACCTTGCAGTTGTGGGTCCAGTTGGCGTAGATCCACTCGAAGAGTTCCTTTGTGTGAGGCCAAAGTCCATTGAAACTACATATGATGGCGGTTTCTGCAAATTTTTGAAGCTGTTATGCAAGATCTAGATGGGAAATATCTATAGAGGGGAAATACTCTATTTTATCAACCAAAAAATGCTTGGGGGCCTCAAGGGATTGGGCATATTTCTTGGGCTATGGAGGGACAACATCCTTGTAGAAGAAAGCTGGAGCAGAGGATGAATTTCCTCCTGCTCCTCCTCTCAAACGAACCGATAAAACTAAAGTAGCATCTCTTTCAATATATTAAAATGAAAGGGGAAAAGAGGCACCAAGTCGTTTACCTCCATATAGAAGTCTCTGAAGAGCTAATAGAATCCTCAGCCTGTGCTAAAGGGCATGCAAGATATTCTGAACTCTATCCGTTGAGCGGACACAAAGCACCATGGATCTGCTTGTGAGAAGTGAGATCTGGACTTTAAAGGCATGAGAGAGTAGATCTAAGAAACCTTGGCTGCCAATATGGAAAGTGGAAGCCAGATTGATGATTCTTGCCTGATATTTGGTATATGCGGCTCGAACTGTTTTCCTGGTAGGGAGGCGCCAGGTATCTTTTTAGATAATCATGGTGTCGGGGGCCTTCATTTCCCAGATTTCATGGTTGTTGGGACACTGCGGGTGAGGAGGATCAACTTCTAGTTCATATTCAGCGATCACACATCTCGCACGGTATCCAAAACTAGTGTGCGAGCTGTGAACCTTCGATTGGCGGCTTCCGTGAACATTTGCAGAAGCATCCTGGAGCAGTTGGGCATCCATAGTCCTCTGGACGCCCAGATCTCAGAGGTCTGCCATTGACCTGATGACGTCGATGGAGAGGGAAGCTACAGAAGGAAAGGTAGGGTTCATCATGTGATCCACCAATCTGTTCCCTCTATTATTGTCCTTTTATTAACTTCCAATGCTATTAATTGAATTTGTTTATTCTTCAATGTATAATTTTATCTTTCAACTACATCAAATTTATGTTTTTATTTTGATTTGTAGTTATGTTATATTTGTATTATGAATGCAAACATTGAAAGAAACCATATTTGACTATCTTGATAGATAGAGAACATGCATTCATATTATTTAATAATTGTAATGAATTTATGATTCCATAATTTTACATTGAATTTATAACAATAATGACTTATATCAATTTCATAAAAAGGTTTCATCCTTATACGATCACAATGAAAATTTTAAAATGTGTATTAAAAAGAATATAATATTAATAAACTTTAATAATAATAATAATATTGTGACACCCAAATGGTAGATGCATTTATGCAACATTGCACTATGCCAATTTTTGTCATAATGTTATATTAGATTACAATTTATCCAATTTAATTCCTTAGGTTTATTAATATATTGGGGTTATAATATTAATAATCTATGGGGTTTGCAATATTAATCCTAATGGTTTATAATACTAGTCCCATCTAAATACTCGGAGAAATTATTTTACAAAGAGTTTGAATTTGAATATTTGGTTTAATATTAGAGTTTAAGATTGTCATGTTCGAATGGTACAAAAATATATCCAATGTCGTTGTGTGACAAGCATCATCTCAATGCAACAAGCGTTCTGACAATCATTATCAAAATGATACATTGCATTGCAATTTATTCAATTTTGAATTGTGACATTGAATAGATTAAGGTTTAGTATTTTGGATTATAATATTGGATTTAGGGTTTAGGATTTATTCTAATTTATAATACTTGGTTTAAGGTTTATAATATTAAGGTTTATATGTATAGGCTTATAATATTAATCGTATCGTTTTTAATGCCTTGAATTTATAATATTAATAGTAGGGTTTATAATCCCTTGGGTTAATTATATTAATCCTAAGGTTTAATATTATTCCTTGGGGTTTATTATCCCTAGGGTAAATTAATCCATTGAGTTTATAATATTATTCATCTCTTGTGTTTATTAATGGGTTGTGTTTACAATATTTATCTGTAATATGTATAATAATATATTACGATTTATACTCTTAGGGTTTAAAATATTAATCTTAGATTTATAATTCTAATACTATGGTTTAATATTAATGCCTTGGGTTTATAATCCTTTGTGTTTATTAATTTATTGGGCTTATAATATTGATAAGAGATTAGTTTATTAATTCCTTCCGTTTATAACATTAATACTCCCTCGGCTTTATAATATTAATTACGAGGGTTTATAATATTCATAATCTCTTGGGTTTATTAATCACTTTGGTTTATAATATTAGTTCCTTGAGTTTATAATATTAATCGATTTTATTTTTAATATTAATACCTTGGGTTTCTAATATTAATCCCTTGATATATGCAAAAAGCTCTCCATGTTTATAGCTTATTGATTATCAATAAGATGGATTATTTGATTCCAAAAGATTGATTTTTGCTTTACGATCTCTTAAGGCTTCCAAAATACCCTCATTCACACTATATGTTGATAGGGATTTCAAATGAAATAGACTTGACTGGTCGATTTCTTCCCAAATAGCACTCATTAAATTGTAAACCTCTTGTTATGACATTTATTTTCCCAAATAGCAGTCCTTAAATTGTAAACCTCTTGTTATGGCATTTCTTTCCTATTCAAAATAAGAGATACGGAAAATAATCTACCAAAGAATAATGAAATATTAATAATCCCTTGGGTTTATAATATTAATAATCCTCTGGGTTTACTAATTTCCCTTCAGCTTATTGTTTTTTTCAGTTTATACTATTAATCCTTTGGGTTTATTAATCCCTTGCATTCATTAATCCCAAGAGTTTATAATATTAATCCATTGTCTTGTTTAATAACTTAGTTTTATAATATTAATAATCACTAGGGTTTATTGATCCTTTTCATTTATAATATTCATCCCTTGGTTTATTAATAAACCAAAATGATTAATATTTCAAATCGAAGGGATTAATGTCATAAAACCAAGGGATTTCCCTTAGTTTTATAATAATAATAATCCCTTGGGTTCATTAATACCTTGGGTTTATAATATTAATCCATCGAGTTTATTAATTCCATGTGCTTATAATATTAATAACTCTCGTTTTTAATAATAATATGTGGGGTTTATAATATTAATATTTTTGTTTATTAATCCCTTACCTTTACAATATTAATCCATTGGGTTTATAATATTAGTAATATCTTTGATTTATAATATAAATCTCATGGGTATATAATATTAATCTCTTGATTTTTTAATAGTAATCCTTTGAGTTTATAATATTAATGCCTTGGGTTTATTAATCCCTTGGAGTTATAATATTAATAATCTCTTAAGTTTATAATATCAATCTAAGGATTTATAATATTAATACCTTGGTTTTTTAATATTAACTTCTCTGGTCAAGTCCCACTAGCACAACCCCTTGAGGACGAACCGCATTAGAAAGGTGACCTAGAATCAAACCTCACAGAGGTTGTTGCACCTATGCGAGTGGGACGAGACATGCTAAAGTCTAGACAGCTTAGGGATAATATGGCCTAGGCTAGGTGTGATTCCCAAGTGACTTTAGTGGCTTAGATTCCCCTTTGTCATGGCTTCTCAAACCATAAGTCAAGCATGGAGGAATACAAACAAATTTACAAACTAAAGAAATATTAAGCCATTTTTTTTTAATATTAATGCTTTTGATTTATAATTGTAATCTACTAGATTTATTAATCCATTAGGATTATAATATTAGTCCTTTCATTTTGTAATTTTAATTATCTGTAAGTTTATTATACAATTGTTATTATTATATTATAACAGTTATTATTATATTATATGTTTATTATCTTATATAATTATTAATATATTAATATAATATTATATAATAATACAATATTATATTAATTATTATAATTATAATAAATATATTGGTTGTTATTATCCCCAATCGGGGTGCCACATGGGAGATGGGAGGTGTGAGGTGGCACGCGATGACGTGTACCACACAGACACTCGAGGATAGTGACTCTAGGTGATCGGAGGGGTGGTACCACCACTCACATGATATAATGGCTGGCAACGTACATGGCGGAGGACAACTAACCCTTTCAGAATGGTATGGGAAACAACATCGACACATTAAGGGGTTTATGAAGGCGGGTGAAGGAAATGGCAGTATCGTTTTCCGACAGAATTGAGAGGAAGGAAGAGCAGACATTGTGCAGGAGAAGGTTGGAGCATTGTGATCACACCCTATCACCTGGTATGTGGTTTTTCTCCTAACTGTGTATCCCACGGTGAGCTTAATAATTCTTCGAGTCTGTTACAATACATATATCTGCGAAGAGATGTTTCCTTTTTTGTATAATTAGAATTCCACAATTCATTGTCTAGTATTAGATGGAGGTTTTAAAACCTTTGTGGGTTTGGATGGATGAGACTCTAAACCCTACAGTATTTGTTCAAATTTTATTTATTTTCTTTGCATGGCGCTTCGTCTCACGGGGATTTAGGTTCATTTTCTTTTGAGCCTCTGTGTTTCAGTATTTTGTATTGTCTTTCTGAGTTTCTTTTCTCTATGTCGTCAGTTGTTGAATCTCCACTTGAATATTCCTGGCTGTAATGTCTCTCATTTACATAAAAAAAAATTTTCCTACTAAAATCCTTAAACTGTTTATTACTTACTAACCCACTTTAATAACTCTCTTTCACTTAAAAATTACAGAGGGTTTATTAAATACTAACCTTAATAGTTTCCTATTCTACTGGTTAGTAGTTACTATATGCTTGTAACCTTAATACATGACCCCCATACTTCAACCTCCTTAATCATTTATAAAATAATTTCCTCTCTGCATTATTTATTTCCACTATCAATTGTAGGTTTTATGGACATATATCTATATCTATATATGTTCCCATACCTATATGTATATCCACTAGAAGAGATTAAAACTAATACCCTTACTCTAATCCAATTTCTCAGTAAAAATTTTCCTAAATCCTAAGATCCACATCTAAACCTTTCCTAGGTGAACTCTTTTTATACGAAGGTATACTTTTGAGTTTCACTCATATGCATGAATCCTTCTTCCTTTATATTATCCTTACCATCATTGCTATCTTATGCCGAATGTAATATCAATTTCATTTTTATGGTTTCTGGTTTATAAAGTGAGGTCATTACATTAATACGTGGATTAAATTAAGTTTCGTCTTTGGTTGGTTTGGGATCCATACCTCAAGAAATATCAACATCTGGGAATTGATGGTAAGTCATATCATTTTTCGTACAAGGGTTTCAACGTAGGTTTGAGATTTTATGTCAGAGTTAATATTTTTTAATGAAGCCATCTCTTAAAGTATAGTCTTCGAGCCCAGTGCAATCTCACGCGGATTTGAAGGGTAGTCTCTAACGTTTATGGCATTTATGTGACTGGGACTCTTCATTAAGTTTGTTTTGCATGCCTTCGTAATATCTTGGTTTATTCACCCTTGACTCACCGATCCGTTTGTTATGCGTTCATCTGGCAACACTTGTATGGCTGAGCTAAATTAGGGTTTCTCCCTGGCGATGGGTTTTAAATACCAATTTTTATTCTGGGTTTCATTCTTTCCATCCACTGTAAATTTGGTTTTCGTTCCTTCCGCCGGATGTTTACGCAAAGTGGAGCATCCCCACACCTCACAGTCCGGTTTCTAACGTATGTGGAACTGGTAAGATATGTCACTTTAACGTTATACTCGTTTTTCCTTTTCTTAAAACACTGTTCAACTTATGTATTTTCCAATTTTCAATGTCATCTCTCTGTCATTGGTCACTGGTTTACTTATTCTTCCTCGATTTCAATCTCACAGCTTACTTGTTTTGGAAATCTTACTGATGATGAAATGTAATTTTTGTTTATGTTACAACTCCTTCGCAACAGAGAGAAATTTGTTTTCTCTAATCTTGCCCTATGTGGCAGCTTTTGTTGCAGAGTTAATTGGGATTTCAAATGCAGGAAATGGATACGCAGTATCTCAAGGTAATGTTCAACTTCAGTCCTGGTTACCCATTCGATTTCTCAACTTTGAAATTTAGAGTGTTTGTTAGTTTATGGTTCTGGGTTCGAGTTTCTTCTACTAGTAATAATCTCCGGGAAAAATTTATTTTATATATATTTTTTTCTCGTGGTCAATACGTTGAGGTTTAAGAAGGATGTAGATTTGCAACTAAGCACGATTTTGGGAAAATCGCATACTATTGACTTGAGTCGCAGTTTGCCCCTATTCGTTCCAACAGGTAATTTCGTTATTTCCTCCTTCCAATTTTTCTTATGTTTTACTGTTTTACACCTGTATCAACAGGCTTTAGCGTTCCTTTTTATAAATATGAATTAGAATCTAGCTAATAATTCTATATTTACATGTACAGGTAAGAATTCTTTCTCTCCCTTTTGGTCACTACAAACTCGACATTCTTTCCTTGGCACTCTTCACGTGTATGCAGAGTGTAGTGTTTCACTCAACCTTTGTCAATTTCTTGCTTGTTTATGTTCATTTATGCTAGAGCTCATTAAGTTTCGTCTACCTACTTGGCTAGGTTACAGTTAAACTTAAAAGTAGAATTTGTTTAACCATCCAGATTTAATATTTTTCATGTATAAGGGGACTTTGGTATGGATATCGTTTCCATGACTGGCATTGTTTCATTTATGCCTTTACTACTTCTCGGTATTATCATTTCACTGTCTTAAGCATATATTTACACCCTTTTTCCGCAGGGTTTTATGATAATTTTAAACAAAGAATCTCACACCACTGTTACTTCTCGTTTATAAAGTTCTATGTATCCTACAAAATTTCCTTAATTAGGATACCAGTTTTCTATTTATACTATACCGAGTATACTGGATCATCAGCTTTAAAGCAATGTTAAATTCATTTATCAATTCTTAATTTATTTATTTTTACATTTTATGCTGTGAAATATACCAAGGTACAATCGAGATGAAAATGATTTCTTTATATTGGTTTAGTATATATACAGAACAAAACTATATATATATATATATATATATATATATATATATATATATATATATATCTAGTTCTTTTTTTAATATATATAATGTATTTGGATTATGCAATATGGAAAATTTCTACATCCTTGCATAATTTCTAATACGACTCATTCTGCTATAGAATATTATATCCGTTTAGTACAAAATCTTATTCATTTGATTTCTATAACAATCAAGAAACATAATCTAGAATCAAAGTGTTGACTGCTAATTATAATAGAAATTATCAGTTTGGACAGATTGCATGTTCTGTCCAGCATACATGGATTAATTTTAAATGCTTAGTACCTTACTGTTTTTACTTTTCTTATTTATTTTAAATCACAGTTATTATCTGCAGTACTAGAATGGCTTATTAACAAACTTCATTTATTGAATACTGTACTTTCTCTGGTATAATTATGACAAAAACATAAACTCAAAGTATATCAGTACTACATCTATATACTTGATTTCTGTTTTGCATATGGATTAAATTTTTTTATGAATATACAATGAATTTGATAAACAATTTCTACTAGGATTTTCTTTTCCTAAACATAATTAATAACTTCTCGATGAGATACTGATATCCAGATTTAAACCTATGATAGGTTTAAACATTCTGGAAGATGGGTCTCATCAGACTACTCCCATACAACTATATATATTTGCAGTAATTTTGCTTTATCAAAATCTGTTAAATGTATGGGTATTAAATAACTCAACATATCAGAATTTAACTAACTAGTTAAAATGAGACTTTATTTACACATATGCAATTTCATATAATTCTAAAGTAGATTAGCTCTGTGTGCATACCAATTTCTTAGATTAGTCCTCCCAACCTTACAGTTCTATCTCTGTAACTCACCTCTGAGCTGAGACCTTTGATTCCCGTGATAGACAACCCTTTGTCTATCCTGGAGAATCTTATTTCAGCTATGATTTCTCAAACTCGTTTCCAATTTCTGCGTCCATAAATTTCAGGATGTTTTCTTCCTTCTTTGCCTAGGCTTTCCCTCATTGAGGTACTTTAAAGTTGTCTTTTCCCTGTTACAGCTTTCTCTTCCTCTTCTCAATTACTTTCCTCTTTATTATGGAAATTAGATGTTTATCTCCAAATCCAATTTTGTTAATATTCCTTCCAAGGATTTCTAGAAAATGTGGGAAAGTCTCATCCCCTCATCCACATCCTCAAGGATTTAGGTTTCAGATCTCAATTCTAAATCTAGTCATTGCACACATAACTTTTTCATTTACGTTTATTAATTAAAAATAACATAAATCCACACATGAGTTCTCCATTGGGGTACATTTCCCCTTTGGACTTATTCAATTTTCAATTAAAAAGCATAGAAACTAGGGTTGTTACAGTGGCCCATGAACTCGGGTCTAGAGTCTCCTTGTACGTCACACATTGGGTGTAATGCCAGGGCTTAGGCTTTCTTGTCCCAGAATTATAAATTACATTTCATGGCTCTAAACGACTACCCTTCCAACTAAGCTCGACGCAATTGGTATTCTAGACCTGTCCCCCCCTCAGTCATTTCATCATGTGGCCGGTTGTGTGTCGGGGATGTGGGCAGATATTCGTGTCCTAAGGTCTAAGCCAGTTCTTAAAATATTAAATTCTATTTAGAGAGGTTGTAGTCTGGTTTGAATGGGCCTATGGCTTACTATGTCGAATTTATGTCCTTACCGTGTCAAATTTGTGAGTCGAGAGGGGTTTTCCTGTTTGTGGGTCTATAACCTAATGGTGAAGAGGAATTTCAATCTTTCTATTTGAATATTGGAGTTGATGTGTATGCGTCTTTCCATGCATATCCATTCCTGTAAGAACAAAGCTTTCAATCCTACCACCCTTCTCTAAAGTCTACTCCTAAGAAGGGGGAACATGGACGATTATTGCTCTACTCATTGCTAGGATGTCACACCCAGCAGTACGGGTCCTTTCCAATGTTGTTTGTATAAAACTTTTATTTAATTTATGCTGAAATATACAGGGATTACTCAACCACTAGGCAAGGACTTGCTGCAGCAATGTTAGTTTATTCAACGGTTGGTACTACTGCATGCAAATATGGTAAAGGATAGATGACCAAGAAGGAGGCTAAAGACAAAGGGAAACATAAACAAACCAAGCCTTCTATGGGCCCTATCAAGAGAGGAAGAAATTCAGGCAAAGAGGTAATGGAAAACCTCTTTGATGCCTATTCTACAAGCATTCCTCCACAGGTTCGAAACCTTATCTTTGGATGGGAGAGACACTTTAATACCAAGGAGGAAGGAGAAATATAGGAGGAGGAAATGGATTTCCTAAAAGAAGAAGGTACCTTAAAAAGCAAAATGTCACTATTCCTCTAGTCTATCCATACCTACTGGATGCTTAAATGCATTCCAACCAAGGCAATCATGAATATACAGAAAATTGGAGGAGACCTAAAAGTCATCTCCATTTTACAAGGGAGAGAGAGAGATCCAAGAAATCTACGTTTCCCAGCATCATGGTTGTGTTCGTCTTGGTCGCATAGATCGTCAGCTGCAAAACATGCACCAGGTGGACATGCCTAGTTCTAGTGTAAAGGACTCAGCACCAATTGAGTCATCAGATGATTAACATAGTATTTTCTCTGGTTTTTTTTCTATGCATGTTGCAGATAGCATTTACTTTTTGCAGTTAGAATATTTAAGAGATAGTAAATTAGACATAGATGATAGTATAAGGTTTAAACTTTTTGAATACTGGTTGGCTTATAACTGTTTAAGGTGGCCAATAATCCTGATTTCCTTCGGGCAGGTTGGGGCCATCAAGTTTTCATATGATATAAGCTGTTTTTTTTTTTTATTAATAGAAAATAGAAAAACCGTACTAAACTTACACAAAAAAATATATTGGTTCTTATTATTTATATAATTATTAATATTTACAAATATTCAATATTTGATAGGCACTTTTACATCATGTGATTGATATATATCTATTGGATATATCAACCACATTTATTGATGTTATATAATTAGCTATACATCTGTTACATATAAGTTTATATCAACTGAAATATTTTTAATTTAGCAAGATATCTTAATTTACACTACTATTTTATTAAGGACATTATTAAATAGCAATTCAATGTAAGAATTTCAAATCTAGAACCTTCATCAAATTTTAGAGTTTCTCTTAGGGACTCTTAGAATCCTTTAATTAAAATCATTCAGCAAGATGATGCAACTTTCAATTACGAATGATGGAAACGAAGGACAAAGAGGCAAAGAAAATTGGCAAGGATTAATGATTCTGATCAGAAATGAAGCAAAGCCAACAATGTTTTTATGTTTAGATTTATCATTTCGTCAGTTTACAGGATTTCAATTTGAGTTTTTGATGTTGAGACTTAGCATTTCGTCATTTTATTGGATTTCAAGTTGAGTTTTTGATGTTGAGACTTAGCATTTCTTTAGTTCACAGGATTTCAATTTGATATATTTTTTGCTTTGTTTAATTCAGTTACAGAAAAAATATAGTAGATGTACAATAGTAGATGTAATAGCTCTCTTACGGGATACTCTGCTTATTGTATCATCACTGAAAAAATTCTCTAGACGATGGTGAAAGGTGGATGGGAAGAAGTTAAACGTTTGATGTATGTACTATCATATATAATATAGGAGCGTCATTTTTTTTTTCTAAACCAAAAATATTGTTGATCTGTGATGTATGTACTGTCATATTTAATATATGAGTATCATTAAACAAAAAATAATAATTATATAGATAGGCCTTCTCTTATAAAAGAAATCACTTTTTTTTTTATCGTCCACACTTTTTATGTGAAGAAGACACCTGTTCCTGGTTTAAAAAATGACACTTGTCATCTTTCACATGTGCAAATATCTCTGCACGATCAACGGTTCTCTTTGCAGATGCTTCATCGATGGTCAAGCTCCGCTGGGGTAACTAAACACCTCTGCCCGACACTAGTTCTCATTCATTATGGCCTACTTTGTTCACCATTCTATTCCCATTATTAGCTCCACCGACTGTGTAAGTTTATGCTCAACCAATTGCTCTGCTTCAATTGGAGTCTCCTATGGGCCAATTTCTTTCTCAGCTCATGAAGGAGCATCCTCACCTTCTTCCTGCAGCAGTCGATCAACAGTTAGAGAAGCTTGTTGCCGACCGCAATGCAGCTGCCCAACAGGAGCCACCTTCATCGAGTGGGCCCAGCCCAATATGTATGTGCATTTATAAATGGTAATGGTAACCATGAGCTCTGTTAGAAATTTTTTCATGTCGGTACTGATCTAGATATTGTTGAGATTTTCTGTTTTGAATAGAATAGGCAAAAATCTCAGTAGGTGACAAAAATTAGGAATTTGTTGCTAGATTAACTCCAGTTTGTTGGGAGGGAGTTAATGCATGCTAAATTTGAGTTGAGAGGATTTATGAGGCTGTTAGATTCTCCTACTATATAACAGGTCTCCATACGTTTGTTTTGGAGAGAGTGTGTGAGAATTGTAATCTCCTGTTTGAATTAATAAAGACTGCCAATGCCCTGTTGTGTGGACGTAGCCCAGGAGGTTTGGGTGAACCACGTTAAAGCTGTATGTCTTTCCTGTGCATGATTAATTTGCTGTTGTTGTGTTTTATAAATTGCTGCGCTCCAACAATTGGTATCGGAGCTTTCTGTTGGAGTGCTGGTGCTGTTGACTGCTGTTCAAACCTGTGCGTGGAGGCATGGAGGCGCTGGTGCTTGTTCTGCCAGCATACGCAGAACTCGTCTTTGGTCATTCGAAAGTTTCGAACGATTAGCGTCGGGGTGCACAGAGAATGCACAGAGGAATTATGTGGGCGTGAGGCAACAGTGTTTAGATGGGCAACGGCGTTGACAGCGTTGAAATTTAAGTCCTGGTTTATGCCTTTGAACGCCATTTATAAATCTGACAGTCTGACAGTCTTGTGGTGGCGAATTGCTGAGTTGCCGTGGTATCAAACCTGGATGAGCGCAGAAAGAAGGCTGCGTTAAAGCAGAGTTAAACCCTTACTTCTGAACGCGTGTTTGCCTGTTTGCAGCATTGAAATGTGAGTGTTCCTTTTTTTTTTTTTAAATGAAACGATTTGCAGTTAAAGTTTGTTTAATGCAAGTTTCGTTTGATATCGATTTGGATTGAAATCGATTTAATTTTAAAAAAAAAAAAAAAAAACAATACCATAAACATTGAAATCGATTTGTATTAAATCAATTACAAGTTTTTAATTGATTTAAGAGGTGGTGGCATTGAAATCGATTTGTATTAAATCAATTACAAGTTTTTTAATTGATTTAAGAGGTGGTGGCATGTTTTTTCAAAAAAAAAAAAAAATTTGTAAGGAGCACTTTCTTGGTTTTTTGTAAAAGTGTTTTAAACCAATTTATAACAATAATACCATTTGCATATGGTATGGTTTGTTTATTGGTAATGATGGGTAATTTGCACATGGTATTAAGGGTGGAAGACATTCTATAAGGAAGAAGGGCATTTTTTAATTAAAAAAAAAAAGGGGGGGGCAGTGTTTTGAGATTAACTTCCTTTAAAGTTTTTTGGAGATTATTGTGTTTTTTGCTGAAACAAGATGGCGAAAACTCAAAATGCCAGGGTTTGAAATTGAGAAATTCAATGGCAAGAACAACTTCGAGATCTGGAAGCTTAAGATGCACAATATGCTGGTTCAACAAGGCGTGGCAAAAGCACTGTTGGGGAGGAGCAAAAGGCCTTCTTCCATGACGGAGGATGAATGGGTTGAGTTGGATGACAGAGCTCTGAGCGCAATTCGGTTATGCCTGGCAGATGACGTTCTGTTCAACATTGTGTCAGAGAAGACCGCCGCAGGCTTGTGGATAAAGCTCGAGAAGCTCTACATGACGAAGTCCTTGACAAATCGGATTCTCCGGAAGCGGCAGCTGTACAGTTTGCGGATGAAGGAAGGTACCTCGGTTACTGACCATCTGAATGTTTTCAATACTCTATTGGTACAATTACAAAGTCTAGATGTAAAATTTGATTCAGAGGATAAGGCAATAACTCTATTGTGTACATTGCCTGAATCGTGGGATCACTTTGTTACTTCCATAAGCTTCAGTAATGCAGCTGTCCTTGAGTTTGACGATGTGGTTGGAGCCATGTTGTCTGAGGAGACGAGGAAGAAGTCGAATGCTGACACCTCTACATCAGAGGCCATGATGGCTAGAGGTCGTTCTAGAGAAAGACGCTCAGGTAAGCGCAGCGATTCGCGTTCAAAGTCGAAAGGGAAGAAGAGCAAAGTGAAGTGTTGGTTTTGTGGCAAATCGGGGCACTTGAAGAAAGACTGCTGGAAGAGACAGCAAACAGAGAAGAAAGGAGACTCTTCGATAGAAAAGAAGGAGGCAAATGCGACAGATACAGGTTCGGCATCTGGTTCAGGTATGAGCGACGAAGTGTTGTCTGTTAATATGTCAAATCATGATCAACATTGGTTGTTAGATTTCGGTGCATCAAACCACATGTGTATTCATAGAGAATGGTTTAAGACATATAGATCAGTTAATGATGGAGTCGTGTACATGGGTAATGATGTCACATCTAATATTGTTGGGATAGGAAGCATACAACTGCAAATGTTTGATGGCACAACTAAATTGTTAACAGATGTGAGACATGTTCCAGACTTAAGAAAAAATCTAATTTCACTGGGAGCACTTGACACGAATGGATATAAAACTCTAATTCAAGGTGGAGTTATGAAAATCTATAAAGGTATTTTACTAGTAATGAAAGCTAAGAAAGTAGGAAATATGTTTCAGTTAGAAGGAAGAACAGGGTCAGTCCATGTGTCTACGGTGTCTAAACATGACAGTAGTTCCATTCGCCTATGGCATCAAAGGTTGGGCCATATGAGCGAAAGAGGGTTGAAAATTTTGGCTGATCGCAAGTTACTTCCTAATATAAGGTCTGGAAAGTTATATTTCTGTAAGCATTGTCTGTTTGGCAAACAAAGTAAACAAAAATTTAAAACAGGCAAACATACTAGTAAAGGCATACTTGATTATATTCATTCAGATGTTTGGGGTCCAGCCCCTACAGCGTCATATGGTGGCTCGTTATATTTTGTGTCGTTCATTGATGATTTTTCTAGGAAGGTGTGGGTCTACATGTTGAAAAGGAAGTCTGATGTTTTTTCAGTTTTCAAACAGTTTAGAGCATTGGTAGAAAACAACACTGGTAGAACAATAAAATGTTTAAGAACTGACAATGGTGACGAGTTTACTTCCAAGGAGTTTGACAGCTATTGCAAGGATGCAGGGATCGAGAGACATAAGACCACGATTTATACTCCTCAACAAAATGGAGTTGCTGAACGCATGAACAAGACTCTTCTAGAGAGAGCAAGGAGTATGCTGTGTAACGCTGGTTTGCAGAAGGAGTTGTGGACAGAAGCGGTGGCAACAGCTTGTTATGTGATAAACCGATCTCCATCGACGGCGATAGACTGCAAGATTCCGCAAGAGGTATGGAAAGGACACCCTTGTGACTATTCTAAACTCAGAGTGTTTGGTTGTGATGCATATGCTCTAGTGCCTAAACATCAGCGAACTAAGTTAGATCCAAAGTCTAAAAGGTATATCTTTGTTGGGTATGGTGTTTGAACAAAGGGATATAGATTGTGGGATCCTACTACCCGCAAAATCATCATCAACAGAGATGTAAAGTTTAATGAATCCTCTCTTGTACAGTTCGATGTAGATAGTAGATTGAAACAGGATGATGTATCTGTTTTTCAGCACATTCAGTTTGAAAGCTCTTCTAATGATAGTCATGATGACCATAGTTCAGATACTAGTCATGAACAGGTTTCAGAACATGAACAGGGTTCAGGTTTAGATCATGAACAGGTCTCAGATACTGATCGGCAAGAAGTTCCTACAGATGGTAGTCAACCAGAAACAACTTTAAGGAGGTCTACAAGGATAAAACGTGTTCCGAAAAGGTATGATGATTATGTTACTTCAGTTGCTTTGACCGCTAACGATGATGAACCTCTGTGCTATCAGGAAGCAATAGAAGGTTTGAAAAGTGACAAGTGGAAAGCAGCCATGAAGGAAGAAATGATGGCCTTAGGTAAGAATGGCACATGGGATCTCGTTGAGCTTCCGAAAGACAGGAAAACTGTGGGATGCAAATGGGTTTTCAAGCTGAAACGGGGTGTGAATGATACGGAGGACAGGTACAAAGCGAGACTGGTCGCAAAAGGGTTTTCTCAGAAAGCAGGCATAGACTTTCATGAGATTTTGTCACCAGTTGTTAAAATAGTTTCAATTCGAATTGTGTTAGCTTTAGTTGCTTTGTTTGATTTAGAGTTACAGCAACTAGATGTTAAGACTGCTTTTCTACATGGAGATCTAGATGAGGAAATTTATATGGAACAACCGGAGGGGTTTGTTCAGCATCGCAATAAGAAATTTGTCTGCATGCTCAAGAAGTCATTATATGGCCTGAAGCAGTCGCCTCGGCAGTGGTATAAGAAGTTTGATTCTTTCATGTTGAGTCAGAAATATGTTAGAAGTGAATATGATCATTATGTGTATTTCAAGCAATTGAAAAATGGCATGTTCATTATCTTAGTGTTGTATGTTGACGATATGCTTTTAGCAAGCAAAAGCATTGATGAAATCAACAGGTTGAAGACTCAGATGGCAAGGACATTCGATATGAAAGATCTAGGAGCAACAAGACAGATTTTGGGCATGGAGATTTTCAGAGACAGGAGCAATGGTAAGCTATGGCTATCACAACAGAAGTATGTTGAGAAGATACTTTTGAGGTTTGGTATGAATGATGTGAAGCCTGTTTTAGTCCCTTTCGCTTCCCATTTCAAGCTTTCTTCAGGTTTATGTCCTAATACAGATGAAGAAAAGAATTATATGTCTCGAATTCCATATGCTAATGTAGTAGGATGTTTGATGTATGCGATGGTTTGTACTCGACCAGATATTTCACATGCAGTTGGGGTTGTCAGCAGGTACATGGAAAATCCGGGTAAAGAACACTGGTCAGCAGTGAAATGGGTGCTTCGGTATTTGAGAGGCACAAGTAGTTATTGTATTACTTACAATAAGAGTAGTGAATTTGTTTGCGGATATGTTGATTCCAATTTTGCAGATGATTTGGATAAGACAAGGTCAACTTCAGGGTAAGTCTTTACTCTTGCAGGTGGAGCTATCAGCTGGATGTCAAAGCTACAGAACATTGTTTCTTTATCCACTACTGAAGCAGAATACATTGCTGCTTCTCATGCTTGCAAAGAGGCGGTTTGGTTGAAAGGTTTGCTTGGTGAATTTGGTAGGTTGCAAGACAACATCAGGTTACTTTGTGATAGTCAAAGTGCAATACATTTGGCTAAGAATCCGGCCTATCATAGTAAATCAAATCATATTCCAATTAAGTACCATTTTGTAAGACAGGTTATTACTGAAAGGGGAGTCTCTCTTGAAAAGGTGCATACAAAGGAAAATTGTGCAGACATGTTCACGAAACCAGTTTTGTTGGAGAAGCTGCGTTGGTGTTTGGCTTCTCTTGGCTTGCAGAAAAGATAAAATAATAATAACAGGGCATCAAGATAATTGTTGTCAAGGTGGAGATTGTTGAGATTTTCTGTTTTGAATAGAATAGGCAAAAATCTCAGTAGGTGACAAAAATTAGGAATTTGTTGCTAGATTAACTCCAGTTTGTTGGGAGGGAGTTAATGCATGCTAAATTTGAGTTGAGAGGATTTATGAGGCTGTTAGATTCTCCTGCGATATAACAGGTCTCCATACGTTTGTTTTGGGGAGAGTGTGTGAGAATTGTAATCTCCTGTTTGAATTAATAAAGACTGCCAATGCCCTGTTGTGTGGACGTAGCCCAGGAGGTTTGGGTGAACCACATTAAAGCTGTATGTCTTTCCTGTGCATGATTAATTTGCTGTTGTTGTGTTTTATAAATTGCTGCGCTCCAACAGATATACTCATAACGTACTTTGTTGATATTCGTAACTAAATTATTTGCTTGCAGTCATGGAAGCCATATGGGCACTAAACCAGAATAACAATACCCTCTGGCTGGAAATGGCTGAAACAGTTGGGTGGGAGGAACTTAGAGCTATTTTTGTAGGGTAGTTCCTTCGGCATGCACTTGCAATTAGGCTTAATTTTCTCTTTCTTGTTTCTGTCATCCTTAAATTGTGTTGGACAAGGTGTAAATTTCGCACGCCTCTGCCACCCACACCTCCTGTTCCATTTGACAGCTTTTCCAATAAGTTTAAACTGTGGATTATGCAAAATCTTGCTTTAGGTGGTTGCATTTTTCTATGTATATGCTACAGCATTCTCGAGATATGGATTCTTGTGTATTGGTGGCTGAAGGAGAGGCCTGGAGGTTTTCCAAATGTGGGCGAGTATATTGTCCAGGCTCTGACTTGGTTTACAATGTCAGCTTATGTTCATCACTCCATCAGAAAAGAAAGTAAACAGAAGTTTCCACTTTTATTGCAGTTGTGGTGGAGTCTATCATTCATTCTGCAGGATTTTTTTATCGTCCTCGACATTCAACGATTGGCAAAACAAAGAAGCGTTGCCGTTGATATCGTTTTTGAAATTATGGCTGTTCTCACTTTGGCTTGCTTGTGCTATACTAGTTTTTGTGCCAGAAATGGTGTAGAGTCCTCCTCACAGACCATTCAAGAACCTCTCTTGAAAGATAATACCCAAAAACGTGGAAACATTAAGGCAGTCTGTACATATGCAACAACCAACCTTCTCAGTCGGTTGTCATTTTCTTGGATGATTCCTTTGCTTGCTGTTGGTTATAAGAGCCCTTTGCATATTCATGATGTACCCCAAGTTACAGAGGTGGACAGGGCAGGCCAATTACACCATAAATTCAGAGATCACCTAGACACCAAAGGTCATACCAGGTCATTAGCAAAAGCGTTAATCCTATCTTTTCTGAAGGTTGTACTTTTGACTGCATTCTTAGCAGCACTGCAAACTTGTGCATCATTTGTAGGTCCATATTTGATCGATGCCTTTGTTCAGTTTCTAGATGGAAAAAAAGAGCTTGAAAATCAAGGCTATGTGCTATTTTGTGCATTTTTTGGGGTAAAGGTATTAGAGTCTTTGTCAAAGCTACAATAGGATTTCAAAGAACATCAATTAGCTTTATGAGTTAGAGCAGCATTGACAGCTGTTATATACAGGAAGGGCTTGTTGCTTTCCAGTCAGTCAAGACAGAAGCATACACACGAAAATATTATCAACTATATTAGTGTGGATGTTCTGAATGTTTCGTATTTCTGTTAATATATGCATCAATTTTGGATTTGCCTCTTCGAGTTGTTCTGGCCTTTATTATTCTATATCAGCAGTTTGGCTTGGCAGGATTTTCAGCGTTAGCAGCCTCATTGGTGGTTATGTTGCAAAACAAAGAAGCGTTGCCATTGGTATCTTTGTTGAAATTATGGTTGTTCTCATTTTGGCTTGCTTGTGCTATACTAGTTGTTGTGCCAGAAGTGGTGTAGAGTCCTCCTCTCAGACCATTCAAGAACCTCTCTTGAAATACAATTCCCATAAACGTGGAAACATTAAGGCAGTCTCTACATATGCAACAGCCAACCTTCACAGTCGGTTGTCATCTTCTTGGGTGAGCCCTTTGCTTGCTGCTAGTTATAAGATCCCTTTGCAGATTCATGATGTACCCCAAGTTGCAGAGGTGGACAGGGCAGGCCAATTACACCATAAATTCAGAGATCACCAAGACGCCAAAGGTCATACCGGGTCATTAGAAAAAGTGTTAATCCCATCTTTTCCGAACGTTGTACTTTTGATTTCATTCTTAGCAGCACTGCAAACTTGTGCATCATTTGTAGGTCCATATTTGATCGATGCCTTTGTTCAGTTTCTAGATGGAAAAAAAGAGCTTGAAAATCAAGGCTATGTGCTATTTTGTGCATTTTTGGGGGCAAAGGTATTAGAGTCTTTGTCAAAGCGACAAGGGTATTTCAAACAATGTCAATTAGCTTTACGGGTTAGAGCAGCATTGACAGCTATTATATACACGAAGGGCTTGTTGCTTTCTAGTCATTCAAGACAGAGGCATACACGCAAAGAGATTATCAACTATATTAGTGTGGATGCTCTGAATGTTTCGTATTTCTGTTACTATATGCATCAATTTTGGATTTTGCCTCTTCGAGTAGTTCTGGCCTTTATTATTCTATACCAGCAGTTTGGCTTGGCAGGATTTTCAGCGTTGGTAGCCTCATTGGTGGTTATGTTGCCAAATTTTCCAGTTTCAAAATTGCAACAAAAATTTCAGAAGAGAGTACTGGGAGAAAAAGACAAAAGGATGAAGGCCACATCGGAGACATTAAAAATTATAAGGATCTTAAAATTGTAGTTTTGGGAGACCAGATTTCTTCGGAAACTAGAAATTTTGAAGCAGGTAGAATATAGTTGGCTACAAAAAAATGTTTATGCATCATCTATCGCAAAATTTGTTTTCTCTGTTGGACCAACATTTGTCTCTGTTGCAACTTTTGGTACCTGTATGCTTATAGGAGTGCCTTTCACAGCAGGGATTTTTTTTTTTTGCACTTGCAATCTTTGAGTCACTTCAGGGACCTGTAGGCAATCTTCCTGGCTTCATCTCTCAGTTTTTTCAAGCTAAATAGTCAATAGATCGTATTGTGGCCTTTCTGCAAGAGGAAGAGTTGCAACACGATGGGGTAGAAAAGGTATCGAAGGAGTCAACAGAATTCGCGATTCAGATCCAACGAGGGATATTTTCTTGGAATCCCAATTCCTCTAGTCCAACTATAAGAGGTTTAGATGTCGAAATAGAAAGAGGCATGAGGATTGCAGTATGTGGAACTGTTGGTTCAGGAAAATCAAGCCTTTTATCCTGCATATTAGGTGAAATACCAAAAATATGAGGCTCTATTACCTTAAGTGGTACCAAAGCATATGTCCCTCAGTCTCCTTGGATAAAAAGTGGGAAAATTAAAGACTCTCTTCTCTTTGGGAAGCAGATGGATAATATTAGATACAATAGTGTACTTGAGGCTTGTGCATTGAAGAAATATCTTGAACTTTTTCCGTATGTGGATGAGACAGACATTGGAGAAAGAGGGTTAAATTTGAGTGTTGGACAAAAATAGAGAATACAGATTGCCCGTGCTTTATATCAAGATGTAGACATTTATATTTTTGATGACCCTTTTAGTGCTATGGATGCACATACTGGAAAACATATTTTGCAATTAGGTTTCTCTTATCCTTCACATACTGTAGGTTTCCTGAATTAATTAGTTTTAATGTTTTGATGGAATGATGAAGCTCTACAGTAGCAGTCTACAATTCATTGTTCAGTCTGGATAATATACATTGCTGGTTGTGCTGCTGCAACTTCATGTCCATAAACTTCTAAGGAATTGGACTTGCTTGTTATAGGAATGCCTACTTGGTATTTTGGCTTCAAAGACTGTAGTCTATGTAACTCATCAGGTGGAGTTTTTACCCTCAGCTGACATCATTCTGGTAGGTTTGTATTTATTTCATTCTATGCTAGCGATATTAAAATATTCAATGTAATCGGTAAAGAGACACTGGGTTTAGTGGTCGTTTATTGAATGGAGGAGATAAAGCATCCATATTTTGTATGATATTCTTCACAGGAAATGCGAATGTGGTGAAATTACTCAGGTCGGAAGATATGATGACATCTTACAATCAAGCATAGATTTTGTTGAATTGATTGGTGCACATCAGAAAGCTTTGAAAGCTATTTTTTCTATGGAGAAATATGAAGTGTACACATCAGAGAGATTTGTTGAAAGCTCATGTCCTGGCGATATAGCTGTAGTGAAAAATATTACTGCCAGTGAGATACCAAAGCAGTGTGGTGTTCAGAACTCAATAGATGTGGAGGAAGAGGTTGAACCAGAAAACCACAAAAGAAGATTGGATAAAGAGAATAAAAATTCACAGCTTGCACAAGAAGAAGAAAGAGAGTCCTGGGAGAACAAGACAAAAGGATGAAGGCCACATCGGAGACATTAAAAATTATGAGGATCTTAAAATTGCAGTCTTGGGAGACTAGATTTCTTCGGAAACTAGAAATTTTGAGGCAGGTAGAATATAGTTGGCTACAAAAAAATGTTTACGCATCAGCTATCACAACATTTTTTTTCTTTGTTGGACCAACATTTGTCTATGTTGCAACTTTTGGTACCTGTATGCTTATAGGAGTTCTTTTGACAGCAAGGAATTTTTTTCCTGCACTTGCAATCTTTGAGTCACTTCAGGGACCTATAGGCAATCTTCCTGGCTTCATCTCTCAGTTTTTTCAAGCTAAAGTTTCAATAGATCGCATTGTGGCCTTTCTGCAGGAGGAAGAGTTGCAACATGATGGGGTAGAAAAGGTATCGAAGGAGTCAACAGACTTCGCGATTCAAATCCAAGGAGAGATATTTTCTTGGAATCCTGATTCCTCTAGTCCAACTATAAGAGGTTTAGATGTCCAAATAGAGAGAGGCATGACAGTTGCAGCATGTGGAACTGTTGGTTCAGGAAAATCAAGCCTTTTATCCTGCATATTAGGTGAAATACCAAAAATATCAGGCTCTATTAACTTAAGTGGTACCAAAGCATATGTCTCTGAGTCTCCTTGGATACAAAGTGGGAAAATTAAAGACACTATTCTCTTTTGGAAGTAGATGGATAATATTAGATAAAATAGTGTACTTGAGGCTTGTGCATTGAAGAAATATATTGAACTTTTTCCGTATGTGGATGAGACAGACATTGGAGAAAGAGGGTTAAATTTGAGTGGTGGACAAAAACAGAGAATACAAATTGCCCGTGATTTATATCAAGATGTAGAAATTTATATTTTTGATGACCCTTTTAGTGCTATGGATGCACATACTGGAAAACATATTTTCCAGGTAGGCTTCTCTTATCCTTTACATACTGTAGGTTTCCTGAATTAATTAGTTTTAATGTTTTTATGGAATGATGAAGCTCTACCGTAGCACTATGCAATTCATTGTTCAGTCTGGATAATATACATTGCTGGTTGTGCTGCTGCAACTTCATGTCCATAAAATTCTAAGGAATTGGACTTGCTTGTTATAGGAATGCATACTTGGTATTTTGGCTTCAAATACTGTAGTCTATGTAACTCATCAGGTGGAGTTTTTACCCTCAGCTGACATCATTCTGGTAGGTTTGTATTTCTCTCATTATGTTCTAGTGATATTAAAATATTCAATGTAATTGGTAAAGAGACAATGGGTTTAGTGATCGTTTATTGAGAAGAGGAGATAAAGCATCCATATTTTGTATGATATTCTTCACAGGTAATGCGAGATGGTGAAATTACTCAGGTCGGAAAATATGATGACATCTTACAATCAGGCACAGATTTTGTTGAATTGATTGGTGCACATCAAAAAGCTTTGCAAGCTATTTCTGCTATGGAGAAATCTGAAGTGTACACATCAGAGAGATTTGTTGAAAGCTCATGTCTTGGTGATACAGTTGTAGTGAAAAATATTACTTCCAGTGAGACACCGAAGCAGTGTGGTGTTCAGAACTCAATAGATGTCGAGGAAGAGGTTGAACCAGAAAACCACAAAGAAATATTGGATAAAGAGAATAAAAATTCACAGCTTGCACAAGAAGAAGAAAGAGAGTCCTGGGAGAAAAAGACAAAAGGATGAAGGCCACATCGGAGACATTAAAAATTATGAGGATCTTAAAATTGCAGTCTTGGGAGACTAGATTTCTTCGGAAACTAGAAATTTTGAGGCAGGTAGGATATAGTTGGCTACAAAAAAATGTTTACGCATCAGCTATCGCAACATTTGTTTTCTCTGTTGGACCAAAATTTGTCTCTGTTGCAACTTTTGGTACCTGTATGCTTATAGGAGTGCCTTTGACAGCAAGGAATTTTTTTTTGCACTTGCAATCTTTGAGTCACTTCAGGGACCTATAGGCAATCTTCCTGGCTTCATCTCTCAGTTTGTTCAAGCTAAAAATTCAATAGATCTCATTGTGGCCTTTCTGCAGGAGGAAGAGTTGCAACATGATGGGGTATAAAAGGTATCGAAGGAGTCAACAAACCTCGCGATTCAAATCCAAGGAGGGATATTTTCTTGGAATCCTGATTCCTCTAGTCCAACTATAAGAGGTTTAGATGTGAAAATAGAGAGTGGCATGAGGGTTGCAGTATGCGGAACTGTTGGTTTAGGAAAATCAAGCCTCTTATCCTACATATTAGGTGAAATACAAAAAATATCAGGCTCTATTAACTTAAGTGGTACCAAAGCATATGTCCCTCAGTCTCCTTGGATAAAAAGTGGGAAAATTAAAGATTCTATTCTCTTTGGGAAGCAGATGGATAATATTAGATACAATAGTGTACTTGAGGCTTGTGCATTGAAGAAAGATCTTGAACTTTTTCCGTATGGGGATGAGACAGACATTGGAGAAAGAGGGTTAAATTTCAGTGGTGGACAAAAACAGATAATACAAATTTCCCATGCTTTATATCAAGATGTAGACATTTATATTTTTGATGACCCTTTTAGTGCTGTGGATGCACATACTGGAAAACATATTTTCCAAGTAGGTTTCTCTTATCCTTTACATACTGTAGGTTCCCTGAATTAATTAGTTTTAATGTTTTGATGGAATGATGAAGCTCTACATTAGAAGTCTGCAATTCATTGTTCAGTCTGGATAATATACATTACTGGTTGGGCTGCTGCAACTTCATGTCCATAAACTTCTAAGGAATTGGACTTGCTTGTTATAGGAATGCATACTTGGTATTTTGGCTTCAAAGACTGTAGTCTATGTTACTCATCAGGTGGATTTTTTACCCTCAGCTGACATCATTCTAGTAGGTTTGTATTTCTTTCATACTTTTCTAGTGATATTAAAATATTCAATGTAATTGGTAAAGAGACAATGGGTTTAGTGATCATTTATTGAGAGGAGGAGATAAAGCATCCATATTTTATACGATATTCTTCACAGGTAATGAGAGATGGTGAAATTACTCTGGTCGGCAGATATGATGACATCTTACAATCAGGCACAGATTTTGTTGAATTGATTGGTGCACATAAGAAAGCTTTGAAAGCTATTTCTGCTATGGAGAAATCTGAAGTGTACACATCAGAGAGATTTGTTGAAAGATCATGTCCTGGCGATACAACTATAGTGAAAAATATTACTGCCAGTGAGACACTGAAGCAGTGTGGTGTTCAGAATGGAATAGATGTGGAGGAAGATGTTGAACCAGAAGACCACAAAGAAAGATTGGATAAAGAGAATAAAAATTCATAGCTTGCACAAGAAGAAGAAAGAGAGTCCTGGGAGAACAAGACAAAAGTATGAAGGCCACATCAGAGACATTAAAAATTATGAGGATTAAAAAATTGCAGTCTTGGGAGACCAGATTTCTTCGGAAACTAGAAATTTTGAGGTAGGTAGATTATAGTTGGCTACAAAAAAATGTTTACGCATTAGCTATCGCAACATTTGTTTTCTTTGTTGGACCAACATTTTTCTCTGTTGCAACTTTTGGTACCTATATGCTTATAGGAGTGCCTTTGACAACAACGAATTTTTTTCCTGCACTTGAAATCTTTGAGTCACTTCAGGGAGCGATAGGCAATCTTCCTGGCTTCATCTCTCAGTTTGTTCAAGCTAAAGTGTAAATATATCGCATTGCGGCCTTTCTGCAGGAGGAAGAGTTGCAACATGATGGGGTAGAAAAGGTATCGAAGGAGTCAACAGACTTCGCGATTCAAATCCAATGAGGGATATTTTCTTGGAATCCCGATTCCTCTAATCCAACTATAAGAGGTTTATATGTCGAAATAGAGAGAGGCATGAGGGTTGCAGTATGTGGAGCTGTTGGTTCAGGAAAAAATATCCTTTTATCCTGCATATTAGGTGAAATACAAAAAATATCAGGCTCTATTAACTTAAGTGGTACCAAAGCATACATCCCTCAGTCTCCTTGGATACAAAGTGGGAAAATTAAAGATGCTATTCTCTTTGGGAAGCAGATGGATAATATTATATACAATAGTGTACTTGAGGCTTGTGCATTGAAGAAAGATCTTGAACTTTGTCCATATGGGGATGAGACAAACATTAGAGAAAGAGGGTTAAATTTGAGTGGTGGACAAAAATAGAGAATACAGATTGCTCGTGCTTTATATCAAGATATAGACATTTATATTTTTGATGACCCTTTTAGTGCTGTGGATGCACATACTAGAAAACATATTTTCCAAGTAGGTTTCTCTTATCCTTTACATACTGTAGGTTTCCTGAATTAATTAGTTTTAATGTTTTGATGGAATGATGAAGCTCTACAGTAGCACTCTGCAATTCATTGTTCAGTCTGGATAATATACATTGTTGGTTATGCTGCTGCAACTTCATGTCCATGAACTTCTAAGGAATTGGACTTGCTTGTTATAGGAATGCATACTTGGTATTTTGGCTTCAAAGACTGTAGTCTATGTAACTCATCAGGTGGAGTTTTTACCCTCAGCTGACATCATTCTGGTAGGTTTGTATTTCTTTCATTCGGTTCTAGTGATATTAAAATATTCAATGTAATTGGTAAAGAGACAATGGGTTTAGTGATCATTTATTGAGAGGAGGAGATAAACCATCCATATTTTGTATGATATTCTTCACAGGTAATGCGAGATGGTGAAATTACTCAGGTCGGTAGATATGATGACATCTTACAATCAGGCACATATTTTGTTGAATTGATTGGTGCACATCAGAAAGCTTTGAAAGCTATTTCTGCTATGGAGAAATATGAAGTGTACACATCATAGATATTTGTTGAAAGCTCATGTCCTGGCGATACAGCTGTAGTGAAAAATATTACTGCTAGTGAGACACCGAATCAGTGTGGTGTTCAGAACTCAATAGATGTGGAGGAAGAGGTTGAACCAGAAAACCACAAAGAAAGATTAGATAAAGAGAATAAAAATTCACAACTTGTACAAGAAGAAGAAAGAGAGAGAGGCAGGGTAAACATGTCGGTATACTGGTCTTACATTACTACATACAATGGTGCTTTGATACCTATAATACTAATGGCCCAAATAATAGCTCAGGTACTTGAAATAACTAGTGACCAATGGATGGAAATGGAAACCCCTACAAATGAAGATGAGAGTTCCCCTGTTAGAAGCTCCCATCTCCTTCTGGTTTATGTTGCTTTGAAATTAAGCGGCTCCCTGTGCGTTCTTGTGATTTTTATTCTTCTTTCACTTTTTGGACTTAAAACTGCCAATCAGCTTTTCATCGATCTGCATAGGTGATATTTCATGCACCGATGCCATTCTTTGATGCAACTCCATCTGGGCAAATACTAAATTGGGTCAGTTGACATTTATTTATTGTTTTAATACGCCAATACCTTCCCTGAGAGAAAAGGAAATCATCTGATTCTAGTGGGTCAATAACAATTTGTCTCTTTCTTGGCATGCATCAACTGATTAGAGTGCACTGGACACATCGATTCCTACTCATCTAAGATATTTGGTTGTTGCATTGATACATCTTTTGGGGATCATTGCATATATGTCTCACACTTCTTGGCAAATATTCATTGAGTTTATACTAGTGGGTGCGACTTGTATATCGTATCAGGTATTCTCTGTATTTCTCAATAATAATAAATACAAACTTTGCAAATTTAATTTTCTCAGAGGAACATAAATTGGAGATAAGAGAATTTGAACTCTACTTCAAGGTTTGGTGTAGGTAGAGCCCATAATATGTTTGAAAAGGATGTTATCAAATAGATAGACTTGCATCAAGGTTCTATCATGACAACATTTTATCTGTATTTTTTTGTTTCCATGCTTTTGGGTTTTTAGGTAATGAATAAGAGAATTCTTGTAACTTCTTTGACCTTCCTTCAATGCAGAAATACTACATACCATCAGCTAGGGAACTGTCACGGTTGGCATCAGTTTGTAGAGCTCCAATCGTACAACATTTTGGAGAATCAATCTTTGGAGCAACCACCATTAGAATTTTTGACCAGGAGTCTCGATTCATGGAAAGAAATCTCGAGTTGACTGATATATTTACTAGACCTAGTCTCCACAGTGTTGGAGCCAGTGCGTGGCTTGGTATTCGGATAGATTTTCTATCAAATCTTGTGTTTGCATTCCTTTTGGTGTTCCTCATTCGCTTCCCTGGAATCGTAATTAGCCCAAGTAGGTACAGAAGCACTATCTTGGCATGCCATTATTTTTCCTAAACCGATCTCAGCAGACTAGACATATTCTTTATAATGAAATATGAAAGTAAATCAAATGGCACCTTAATAGGCATTGCAGGGTTGGCAATAACATATGGTCTAAGTCTGAGCATGGCACAAGGCTATGTAATAATGTTCCTTTGTTCTGCGAAGACCAATATGTTCTCAGCGGAGAGAATAATGCAGTACTCACGTTTTCCCAGTGAGTCACCGGTGATCATAGAGAATTGTAAACCAAACTCCAACTAGCCTTCTAGGGGAACAATAGATCTAACTGATCTACATGTCAAAACTCAATACAAATAGACTATTTTTTCACGCATTCACAGCTAGTAATAATTTGCATGTCAGTTCATCTATAAATTTGATCCATACAATCAGGTGCGTTATGGACCACATCTTCTTCTTGTCTTGAAAGGCCTTACATGCACTTTCCCTGGAGGTACGAAGGTGGGAGTTGTAGGGTGAACAGGAAGTGGCAAATCTACTCTTATTCAATCCATTTTTCGCATTGTGGAACCAACAAAGGGCATAATTGTTATTGATGGAGTCGATATCTCATCCATAGGCCTCCATGACCTAAGATCCAAATTATGCATTATTCCCCAAGAACCCACAATGTTTGAAGGCACTATAAGAAATAATTTGGATCCTCTGGAATACTACTCAAATGATGAGATTTGGGAGGTCAGTTCTGCTTCATATTCTATATGCACATGTATCAATTTTAGGGCCAATCATTCTTGTCTTGAAGAGTATAAATATTCTACTGTGGATCTTGTTGTGAGTTTATTGTTAATGAACCTACTATATGACTGCACAAATCATTTCCAGCAACAGATCACTGCACTAATGATTAAGCCAATCACAAATTTTTCTCGAACTCCAGAGATTGGTTATTTTTCAAGGTTTTTCAACTTTACTTTTAAATGGGCATTTCTTTTCATTCACTAAATAACAAATTAAATTATCATTGAATTGCTTCATGTCAAAAACTACAGTTACTTCAAGTTAATATTTCAAGACAATATTCCTACCGGCCTCTCTTTGCAAAGGAAGGCAAATCATTGTGAATTAACACACAGCTCTACGCCCTAACCACATTCAGATCTAGTGTTTATCTATTTTTAGTAGGTATTCCTATATGATGTCTGCCTTACTGGAATCGCAAATTACGTCAGATAAATTGTTTGCCTCTTTATGTTTTAGCTCATAACCTATAAAACGATGTTTTTGTTCACAGTATAGTGCTCTACACTACAAATTTCTTCATCCTTCAGGCCATCAAATTGGTCCTCTAAATCAAAAAATATGTCTCATGAGTTAATTCTATTTTCTTTTTTTCCTTCATGTCAAAAAACTACAATTACTTCAAATTAATAATTCAAAAACAACACTCCTATCGGCCTCTCTTTGCACCTTCTGGGGAAATAGCTAGTAATAATAATAATAAAATAAGATAATATTGACGAGTAGGAAAAAATTTGGCAGTGAACCAATTTGACTAATAAATTGGGGGTTACGACAAACAATTTCACTATTTAATTCTTGATGGTCAGAGGCGTAGGGTTTTGGATGGCCATTCACTCCGCACAATAACAGAAAAATAGCATATTGAAAGATCAAAGAGATGAATATTACCTGTAGGGTATCTCCTATGAAGACGATAAATGAGTTGGGCATGGGCTTCACGTCTACCCAATGTCCAGCCTTACTAAAAACTTGAAGACCGACCACTTCATCTTCATGCAGTATCGTAATGGTGCTACCATCTCTATGAGTTGGAAGAGTAATCAATCTAGATGCTTCATCACATGATACTCGGTATTCATTCATGCGGAACAACAATTGACACTGTTCGAAGTGCGAAGTGTAGTAATTGCTCGCTCCCAAACTGGCCAGTATTATCTTTTGGATTCTGTCAGATAGCTCCTTCTTCCTCTCAACATACTCCCGAATGACTTGGCTGCCATGATTAAAATATATCCACATTTCCCAGTGATGTCCAGCTAGTTTTAGAGGAAAAACCTTAAAACCCTATCAAGAAACCAAAATTAAATCCTAAGTTTTAGGGTAAGACCCCTAGAACCATGAAAGGTAAACCCTAAGTGTAAGGTAAAGGTCTTACCAGAAGTTTTGGTTTCCTTGAGGCCACATGAGATCGCTGAACTCATGTATAGCTTCAATGTCGGGCCCTATGCCAAGGCTCTCGTAGTAAGGAGCGACAGATCCTCCTGTGATATAATCGCCGTAGAGAGTAGGGGATACATTTTTCTGCTTCATCTCTGTAGGGAGCTTAAACACGTCCCTAGAGAGGGTTTCAACTCTCCTGATAAGTTGGCCTGAGAATCCATGATTGGTAAGCCGAAAACACCCCCAATCTTCACAACATATTTTGAGGTTTTTCTGATAGTCTTCATCAAATCTCTCGCCCACCAGTTCCTCCAATCGAATATGAGAGAGATCAAAGACAGGAATCTCTTCAAAGATCTCAAGCTGATCAGTAGTTGATGCAGGGGCAGCGAATGAGGCGAGAAAATTTGGGATTGCAGAAGCCATGGGTGTGGTTTTTGGTAGCAGGTCTCTGATCATTCACTTGCACTTGTTTCAGAGAGTAGCAGGATTTGATTTTGTATAGCTAGATATGAATAGTGGTATTTGAAAGGGCAATTGATTCCATACTAGAGACCAGAGCCAAATTATATTCTCAAATTGAATCTGTGGGACCATGCGGAGAAACAAAACGCAACCAGTTACATTACTGACGGGCCCCAAGTCGGGCATGAGTATTTGGTACATTATACAGTAACGTAACGTAATATCGTTCTGTCTAGACGAATCTACTCCTAGGTGGTTGTTCCATACATTTCATTTCGTTGGAGGAATCACAACATTTCTATGGGATTCAGGTTCGATTTCTCTGAGCTGTTATTGAAGGGGGTGTTGATTATCTAAGTTTTTTGTTTTGGGGTGTTGATTCTATGGGTGTTGATTCCCTGAGTTGTTTTTTGGGGGTGGCTGATTCTATCTACTTTCATTTGAGAGGGTGTTGAAGGAGATGTTGGTGTTTTTGAGGGGATGTTCATGAACCTTTATCGCATGGACAATGTTGTATTTTAATTAATTGAATATCAGCATCAATTATTCGGGCTTTTTACTCTTTTAACCCTTAAAAAAGAGTTTATTACTCTTTTTAGCCTTAAACCACAATTTAATTGATGTAGTTATGAATGTTTTTCTTTTCTTTTCTCCGGTATTATATATAATTAATTTTGAGAGTGAGACTGTAATTGTTTTTATTTAAAATATACTAGCAATTGCACCAGGAGGTGCAAAGGAACGCTTGGAGGTGGAGCGACTATGGAAAGGAAGTGTCTTGATGTGCTACATGTGGGAAGCAAGTCCAACTATAGAAAACTTAGTAGGACCTCCTCCGTATGCCCCCATCTGGATAAACAAGTATGCGACAGCGACAGTCCCATATGGGCGAAACACCCTCTTGTTCGGATCTTCTTCCACATGAATTAACTCAGTGCTTTTGTTGGTGTTGTTCATGGCTATGCTAGTATTATGAATAATAATAAAATTTACCATCTTCTTTACCTTTATTGCTCTGAATTCAGTCAAATTCTTGAAAACAGTGACAACATGCCTTATTTTTTTTCAAAACAAACCAATGAAATTCAGTAATTAAATAGAAAGAGTGCCATGGATCTCCTAAGCTAGCCAACCACTACCACAACTTTTGGAAGGTGATATGTCACAAGGTTATCGATACCTTACCAAGATATGCGCATATAGAAAAGAGAGGATGACATTGAGATCTCAGGCAAGGCTTTTTCATGTGGTGTGATCTTCAGATTTGCCCAATTGTCCTTAAATTTCTTACTGTCTTCACGGCTCAAGTAAACACACTTTTGAAGTGAGAACATTGTAGTGAAGGGTAGAGTAAGATAAGTGTTGAAACAAATGATTGCTTCGGAATATGTGATGCATTTAGGTGCAAAAAGGCTGCAAATGTTGTAGGTTCTTTAGGTGGATCTGAACCATAAGCTTAGACCAAGAATGAGTCTAATATGTCCACACAAATATTCAAAAAAATTGTCCTTAAAGAGAGGGCAACCTTATTCCTGCAAAATATGTCTTGAATCCCTACAAATTCAATGGAATATGTGACAAGGTCTAGAAAGCCACATAGAGTGTAGTGCTCAGAAAACAAGGCCGTATTTTAATTTACTATGCAAATATTAGGTTGAGATGACTTCACAAGACTTACAAGTTGTTCCAGTTTATTGATTTATGAGGTTAAGTGCCACCAATCAAAATTCACGGGATATAAGTCGTTTGAAAAGAAGGAATTATGTCGATATATAAGTATTGATGGTTTGCATAGAGGATAAACTACTTGTTGACAGGGCCGCCGCAGGAAATACATCTTAGAGATAGGCCGAGAACATCCAAATAGTGCACCACTATTAGGATTCCAATGAGACTTTTAGTTTTGGGTGCACTTAAGTGGCTCTTCCAACCAACTCCAAAAAGTGCTTGCATACAGTACAAATTTGTGCTCCGACAAGAAGTTCATGTACAAACTGGTTCTTGGAGAGGAAGCTCCTGTATATGCATAAGTTGGAAGCCAAAGAAAAATAAATGTAATCTCAAACAATTCGCAATATCTCCCATAAATGTAAAATTCAGTTCTATTTCTGACTAATTGAAATTATAAATCGAATTCAAAAATAGACCTATAAAACCTAATTTAAATACTACTACACTAGCACAATTTGTTCCACAAATTTGTGTGAGTCATGCTGTAAAACTTCAGTGACCTCTCCTAGTGGTGACACTTTTATATATGAATTTATTTGGTATTAGCTTATTTCACTCATTTATTTAAGGGAGCTTCAAGAGAATGGTTTATGGATCTTTAAAAGAAAATAGTCACTTAGCAGTATGATTATCTAACAACAGCAGGAAAAAATCAAGAAAATATCAGCATTACATTTACTGATAAGTTGTATCAAGAAAATATCAGCATTACAAACAACTGCAGGAGAAAATCAAGAAAATATCAACATTACATATACTGAAAATAGCAAGAAAATACCAGCATTACATTTACTGATAATTTGTATCAGTGTTGTAGACAAGAGCATTGCACTTTGTATTAAATGCAGTTGCATAAAGGAAAGCATAGCATACCACAAAGATTTGGGGATTTCGGCGGTTTTGTGGCTTGGATTTTGGTACTCAGGCGACTCTTCCAACCAACTCGAAAGCAGCGATTCCATTTGTGAGCTAATTTCCATGGAATCCGTTACATAAACACAAATAGCAAGAGAAAATCAGCATTGCATTTAGAACACTGTTATGTGCAAAATAGCAAGAAAATATCAGCATTACATTTACTGATAAGTTATCTCAGTGTTGTAGGCAAGAGCATTGCAATTTGTATTAAATGCAGTTGCATAAAGGAAAGCAGAGCATACCACAAAGAATTGGGGTTTCGACAATTTGCAGGAAAAACTGGGTGGTTTTGTGCCTTTTGGTACTTAGGCGACTCTTCCAACCAACTCCAAAGAAGCAATTGCATCCCGGCAACAAGATCCTACTCCAAAGAAGTAATTGAATCCTGTACAAACTCCTGCATCACGACAGCAGGCTCCTGTACCAAATCCTCCTTCGAGCCTTCGACAGAAAGTTCTGCACATGCATAACTTGAAAACCATAGAAAAAGAGAGGACGCCTCTTCCAACCGACTCCAAAGCAGCAATTGCGTCCCAGCAACAAGCTCCTACTCCAAAGAAGCAATTGCATCTTGTATAGACTCCTACATCTCGACAGCAAGCTCGTGTACCAAATCCTCCTTCAAGCTTTCGACAGCAAGCTCTGCACATGCATAACTTGAAAACTAGAGAAAAAGACAGGACGCCTCTTCCAACCAACTCCAAAGCAGCAATTGCATCCCGGCAGCAAGCTTCTACTCCAAAGCGGAAATTGCATCCTGTACAAACTCCTGCATCCCAACAGCGAGCTCCTGTACCAAATCCTCCTTCGAGCCTTTGACAGCAAGCTCTGCACATGCATAACTTGAAAACTAGAGAAAAACAGATGTTCTCTCTTCACAATTTGCATCCAATCCTAGAAATGTCATCGTCGGTTCGATTTTGAATCCCACGACACCGCCCACGCCCCCGTTCGAACTGTCTTGGACCCACGACACCACATTACTTGGATTTCAAATCTATGGAACCCTTCCAACAACCATCTCTCCCCATAACAGAACCGCTGGTTGTGTGTTCTCGCTCTCGTCCTTCGGCCTGACCCTGTCCCTATTCCAAACCCTCATTTTCGACTTCTCAGAAATGACACAGCCGTGAATTCATCTTCCTCTGCAACATTCTTGGAAATGCTATAGTCGTTCAGCAGGCAATGGCGGAGCTCTGGTAGGGCGTGAGCGAGGATGAAAATGAGTATGGCAACATGGGCAGTCCAGTTCTAGGTTGAAGCCAGAGCATTGCACTTTGTATTAAATGCAATTGCATAAAGGAAAGCAGAGACAGCACAAATAATTGGGGTTTCAACAATTTGTAGGAAAACCTGGGCGGTTTTGTGGCTTTTGGTACTTAGGTGACTCTTCCAACCAACTCCAAAGCAGCAATTGCATCCCAGCAGCAAGCTCCTACTCCAAAGTAGCAATTGCATCCTGTACAAACTCCTGCACCACGACAGCAAGCTCCTGTACCAAATCCTCCTCCGAGCCTTCGACAGCAAGCTCTACACATGCATAAGTTGAAAACTAGAGAAAAAGAGAGGATGCCTCTTCCAACCAACTCCAAAGCAGCAATTGCATCCCGACAGCAAGCTCCTACTCCAAAGCAGCAATTGCACCCTGCACAGACTCCTACATCCCGACAGCAAGCTCGTGTACCAAATGCATATTAAAGCCCTAACTGGATCAACGCAAAAAATATTCAATAAAAACGATGGTAGCCGAGTAGAAAATTTCTAATTGTAGTCATGACGGTTCTAAAGAGATTAAAATCCACATGATTTGGAAATAATGTCTCTGTTGTAGGATTTCTTTTTTTGGGGCAATTAAAACCCTACCTCAGAACCAAAGAGTGAATGAGCGAGTAGAAACCACCCTGTACAACAGTTGGGTATTTGATGATGTCCATTAAGGGCAGTCGGCGACTGAGGCGCTCTTCGTTCATACGGTGGATGAGCCCTCGGAGGGAAGAACTGTAGTTCGAGGGAGAGGCAGACGCAGCACAACACACGACACGTTGAAAATGAACGAAGGAGGTGAATACCTATAAACCAGACCAATTATAAATAAGCACGTGTCCAAATTTGATAGGTTAGAAGGAAGAAATTAAAACTCTCTGATTGGTTGGGGTGAACAGTGTTTGCTCCCCCCAAGCCTGCAAAGAAAACGCCTTCGACGTAATTATTAAAAATCTGAATAAATTTATTCCTTTAGAATTTGTTGAGATATTATATTATGTAACTAAGCTTATTATCCAAAAAAAATCCATTTAAATTAGAGATAAGATTATGGAATACTATTTCAAAGTTGGCCTAAATGCCAAAATTCTGATTACATTGAGAAGGACTATAGCCTCTTGTACCTCACCACTAAGGATGAGTGTGCAGCTAATGCTTGGAATTCTTCTCCTTAGTGATGTTACTATGGATTCGATTTCAGAGATTTTTCCCAATTTGAAGATACATACAAATTGACTTAAGAGTAAACAGTAAAACATGACAGCAATTTAGCTTATGGAATGGGTTCCCATGATTCTTCTTCGTCTTTCATCTTGATCCCAGCAGAGAGGAGGGTAGCTTTATTGGCTTCAATGACCGCCTCTTTATTGTTAGTTCTCAACACATGGTAGAAATTCAGCTTCTGAAAAGTGTTTTCCAAGCCCTTAATTCTGACTATTAGCCTTGCGAGTTTTAAGTCCAAAGCTGGAGAGTTGGACATAATTGAATTTATGATGATCTGGGAATCACAAAATACATTTTCTTCACTTATGTTTAAATATTTTAGAATATTGAGTCCTTGAAAGAGAGCCAAAGCCTCAGCTTGAATGCTGGTTAAGTGGCCTAGCCCCCAGGCAAAGGAATGAATTTTCTTACCATCTGGATTTAAAATAACACCACCTGCACCAGCTTTGCCCGAATTTCCCTTTTCTGCCCCATCAAAAAAGAGAGAGTGTCTTGATTGTGTTATAATCCAGTCTTGAAAGTTTGTTTCAGATTATCTTATTTGTCGGGCTTTGGGAGGACGAACATTCCTTAATTCTTTTTGAAAATGCAGATCAAGGAAAGAGCCCCAAGCTATGTCTTGTTGACTAAGATTAGAGTCATCTTTTAAGTCAATCAGACACTCTTTTAGATGGCATTTGATATTGATTTCTAATGCCTTGTGGTTCTGCTCAATGTTTCTGAAGATTCTTCTATTCCGTTCAAGCAAAATCTGCCAGCATATTACCTTTGAGAGGATAGACCAGGCAGCGTTGATTATCTGATTTTTTGGAGGAGGACCGGGATACCTGTTCGCCCACTTAGAAAATAACTCAGCAGTGGAACTTGGGAGCGAAATGTTGGAATTCAGCTTGTAAAGGAATGTGAACCATATCTGTAGAGAAAATTTGCATTCTAGCATTAGATGGGCAACACTCTCTGAATTTTCTTTACACAATGAATATTTGGAGGGACCGTGGAACACTTTCCTCTGCATATTTTCATGCATGAGAATTTTGCAATGGCAAAGAATCCAAGTGAATTAATCTACTTTAGGCCATGATGGGCAGCTGCAATGCCTTGCCATGGTGTTGGGTCTAGGGGAACGTAGGGCCTCTCCCTCAGCTTATCGTATCCCAAGGAGACAACGTACCCTCTAGCCTTCTGTCCCCAACCTTTCGTATCTCTTTTACTGATGTGGATAGGCACCATACCATGGAGGAGGTCCAGCAGCGTACGCCATTCGTGATGCAGGTGTGTTGGCACATCAATACGTTTCCAGCCTTCCCAATCTGAATCATTCCACAGAGAAATATCCCACAGCATGTGCATCCCAGCTCCTTCCATCCAGCAACGCAATGCTCTGATGGAGCCTTTGCCTTCTATTGGATCAACATTCAAAATTTTATCAGTCCATATATTTATCTTTCTCCTATTTCCTGGGATCCAAAAGGAGTGCGATTTGATAAGAGGAGAAGCTTTAGCATAAAGCTTGAGAAAAAATGAGTTTGGCAGTTGGATCGATTTGTCTAAACAGCTAGTGCGTGGAAATTTAAAATATTTTTTCCAGAGAGCCAGTTGAGCCCAGCCTGGCTTGGGCGCAATAATCTTCCATATTAACTTCGCTCCCATAGCGATGTTTTTATGACATAGATTTTTAAAGTTCAATCCGCCCTCCCACAAAGGCTTGGAGATGGTCTCCCAACTGACTAGAGGAAGTTTTTTTTCATTCTATTTTCCTCCCTTCCAAAATAATCTCTGAATATACTCCTCCATTTTTTTAAGAATACTTACCGGAGCAAGAAGAACAGAAAAATGAAATAGAGGAAGACTGGTGAGCACAGATTTTAGTAGAACTGATTTACCAGCAATGTTGAGCCAGGAGTAACCCCAAGCTTGGGTCTTGCTCTTAAATTTCTCAAGTTGTGGAAGCCAGTTGTGGAGTACTGAAAAGGTATGTTTTTGATGATTATTTCAGTGGCTTTTTAGTAGAATTTGTAAACATTTTTGTATCATGAATTTGGAAAGTAATAAGGAACTATAACAAAACATGTGAGAATTGATATGCAAGACTTAACCACTGATAATGGTTATTTTCTGTACAGGAAAAGGAGAAAACGAGGAATTGCCGCTCCAAAGGAAGAGACAAAGTCGAGATAACTGCTGTCCCTCTGAAGGTGAACCGAATGCAAACAAGGCTAAATAGATTACAGCAAATCGGCGCGGAAAAGAAGGAGAAGACACCAGCTCGGCGCCAAAGAAAGGAAAGGATGAAGAATTAACAGTTTGGCGAATCCCTCAGGATCTTCGATCCTGAGGGATCGCTGCTTTATTTATCTTGTTACTTGGACATCTCCGCCGTCGCCTTTATATAAAGGGACAGCACTATTAGCTTAATATATAGAGGAGGATAAGCTTTTATGTAATTTTCTGTTAGACATCAGCTCTGATTATTAAGTCTCGTTGAGAACTGGTTCATTGTATTTTTGACCGATGCATTAATAAAAGCTTGGTGATTATTTCATCTCTGCATCTGGATTAAATTAAAGCGGTGTATCCTTGGAGGCTAAGGGCCCGGCCCCGGAGGACACTTGCTTTTGTACCATTACGACTTGATTTCTGCGTGGTTTGTTTATTATTGTTATTTGGTAATTTGATATGTTTCATGAGTTGATATTACATGCTCTGTTAAGATTAAATCATTGAAGTTTTTACAGGTAGAATCGTGGATTGACTCTGCATTATGTTATTGATTCGTTCAGAGTTCATTACATGTTATCAGCCTTAATTAAATACTCTTACTGTTCTGTTACAGAGCTTGTATATTAAACATTCGTGTCATACATTCGCTTGAGGTAGTGTTCTTCATAATCGTTGGATTCAGAAATAATAGTGTTCTATTTGGAAGCACAGTCGTATTTCCGTTGATTCAGATTGTTATTCCAGTGTGTTGTGCGCGTTTCTGATTTATCAGTATTGTTCCATAATTCATTAATAGTTATTGATGTTCCATTAGTGTGATCTGTGTGAATTGCCTTTAGAGTGAAAGAATGTTATTCGATTGCAAAGAGTTCATTTGAGTTAATAGATTAAGTTTGGTTACAACCCGCGGGACTTAGTTATTCAATTGCTGTTCCATTTTAGATTTGCTGTTCCATTCCAGAATTGTTGTTCAATCCTTTATTTGCTGTTCCATTTACTTGCATTTGTTGTTTTGGCGTGAGAGATGATCTAAGGCTGTAGTGAGCATTGGCAGTCACTGTCTAGCTCCCAGGCTCGTGGTCTATGCTCTAGTTTCCTTTCCATCAGTTTCCGAAGGGATGGGTTATCACTGCCGAACCCTTGACTGATAAGTTGTTGAGTTTTCTGAGTGTGTGATTTATTCTTTAAAGTAATTTAATTTCAGTCAAGCATCCATTTACTCTTGTATTTCTTAAGCACTGTACTACTAGCATTACTCTGACAAATGATAGCCTCGGATTGAGTCACTCTTTGTAATGACAAAACGCTCCCGGATTGACATATTAATGTGAGGTAATTAGAGGTGAAAGAGACCCTTTTTATAGCTCCACATTTTGGCGCCGTTGGCGGGGAAAGAGTGTAGCCATTTGTCTTTTTCAGAGTAGTGTACGAGCCTGCTAGGGAGGAGTTGGATCCTAAAAACGGAAGGTAAGAACCTACGTGCGGAGCATGTAAAAACCCTGCTCCACTATCCGCTTTCCTAACAGATTTATTTTTTCTTTGTTTGAATAAAAGTTGGTAGTTCATTTTTGAGTGCATGACTAAGCAGAAAAGACCAGAAAAGAATATCAAACCCCCATCCAAGCCTGAAAAAGCTAAGGGGCCGGTGACCCTTGGCCGAACGACCTTCATAGACGAAATCTATAAGAAAACAGAATCTCAACCATCAGTAGGCCTCAAGAAAAAAATTTCTAAACCGCCTACTAGTTCCCTTCAGGCCACAGGATCACCATCTGTAGCCTGTGCTGAGGTGCATAGTCAAACTGAAGAGCAGGACTTTCAAGAAATTGAAAATTCTACTCCAGAATTATTGTAGGAAGGGAACTCTAGCAACTTTTGTGAAGGAGAAGGAGAAACAGGGGAAACCAAGGAACCAAAATCCCCTATTGAAACAAATCAGCCATTAGATAGCCCAGATAAGGGGAGTGTTGCGAAAGTCATTGTTGAAGGAATTCAATCTCCTCAGACACCTGGTATTCTCATTATTCCAGATAAAGGAAGCGCTATTAAAAATATCCCTGTCAAAACAGTCCCCACTCAACCTAGGAATACCCTCCTAGATATCCCAGAAGGTTATTGGCATATATTCGATCCCATGGCTCAAAACCAACCAAATGCTCAAAACCAGCCAAATACTCAAACCTCTACATTACAATATCCTATAGTGGATTCTGCAGCAAATGCACCCATGAAAGCTATCCCTCTTCAGCATATCCCTACATTTCACGGACTCACATCGGAAGATCCGGATGCATTCTTATTCGAATTCGATGTGTTATGTAGGGGGTACGATTACACCACCGATCCCCAAAAATTGAAATTATTCCCCTCTACATTAAAAGGGGCTGCTTTAAGATGGTTTATGGGGCTAGGTGGTGGGGTTATCAACAATTGGGATCAAATGAAAGAGTCCTTCTTAAAAAAATATCAGGATTATTGTAGGTCTAGAGAATTAAAAGACGAAATATTTCAAATGTCAGCCAGACCAAATGAAACATTAGAGGAGTATGTGGAACGTTTTCAGTACAATCTACAAAGATCTCCTTATGCATCGCTACCTTTACCTGATAATGTGTTAAAAACTGCATTAATAAGGGGCATGAAGGAACAATGGATTGAAACATTAAACATTATGGGAAAAGGGGACATTTATCAAGAGAATTTTGCTGACATTATTGACTTATGTATCAGGAGTTCGAGAGGCAGCACAAGAATAAAACCGACAAAATATGATCGGTTTGCAAGAGATAACAAAGTATCAGCAGAAGGAGTAACACGTGCAGAAATTGGAAATTTAATAGAAAATTTTAAAACTGATATTATGGGGACACTAACTACACAACTTGATATTGTGCAGGCTAAACAGAAGCAGCTGGAGGTAGAACAGAATTTGGCAATCTTCTGCCCCCGATGCAGAAAAAAACATAGCCACAAGGAGTGTCCATTGGATAAAGTCCAAACATGCGCCATCTGTACAAAAGATCACCTTACAGAGAGCTGCCCCTCACTTCCTGGATTGAAAGCGGTATATAAGGAAGCAGAAGAAGAACCAGAATCGGTAAATTCGATCAACCAGCGCCGCCAGTGGCAGCCGAGACAACCTGGTATGTTTCCGGACTCAACCTCTTTCTTTCAAACCCCACAGTATAATGCTCAACAATATGGTATGTGGCAAAATAAATCTCAAACCCCATTTAAAAACTGGTCACCACAATCGTTTCCTTCTTCAAATCCATGGCTGAATCAAACAAACCAAACTGGTTGGCCGAATTTCCCTTACACTCCACCATATTGGCAAAATGGCCCATATCTTTCACAATGGACACCCTCTACTTCACAAAGTTCACCCTGGCAGACAAGCTAGAAAAGACCGATGTACCACCCAGCTGGAACTATTCCGCTCCCTCAACCTACTCTGCCAGCCTTACAACAAAATCCCCAGTCTAACCTGAGACCGCAACTCCCAGCCCAACCCGATCCCAATCCAAACAACAGACAGGTCCAATCTATTCAAATCATAGAATCACCAGAAATAGAACCCGACCTGAGGGAGTGCAATGATCTTCAGTTAAGATCTAGACGTATAATTGAAACTGAGGGAGATAAAACAGTTCATATTGAAGATCAGTTACCAAGAGAACATCAATTACAACAAGAGGATGTAAATAAGCAACAAACTCATAATCAAGCAACCACATCCTCTCCTCCGTTCCCAGAACGATTAGCCATACCTCGACCCATACAATATCCCGACTTTGACATTCTGGGAGAATTACAAAATCTGTACATAAAAATTCCATTCCTCCAAGCCATTCAAGACATTCCCATATACGCAAAAACTATCAAAGAATTGTGCATAAAGAAACCACGGAGGAATATAACAAATAATCCAAGAGTCCAAGTAGTCGGTACTTTATCTGATCTATTGTCTGGAAGAGAAACACCCCTTAAATATGAAGACCCCGGGAATCCAATTATAATTGTTCAAATTTATGGTCAGACCCTGTCTAATGCCTTAGTTGATCTAGGGGCTGCAATTAATATTTTAACAACCACAACTTGCCAAAAGCTCGGCATTACATCTATAGAACCCACCTCTACTCTGTTAGAATTGGCTGACCGATCTGTGGTTAGACCAGAGGGTACTCTACATGATGTCATGGTCTCTGTAGAATCCTGGGAGTATCCAACCGATTTCCTAATAATTAATCCAAAAACCCGACTTGATGGACATCCACTAATTTTAGGTAGACCTTGGCTTGCCACTGCCGATGCCTACATTGGCTGCCGGCAGGGAAATATGACCATAACCAGAGGACCGAATAGCAAGAATTTAGTTCTATATCCTCCAGCGCAGCCAAGTGTCACAATAATTAAAACTAATAAGCACCCTGTATCATACCTTACTGATAACATCAGATCTCCATTAACTATACAAGAGGCACTTGATTTCAAAGACCAAACAGAAGATGATGCCATTAATAATTTCATTACTCAAACTGAACCTTGCACACAGTGTCACATGATAGAAGCAGCATTTGATAATGACTTGGAGGAAGATCCTCTGAAAGATACGCATGACCAAACGATACCTGTTACTTCTGTTGCAAATAGTAAAACTGTGGAAATTGCACCGGGGAAAACTTTAAACATCAATGATAATCTCACACCTGAACAGGAAACTAAGCTCATCCATCTATTAACAAAGTATCAAGAAGCATTTGCATGGGACTACCCTGATATGAAAGGAATCGATCCACAATTATGTACACACCACATTTATATAGAAAAAGATGCCAGACCTATGCGTCAGCCGCAAAGGAGACTTAATCCTCATCTAAAGGATGTCGTAAAAACTGAACTTCAGAAAATTTTAGATGTTAATTTCATCTTTCAGAAAATTTTAGATGTTAATTTCATCTACCCTATTTCTGATAGTAAATGGGTCTCTCCGCTTGTGGTGGTACCAAAAAAGAATGGGACATAAAGTATTGCAGACAGGATATTACTGGCCTATGATCTTCAAAGATGCGAAGAAGTTTGTCCAAGCCTGTGACAGCTGCCAGCGCGCAGGACGACCTGGTCAAGCTGATGAGATGCCTCTGAAACCACAGTTGGTCATCGAACCATTCGAGCGATGGGCTCTTGATTTCGTTGGACCCATCAACCCCTCATCAAATCAGAAAACATATATCTTGGTGGCAACAGAATATGTCACCAAATGGGTTGAGGCAGAAGCATTGCCAAGAGCCACATAGGACTCTGTCATACAGTTCCTGTTCCATCTATTTGTTCGTTATGGCCTTCCTAGGGAAATAATTACAGATGGAGGACCACAATTTGTTGGGCATAAATTAGCCGCAACACTCAACAATTATCACGTCCAACATAAAATCACTACTCCATATCACCCACAGGCGAATGGGCAGGTAGAAAGTAGCAATAAGATAATAGAATCAATCTTAACGAAAACCATTGCGTCACATAGGCGTGATTGGGCTACCCGACTACCTGAAGCACTCTGGGCCTATAGAACCACATGGAGGAGCACCACCGGTTACTCACCTTATCAGTTAGTGTTTGGAAAACAACCCATTTTTCCCATAGAATTCGAAATCCAAACATTACGGACATCACAGGAAGTTGGCCTAGATCTAAGCGAGGCACAAATCAATCGACTACAACAGATCAATGAATTAGACGAAATTAGGCTCTCTGCACTACAAAATACATCATTGATTCAACAACAGCGAGCTAAATGGCATGATGCGCTCATCAAAAACAAAGTCTTTCACGAGGGAGACTGGGCTCTGTTATACGACTCTCGGTTTCGGGACTTCCCTGGAAAACTTCAGACTCGATGGTTGGGACCATACGAAATCCAGAAGGTGCATGACAACGGAACCCTTACTCTAATTACCATTGACGGTTCTGGATATGCATTCAAAGTAAATGGCCACTGAGTCCGTCTCTATCGCAAACCACTCACTCGGGAATCCTTCTGCCAACAGCTACGCCGAGACACTGATATGGAGATTTTAGAAGAGGAAGAGAAATCTTCCTCACCTGTAATTCATTAAGGGTTCATTTCCTTTTTACAATTTGTACATAAGTTCTTGTTTTCGAGTGGTTCTTGTACATAAAGTTTGAACTAAATGTTTTCTTATCATTTTTTTCTTTTTTGCTGTTCCTTTTTTTTCACAAAGTTCGATTTTTTCCATTCTAAAAATAACATCTGCGTGTTTTTTTATGCCGTTGGCTTTGCTTGTTTTGATGTTCCTTTTGCTGTTCCTTTTCTAAAGGAACAACATTCGGGATCTCTGCTGTTCCTTTTCCAAAGGAACGACATTGTTACGTTTTCTGCTGTTCCTTTTGGTTACCATTGTTCCTTCTTCTTCAAAGAAACAGTGTTCTTTTATTACTGTTGTTCCTTTTTCAAAGGAATGGCATTTTGAGTGTTTTTATAGTATTTTTATTTTTGCCGTTCCTTTTCCCAAAGGAACAGAATTTGCATTTTTGCTGCTCCTTTTTCTATCATCCGTCGTTGTTTCTTTTCCAAAGGAACACCACTAGCATACTTTTGCTCTCCTTGTGAAACAACTTATTCCTTTTGCTGATCTAAATTGAGGATGCTTCTTGCCCGTCTTCTTTCTAGTCTTTAAGATACAGCTATGTATTTGTGCAATGAAATATAAAATCACAACATACCGAAATCCGCAAACCATAAATCGCTATATCTATAAGGCTCTGCATTAGTAAGAGGAAAAACGGAAGGACATACTTATTTCTTACCTTTTGTTGACATGGTTTTACTAATTTTTCCCTGATTGGTTATCTTTATCATGCTGATTCCCTTAAACTGTTTTGATTAGTACTTGGGAATAAGAGCAAAGAGCTTATATCTTCCTATTGAGATGATAAGACTTCTTCCACCATTCCTACTCTTAAGGAGTGTTGAACCACCCTTTGTGTATAAATAAGAAAAAGTATTCTATAAAAAAAGAAAAAATATGTGAACATGATATGTGAAGTGTCCAATGCAGGATAGAGGGTCTCATCGAGAGCCAACCTACCATGATCATGAGGATGGAAGTGAAGTGGCATTCCCATTATGGCCACCACACCAGGGATATGGTCCAAAAGGTATATCAAATAAACGAACCTTGGAACAGGAGGTCTCATCACGAGCCGGCCTGCCCACGTTTCGCTCCGTCCTCGTGAATGGCATTATGGTTAACTGGTCACCAAGCCAACATAATGGTCTACATTTTGACATAACAACATTCCTAAGTATACACAAAGGATCATGGTTCCGAGGGTGAAAAAAACAACTCTGCCAAGGTTATGGACACCTGTCGGCAGCAGAGTACTGTTAATGGTATTGAAGTCACCTTGGTTACACCAATGGGTAAGATACTAATACTCTTTTGTTTCTTATATCCTAGGAACTAATCATATGATATTTCCCGATTTATACATCGCATGAACATTTATCATTACCAATCATGGCAACGGAAGTGACCATGACCACTTGAGATTTGGCAAGTACGATACATGTCTTATCCCCTAGCCTCATATCATAACACAGCAGCCTCTTATATAATACGCGATCAATTCTCCGCCTCGATTTCGGTAATTCGTTGTCCTTTTTAACATAGCATAATTCCACATGCTGTTCCTTTCTGACTTGGTTGCAGATCGGGTGCCGCCCCTTTATTTTCCGGCTGGGACAGCCTATCACATTGCGGGGGGGGAGGTTACCCTCATCATTCCCTGTATTACGTGTCAACTCACCATTCGGGAAAAATAGTGTACGACGGTTTGGCATGGTTTAACGGCATGGCATTTCTATTTTTACACAAAATTTCTTTCTGTTGCACTGTTGCATACTCTGTGTTTTTGAAACCTTGCGATTATCACCTTCTCTGTGTTTCAAACAGAAAACGTAGTTGCCGTTCCATTTAGAATCCACAGTGAAACCATGGGAGGAAGGGCAATTCGAAGCGAGCCTCAGCAGTTGATGATCTCTGCTGCTGCCCGAGAGATCCTGGAAAGAGCAGGATGGTTGAATTATTTCAATCGCCTACAGGAGTCTAATGAAACAGTAGCGATGGAATTTCTGCAGAACCTACAGGATGATCATTCCACAGTAAGGGGGAAGCGGATAGCGGTCACCGATGACATAATTGCAGAAGTTTGAGGACTACCAGCCACCGGACCAGTATGGACATTGAAAAAGGAACGATTACAGAAGGTCATGGAAATTTTCCAGGACGAAGGCCAGAGTTTGACAATTAAGGGGAGGGGAGTTCTGCCAGCAACCCTAGGAGAACCCTGGACGGAGTTAGCAAGAATAGTGCAGAGCTACATCACCTGCGAAGGAAGGAAAGACGTGGTAAGACCACGACATCTTAAACTTTTAGCTGTTTTAAAGCAGAAATGCTCTGTAAATTTACCTACACTCCTGAACTCATTACTGCATGATGTTGCACAAAGCATAAAAAAGGCACAGCATGTAGAGTCAGTCGTTAGTCACCATGGGTTAATACGACTAGTTGTTAGCCATAGTCTCACCCAGCAGCAGAGCAGCTGGGAAGAGCTGCTTGTAATGATTAGGGGGGGATTGACAGCGCCATCCCCAAAACGTAAACATCCTACAAGCACACCAGAACGACCGGAAAAACGCAGAGAACATGTCGCTAGTGCATCAGAACAACCAGGGATGCACCAAGAATCGGCAAAACGCAAGCATGCCATCGATCCACCCAAGCAACCAGAGGAACCCAGAAAATCAGCTCGGTTAGCTCGGATGAGAGGAAGCATAGATAAGGCCAGAAAATCAGCCCGGTTAGCTCGGATACGAGGAAGGCTGGAAAATCTCCAGGAAAGCACCAGCCAACCAGTGGTAATTGAGGACGAGCAATCCGAAGAAGAAGCAGCCGAGCATTCGGAAACAGAAATAGAAGCAGAAATTGAACATGAGGAAGAAATGGTACAGCAGGAAGATAGCCCATTACAAGACCTACTGGGAGAAGATGACTTGGCCGCAGTCTTAGCCAATATGGGCAAGTATGGCCAACCTTCTAGTTCAGAGGACCCCCACGACAAACCCCAAGAAGAAAACATGCCTGTTCATGATGAAGAGGAGGTAAATACTGAATGGGAACAATCTGTTCCCAGGTCACAAGAGGAAATTCTAGAGGGAGTAGGAGCAGAAACAGCAGTTGCTCAGGAAGAGACAGAACCAGTCGAGGTTCCTACCCCAGAACAACCAGAGCAGAACAGTGAGGAAGAACCCTAAGAGGAAGAGTTTGAAACTAGTCATGGTCCAGACCGCAGCAGACAGTCTGCTGTTCCTTCTAATGAAACGCTGGAAATTAAGAAGTTGCGGAGGGAACGACAGAAATTGTTGAATACGATAACCCAGCTCAGACAACAAATTAGGATTCTGAAAAAGAACCAGAAGGTAAGAAAGACTGGAAGGAAGAAAAAGAGGGCCAACAATTGGCCTGCTACTCAAAACCCTACTGAGAATCCAGCTGACGTTCCAAATGATGCTGAGGAACAGGAACAGACGGATATTCATGTTAAAACAGAAAAGGATGATATAAGGACCAGTGACAAGAAAATTCAGACGGAGGCACCACCCTCAGGGGTAATAAGGGTTCTGAACTCCAAACAGCATAATAAGAAAGTTCAGGTAAAACTCCCGGCCTCTACTGACCTATGGAAAAAAGATCCGAAGACAAAAACCTTGCATAAGATGGTGAAGCAAGCCCAGCAAGAAGCCGAACAACTTAGAGAGCAAATGGTTCCCCGAGAAAATATGAAGAGTTACAGCAGCAACTAAGGGACGTCAATCAATCCAAAAGCCAGGCTTTTGAAGGGTGGCGAAAGGAACAAGAGGAAGTTGCACAGGTAACCCATAGACTAGACACTGTTATCAAGCAGATGAATACCTTGTGTTCTTTATACAATGACGTCTTAGCATGTAGGGCTCCTGCTAAAAACTATGCTCTGTTTTTATTAGAACGGTATTTACAATTAAAAATAAAAGCTGTTAAAGCAGGTGCCCCTATACAAATCAACACTGTCAATGACTTTATAGACTGCTGTAAACATTATGGAGTGAAAGTACAGAGATTTTTGTGTGAACTTTATTTGCATGACCTTGTGCTAAATCATGAGACTGAGTTAAACCCTGGCCCTTTCGTTGGAGACATCCAATTTCAAGCATTCATTTCATTCGGGGTTAATCAGATTAAGTGGCTTAAAGCCTATGATACTTTCCAGAGTCAGGAAAATGGTCTAGATTTACGGGTAAGGGCTAAGCCTAGGAACCCAGTACAGTTGTGGAAAGCTCATAGAAACCTCATAAAGACTCCGGGTGTCTATGAAACATTAGGACCCATGCATGAGGCACTCATTCGAGAGAGTTTAGAATATTTTCTTTCCATCAAAGACTTGGCCATTAATGCAGCCAAATTTCGGTACCGAATCTCTGATCCAAACATCTAGCTCAGGGAACCATTTAAGTATGAGAACTTTGAGTTAGCTGCCAACCGTTTGAACCTCTATGGCGAGAGCATTATGAAAGCAGGGTCATCCTAGTTAGGATATAGATTTCGCACTCCAATTATTTGGCACCCTGCACCCGGATACCAGGCCCTGTATGAGATGCCTGAGGGGCAAACAGGTCAGTTCTTTGATTATCTAATCACTCATCATGGTTGTAGGCCTCCGAATGAGACTCCTTCTCCAGCATATTCTCTCACTACCTTGCATGTCAACTACAATGTTTTCATGAGGACATGAAACAAGGTAAGCAGGGGGGTGTGTGGAGTACTAAAAAGGTATGCTTTTGATGACTATTTCAGTAGCTTTTTAGTAGAATTTGTAAACCTTTTTGCATCATGAATTTGGAAAGTAATAAGGAACTATAACAAAACATGTGAGAATTGATATGCAAGACTTAACCACTGATAATGGTTATTTTCTGTGCAGGAAAAGGAGAAAACAAGGAATTTCCGCTCCAAAGGAAAAGACAAAGTCGAGATAACTGCTGTCCCTCTGAAGGAGAACCGAATGCAAACAAGGGTAAACAGATTAAAGCAAATCGGCCCGGAAAAGAAGGAGAAGACACCAGCTCGGCGCAAAAGAAAGGAAAGGATGAAGAATTAACAGTTTGGCGAATCCCTCAGGATCTTCGATCCTGAGGGATCGCTGCTTTATTTATCTTGTTACTTGGACATCTCCGCCGTCGCCTTTATATAAAGGGACAACACTGTTAGCTTGATAGATAGGATACGCTTTTATGTAATTTTCTGAAAAACATCAGCTTTGATTATTAAGTCTCGTTGAGAACTGGGTCAATGTATTTTTGACCGATGCATTAATAAAAGCTTGGTGATTATTTCATCTCTGCGTCTGGATTAACTTAAAGCGGTGTATCCTTGGAGGCTAAGGGCCCGACCCCGGAGGACACTTGCTTTTGTACCATTACGACTTGATTTCTGTGTGGTTTGTTTATTATTGTTATTTGGTAATTTGATATGTTTCATGAGTTGATATTACATGCTCTGTTAAGATTAAATCATTGAAGTTTTTACAGGTAGAATCGTGGATTGACTCTGCATTATGTTATTGATTCGTTCAGAGTTCATTGCATGTTATCAGCCTTAATTAAATACTCTTACTGTTCTGTTACAGAGCTTGTATATTAAACATTCGTGTCATACATTCGCTTGAGGTAGTGTTCTTCATAATCGTTGGATTCAGAAATAATAGTGTTCTATTTGGAAGCACAGTCGTATTTCCGTTGATTCAGATTGTTATTCCAGTGTGTTGTGCGCGTTTCTGATTTATCAGTACTGTTCCATAATTCATTAATAGTTATTGATGTTCCTTTAGTGTGATTTGTGTGAATTTCCTTTAGAGTGAAAGAATGTTATTTGATTGCAAAGAGTGCATTTGAGTTAATAGATTAAGTTTGGTTACAACCCGCGGGACTTAGTTATTCAATTGCTGTTCCATTTTAGACTTGCTGTTCTATTCCAGAATTGCTATTCAATCCTTTATTTGTTCGCTGTTCCATTTACTTGCATTTGTTGTTTTGGCGTGAGAGATGATCTAAGGCTGTAGCGAGCATTGGCAGTCACTGTCTAGCTCCCAGGCTCCTGGTCTATGCTCTAATTTCCTTTCCATCAGTTTCCGAAGGGATGGGCTATCACTGCCGAACCCTTGACTGATAAGCTGTTGATTTTTCTGAGTATGTGATTTATTCTTTGAAGTAATTTAGTTACCGACAAGCATCCATTTACTCTTGTATTTCTTAAGCACTGTACTACTAGCATTACTCTGACAAATGATAGCCTCAGATTGAGTCACTCTTTGTAATAACAAAACGCTCCCGGATTGACATATTAATGTGAGGTAGTTAGAGGTGAAAGAGACCCTTTTTATAGCTCCACACCAGTATTTACTTATAGATCTTTTATGGAATACAGGAAGGCCCAAATATTTAAAATAGGTCCAAGAAGAGGAGGCTGCAAAGCCCAAACATCTAGCAATAGCAGAGAGCAATCTGGGCAATGTGTTCCAGCTGTAAATGTGACATTTGTTCTTATTTAAAACACTGCTCGAGGCCTCACAAAAATCATCCAACACTGCTTTGAATTTGGTGGCTGAGGATAGAGTGGCAGCCCCCAATAACAGGGTATCATCTGCGAAGAGGGCATGGTTTATGTTTTTGACCCCTCTTGCTATACAAAGTCCATTAATATCTTGATCTTGCATCTTTTTATCTAACAGAAAGCTAAGAAATGAGACTTGGATGACAAAGAGCAGAGGGGAGAGTGGGCACCCCTACCTAAGACCTCTCGAAGCTTTAAAAAATTTTTTGGCTCTGCTATTCACTAGAGGTGCAATCCAAGGCTCTGAGATGCAAGCCCGGATCCAATTTATGAAATTTACACCAAAACCAAACTTGCTCAAGACATTTAATAGAAAGCTATGTCTTGCTCGATCAAATGCATTTGCTAAATCGAGTTTGATAACCATACCTTGTTCATTTCGATGTAAGCTTGAGTGAATTGCCTCTTGGACTAGGGTGAAGTTGTCCACAATTTGCCTGCCTTGGATGAAGCCTCCTTGATTCTCCGGAATGATTTTGGGAAGAATGAGCTTCAGTATATTTGCAATCACTTTGGTGATTAGCTTGTACCCTGTATTGCACAAGGAGATCGGGCGAAATCTGTTAAAGTTGTTGGCACCTTTCTCCTTAGGGATGAGGGCTAAAAAAGTGAAATTTCTGCTGCCCCCGATTTTCTGACAATCTTGGGACTTTTGGACCATTTTGAAAAGATCCTTTTCAACTATCGGCCAATAGACTTGGAGGAACCTGGTAGAGAAGCCATCCGGTCCAGGGGACTTATCAAGATCCATGGAAAAAAGGGCATTTTTAACTTCATTTTTGGAGACTTTGGCCTCTAGGAGCGCATTCATTCTAGGAGAGATTGAAGGTGCAACAATATCTAACAGATCCGAGTATTGATTCGGATCAGTGTCCTCACTATACAAGTTTTGAAAGTGAGAGAAGGTTTCTTTCTTGATGTCCTCAAAGTCCTTGTGGATGACATTCTCCTCCTTGATCTCGGATATGGTGTTGAAGCATTTCCTGGCCTGGGCTTGTTTGTGGAAGAAATAAGAGTTCCTGTCCCCTGCTTTGAGCTGTTGACACCTAATCCTATGGGTTGGGTGTGGATAGGTAATATTGTATAATAAATAATATTAGGAAATAAGGAAGGCCAAGAGTCATTGGGAGATGAATCCCAATAGCCTCACCTCCATGTATAAATGCATGTACATTCTTCAGCTAATAGACATTTTGATTTGAGGAGTTACCTCCTGGTTTGACATGGTATCAGAGCCAGTCCCACTATTGGCATTTCTGCCTGTGGTGTAACTCCCTCATTCCTTTTCTCAGTCAATTTTTTATGCTAGTTTCTGCTGCTCCATTAAATTTCTATATTGTAATTCTGCATTTTTTTTAATCTCTACACAGCTCTGACATTTGCAGCTCCTGCAGCTCCTGAAGATTCTACAATTCTGCAGTTCCTGAAATACTGCAAATTGCAACCCTTGCACACACCTGCAAATTTTGCAGTAGTCATCAAATTCCGCCATTCAATTTTTATAACGACCTCTCAGCCTCCCTCTCTCCAACGCTCTCTTCCCCAACACCTCACACAACCTGCGCCCACTCCATATACAGTCCGCCCACCATATACGCCCACAATCCACCCTACGCTATTACAGTTCTCCCTTACACAATACAATATCGCTCTGCCTGTCATATATCGCTTACAACGCTCATATATCATATTGAATATCGCACTGCCGTATCGCATATGATACCACCTCCCCGTCTCCATTTCCCACGCCATTCCCCGGCTCCTCTGCAACTATAATGCACTGCCTACTATTCATAATATGACTATCCAATACAATACGCAACATTTAATAACACCGACTGCAATCCCACCGCAGCAAACACCTCCACGCTGTTTGTAATACCGCTCCCGCTACAGACTCATTCCTCGGCTCTCTCCATGGCCTGTCGGCCCTTCTCCCGTGCTGTTTTCATATAATACCACTGCCTATCCCAAGTCGACACCGCCTGGCTCCTCCATTACAGTTAACACGTTCTATATACTCTGCATATAATACTGCCCACCATACTCCATTCCACCGTATACCCCCTCTATCACCTGCGTTGTCATACGCCGCTCCATTTACATTTATTTGAACTCCACAGATCTATCTATATAATACACTATCCATATTAAAACACTGCTCCATTTGTTTTATATATACCACCTCTGTCCATATATGTAATACGCTGCCCTCCATATATGTAATACGTTGTTTGTTTATATATATACCGCCTTATATAACACCGCCCCTCCTGCATCTATAATATGTTTTCTGTCTATTTTCCATATATACCACTCCTAATATATAGATCGCCCTCTGTCCATTTAGAATATGCTGTCTATAATCAATACCGCCCCCTCCTTCACTTTTTCAATACCATTTCATAATACCACCTCCCATACAATTTTTTTTTCTCTCCAAACAATATATATATATATATATATATATATATATATATATATATATATATATATATATATATATATTGGTGCAGAATTCAGTTTTTAGCAAGAGTTTTTTGTCCCTAAATTCAATATATTTTTCAGCAAAGAGTTTTTTTTTTTTCTCTCCTTCAAAAGAAATTTTCCAGCAAAGTTTTTTTTTCTCTCCTCCTTCAGAAGAAGATGAAAGTCCCTTCATCTTCTAAAGAGGCTGCATACTTGGCACATAAAGAAAAGATTCATGCTTCAAATTCATCCAGAGGAAGAGATGGCAGAAGAGGCAGAGGAAGAAGAAACTTCAGAGAAAAGGGGGGCAGACAATCTAAAATTCAGCAGCAAAGAAATCAAGACAAAGGTAAAACTAATGACAAAGACAAAGGTAAAGCACCTGAATTAGCTCATTCTGTTTTAGCACATTGTAACAATGGAGTAATTGAAAACCTATTTGATGTTTCATTTACTTCATGGAGAGATGATTAGTTGCTAGATTCAGGAGCAACATGTCACATGACATTTAGAATTTTTTTTTTGAAGAATTCACTGAAAAAGTTGATGGAGCAGTATATTTCGCAAATAAATCCAAACTCAAGCCATCAGGGCTTGGCACAGTCAGGCTTAAGTTGCCTGGTCTTCCAGATAATATTCTACATGAGGTTCTATAGCTCCCTGAGTTGAGGAGAAACTTGTTGTCCTTGGTCCAAATCCGCCAGCAAGGACACTCCATTCACTTGTTTGATGGCAAGGAAGAGGTCAGAAAAGCATCAGATCACTCACTTGTCATGGAGGGAATAGAAGAAGGGAGACTCTTGAAGCTAAAAGGTTCATCTACTCATGCTCAAAACTTTGCATTCAGTTCACATCATGATGAAGGTACATTCCCATCAAGTATTTTATGGCATGCTAGATTTGGACACTTAAACTATGAAAGCCTTCATTTGTTGAAGAAAAATGGTGTTAATGGACTGCCTACAATTCCTATTAAACCTAAGGAATGTGATGCTTGTATTCTAGGAAAGCATTGCTTGTATTCTAGGAAAGCATAGAAAATAACCATTTCATGATTCACACTCCAGAGCACATAGAAAACTTGAGCTTATTCATTCAGATTTATGTGGCCCTATGCCTGTTGCTTCTACAAATGGAAACAAATACATAATGACATTTATTGATGACTACACCAGAATGTGTTGGATTTACTTATTGAAGAACAAGTCTGATGCTTTTCAAACATTCAATAATTTTCATGCATGGATTGAAAATGATGCACAAACTAATATTGGCTCTCTACATATTGATAATGGAAAATAATAGACTTCAAACGAATTTGAAAATTATCTTCGTCAACATGGAATCAAACATCAAACAACTGTGCCATATAATCCCCAACAGAACGGTGTAGCTGAAAGAATGAACATAACTATTTTAAATATGGTTCGCGCCATGTTATTTTTCAAGAATGTGAAATTGATGTTTTGGGTTGATGTAGTTCTATGTGCTGTTTACATAAAGAATAGGTGTCCTTCAAGTTCAATTAGAAACAAAACTCCTTTTGAAATGTGGCATGGCCACATTCCTTCGATAAATCATTTCAGGGTCTTTGGGTCCACCTGTTATGCCTTGATACCCAAGGGTCAAAGGAACAAACTTGGTGCTAGAAGTAGAAAATGTATCCTCTTGGGGTACTCCAATACCTTCAAAGGATATCCTCTCTATGATGAAGCAAATAAGAAATTTGTAATAGCAAGAGATGTCATATTCCTTGAATCTCCCAAGAGTGACAAGGTTGTTGAGCGGAAACTTGATCGCCTGGACAGATTCACACATGCAAAGTCTTTCCAAGAATTTGATAATTAGATTCCACATCTTGAAGGGGGGATTCCAATATTGAATCAAACTGTGGAATCATGTCCTAAAGCACTCTCTCCCCCACATGAAGAAACAACCACGGATGACACATTGGATGATGTGATTGACAGAATTGGGAGATTGAATCTTGAATCAATCCCAACTCAGTCAAATGACCAGCCTGGGCCATCTCAGAAAGGTTCTCCCAAATGGCTAACAAAGACACTTGAGAATGTTCATCCTAATGAGGTTGGAAAAACAGGAACAAGAAGTTCCACTCCACAAATCAAAGGTGATGTAGATAATTCTGATTCTCTTGTTGATATGGATATTGCTTATAACTGTGAATTGAGTTTGTCTACAGATCATGAACCAACTTCCTTCAAAGAAGCCGCTTCTCATGATGAATGGAAAGAAGCAATGCAGAAGGAGTATGATGCCTTGATAAAGAATGGCACTTGGAAGCTGGTTGATCTGCCTTTGGGAAAAAAACCAATTGGCTGTAAGTGGGTCTACAAGAACAAGTATAAAGCAGATGGCTCACTTGACAAGCACAAGGCTAGGCTTGTGGCAAAAGGTTTCGCACAAAAAGAAGGAGTCGATTATGAAGAAAATTTTTCTCCCACAGCAAAATGGACCACCATCTGGACTCTCTTTGCCTTAGTAGCTCAGAATGGATGGAAATTCCATCAGAGGGATGTAAAAACAAATTTTTGAATGGAGATCTAAAGGAGAAATTTTATATGTCCCAGCCAGAAGGATTTGTTGTAAAGGGTCAAGAACACAAAGTTTGCAAGCTTATAAAATCCTTGTATGGCCTCAAGCAAGCACCACGAGCCTGGTATGAGAAATTAACCGAGCATCTTCTGAAACTTGACTTCAAACATTTTGATCTTGATGATGCAACTTTGTTTGTTAAGAAAGTTGGAAAAACAGTTGTATATCTTGTGGTATATGTAGATGATTTTTTCATAACAAGGAACAATGAGAGCTATATTGCAACCATGAAGAAAGAATTAAAGAAAGTTTTTGAAATGACTGATTTGGGTCATGTTCATTACTATCTGGGTATTGAAGTAATTCAACATCCTAAATTTATATTTCTTTCTCAAAAGAAATACATTGGAGATCTCTTGAACAAATTTGGCATGGATGAATGTAATCCCTTAACCACTCCAATGGAACAAAACTTGAAGCTCACATCTATTGAAGGGAAGGATTTTGAGGATGCAACTAAGTATAGAAAGCTTATAGGAAGTCTTATCTACCTGACCACCACCAGACCTGACATTTAATTTGATGTTGGAATCCTCTCAAGGTTCATGCAAAAACCTTGTGAAGGACATTGGTCTGCTGCAAAAACAGTGTTAAGGTATTTGAAGGGGACTCAAGACTTTGGACTCAAATATACACAGGTAGGCGACTTCAGCTTGATCGGATACTCTAATTCAGACTTTGATCGCGACAAAGAAAAAGGGGTGTCTACTACAGGTTACACAATGAGTCTTGGATCAGGAGCTGTCTCATGGAGATCACGCAAACAGTCAGTTCCAGCAGATTCCACGACCGAGGTAGAATATGTGGCAGTAGCTAAAGCAACAAAGGAAATTGTGTGGCTCCGAAAAATCCTGGAAGATTTGCAGATGAAACAAATACACTCCACACCACTAATGATCGACAACACTTCTGCAATAAAGTTGGCCAAGAACCCAAAGTTCCATGATCGAACAAAGCACATCAATACAAAATACCATCTAATTCGACATCATGTTTAGGCCAAAACCATCCATCTACATCATTATTCCACAAATGATAAAAATGTTGATATCTTCACCAAAGCACTTGGAAGAGAAAAGTTTGAAAAGTTCAGATCGATGCCTGGCCTCACCAACATCCCATCGAATTAAAGGGGGGAATGTTGACACCTAATCCTATGGGTTGGGTGTGGATATGTAATATTGTATAATGAATAATATTAGGAAATAAGGAAGACCAAGAGTCATTGGGAGATGAATCCAAATAGCCTCACCTCCATGTATAAATGCATGTACATTCTTCAGCTAATAGACATTCTAATTTGAGGAGTTACCTCCTGGTTTGACATGAGCCAAAGTTTTTGAGATTTTAATCTCCAGTATTCTTCTTTAGCTAAACAGGCCTTATGAAAACACTACTGAAGGTGAGCCTCTTTGTCTAAGTTCTCCTCAGTAATGACGACATCCTCCACTTGAAGTTGATGAGAGGCTAGAGATATTTTAATGATTTTTCTTTCTGTAGCTGGGTTGGGCAATGTTTTGGCCCATCGTTTTAGTGCCCCTTTCACCCTTCTAAGATTTTCCTCCCAGACAAAGAAGGGGGATCCTTTGACTGGCTATTTCCAACAATCCTTGACTAATTGCAAGAAATATGGCTCCTTGACCCAAACAAGACTAAATCTGAAAGGAATAGGACCCAGATCTAGATGGGACAGGAGTTGTAGCTTGATGGGCTTATGATCTGATGTGGTGTTAGTGAGAATATGCATTCTAGGTTCTAGTCCTAGTAACAGGAAAGAACTTTGAATGAAAAATCTATCTAGTCTGGCAACAATATGGCCTGGACCAGTTCTTTTGTTAGACCAAGAATACTTACTGGAGGAAGGTTTGATGTCAAGCAGGTCCCAGTCCTGCATAACATCCTCCGCCCATTCCCTTGCCGGATCCCGAACTATGTTGCCTCCTCTTTTTTCAGACGAATGAAGAGTGAGATTGAGATCTCCAACAATGATTAATTTTTCCAAGTTTTCTAGATCTGCTTGGTGCCTTATAGAGTCCCAACAGTCCTTTTTTTCCCCAACATTGACTGGGGAGTATACATTGAAAAGACAGAAAAATTCTTTGGTGACCAAATGCTGCATTTGAAGCAACAACCAATGAATATTTCTAGCCTCATAGTTAACTAAAAATTTACTAGCATTCCATATGGTGCCTAGTCCTCCCGAGGCTCCCTGGGCAGAGATTGCTCTTGCTTCGTTTTTGTTCCAAAGTTTCTTGCTTGCATGCAGAAAGACTACATCTTTCAGCTTGGTCTCCTAGACAAGAAGTATGTCTCAAGATTCTATTCTTATTAAACTTCTAATGGATTCTTCCTTGGTTTTACTCCCCATACCTCTACAGTTCCAGGATATGACCTTCATTATTTAGGTTTCTGATGGGCTCCCTTGGAGCCTTGGGGCTGATTTTTCATCATCTTTGGCTTTGAGGCTAGCAGCTTCTCCAGAGTTGGTTGGATGCCTTGAAGCTTTTCTTTGTATATTTCCTGCTCTCTTTTTTCCCTGTCAGTCTTGCGGCCTCTTGTAGATCTCCTTACCGAGGCTTGAGACTCTCCTATTTCTCCTTCCTCCTCTGACTCTTCCAATTCCTGTTCTTCTTCCTCAACTTCTAAAGGAATGCCTTTGGAGTTTTCTGCAGCACTTGTTCCTTTAAGAGAGGAAGAGGGGGTGCCTTTGCTTGGTGAGACTGGCTTTTGGATCTCGATCTCCTAAGTTGCCTCTGTTTGCTGGCTTAGAGGGTTGAATTTATTTTCTTGTGCCTTTTTGGGAGGGGGTCTCTGAGCATTGGCCTGAAGAGGGCCTTTACCATTGGGGCCTTCAGGTTTTTGACCTTTATGAGAGGTCTTTGGACGCTTAACTTGGTTCCAGCCCTATTCGTTTCCTTTTTCTGGCTCAGCATTGGAAGGACAAATTCTAGGAAAGTGGTTGTGAACATGACATTTCCTGCAATTAAATGGCAACTGCTCGTAGTCCAGTTTCTGCAAATGAGACCAACCGTCGACATTGATTTTGATTGCCTCTGGGAGACCCACCTGTAGATCTACTTCTATGCAGATTCTAGCACAGTCGTACTGGTCCTTGTTGTTTGCTCGATCTATGAATTTCCCAAGGGCGTTATTGATGTGCTTCAAGGAATCCCAGTTCCAACAATGGACTGGGAGATTTGGGAGTTGAACGCACACCGGAACTGCCGTGGGAACATCTACTACCGGATAAAAATTCGGTGTCCATTTATTCAGATATAGACCCTGAGGGCCCATGAAATAGGACCCATTTTCGAAAATCAGGTCTTTATCTTCTTTGGATGAGATTTCAAAGAGGAAGAACCCACGCCCAAGAAAATAAGATGTGACACTTTTATTGATCAGAGGAGCCCAGTTCTTATTAACCCATTTCTTGGTAGATTTCGGAGATGGCTAAAGACCCGTGAAATCGCCAACGAGGGCACGATCAGCCAGAGACAAAACTACTTGGATGGGGGTCTCTGGAGGCAAAGAGATCTCCGGAATATCTTCTAGCAATCTAGCCAGAAGTTGATTGAACGCATCTACAGCAGAGGAAGAGGGCGGCGGAGGAGGCTCCTTGGGTGAGCCCTGCGTCTCCATGGGAGCGGAGCCTTAGGCAGGTCATCACAGAGAGCAACCTCGCTGCTTAGAATCGCAGAGGGACGCACTTGACCTAGCAGCGCAGTGCACAACCAAGCTCGATCTGACTCAAGATTTATTTAAAAATATGTTATTAAAGATAAAACATTTAATTATTTCTCAATGTCACTAAGAACAATTTTACTATAAATGATCTCAAAGGTATAAATCTAATTCTACATTCAAAAACATAATTTAGAAACAATAACTTTGATTTTATCTTGATTTATTTATTTTTTGCTGAAAAAAATCTATAAGTTTCCTTATTGAACTAGAATTTTTTTTTCTTAGAATTTTCACAAAAAATTAAACAAATATTTTAATGCTTTTGATCTTTATATTTCAACAATACAACACATAACACTAAGAAAAATACTTTAAACATTTTGACCAATAAATTTTAACAATACAACCATATAAATTGGTTATAATACATACAATGTTGTGGATGTTGGAACAACGTCATGGACACTAAAGAAATATGTCATCATCAAAATTCTTTAGTGGAGAAATAATTTTTTACATGTATTGTCTTCAAGCCCTTATAGAGACCATGCAAAAATATGGGGCCCCTTGAAAATGGCATATAAGGTCCCAACAGCCCTATAAAGGAAGTGCACAATCTTAACACCACCTTTGGGATTTGTATGCTTAAAAAGAAATTTAATGAATGGTTTAGCCATTCTATTTTAAAGAGAAATCATTTTTGACATGTATTGTCTTGAAGCCCTTAGACCATGCAGAGAAATGGGTCCTCTTGAAAAGGCCATGCATAGTCCCAATACCCCTATAAAGGAAGTGCACAATCTTAGCACCTTTGGGATTTGTCCCCTTAAAAATAAATTTGATGAATTCTTTGGCCATTCCATTTTTTATTGTCCTTTCTTGATGAAGGGATGGGAGACAAGCTCAAAAACAACATTGATGTATTATAGAAGGAGGCAGGGGTATGAATAATCCCTACCCCTTTGACATATATGCAGGGAGTTTGCAAAGCCTTATAACAATGTGATCAATTAATTTGAATCCACTCACAGCGAAAGATTCTAGTCCAAGACTTTTATCATTCTACTCAAAAAGTTGAAAGAAAAGTCCCTCCAAAATATTCTACTTACAATTTTCTTACCACCCACAGCTCAAGATTATAGTCCAAAACTTTTATAATTCCACTGAAAAAGTTGAAAAAAAAGTCCCTCCAAAATATTTTAATTACAATTTTTTTATTCAATTTTAATTAGATAACACAATTTTCTAATTACAATTTTTTTATTCAATTTTAATTAAATAACACAATTTTCTTTCAATATCACACATTTAATGGAATCTCCACTTTTACTCAATTTCTCAATACTAAAATTCTTAGAAAGTAATTATATATGAAAAATCTAATGCTTTACATAAGATATTAAATCTGAAGATTGAAGATTATTATATCAAAGAATTAAAGTTTATTTCAATTTAAACTAACTAATCGACACAACTGTTTCATATTGATGTGTGTTGTATATTTATTTATTTTTAATTGTTTAGTCTATCAAAACTAAAACTCATAAAAAGAATTTTTATAAAAAAAAATTCACTACTTCACATAAATAATGAATTTAATGCTTATTTTTCCTTAAACTATCTAATCGACCAGAAAGATTCACAATGATGAATATTGTATATTTTTTTAAATTAAAAGAAATACATTTTGATATAGAAAACAATAATCTCTTTTAAAACTTGTATTTTTTTTTTTTTTGTTAAATATAAGTTTTAAAAAAGAAAAATGCATAAAAACATGTACATAAGCACTTTTATATCTATATATATATATATATATATAATAACAACTCATTATATCTAAAGGATAAAGTAATCCTCCTTATTTGCAGGATGGAAAAGAAAAGGTCGCATAGGCTTAAAGAGGGTTCTCCCATTTACTCATATTTGTTGCTGGTTGCTTTAGAGGCTATGTATTCCGGATAGTGGAACCAAAGGACAGACGAGATTGTCACCCTTTCACAATGACACGATGTTTTCCACTGCGAATGCTATTATTACTCCATGCGTGGACGCACTTACAAAATAATTTCCACTGCGAATGCTATCATTACTCCATGTCCGCACGCACTTCCAAAATGATTTGATTAATTCCTAGAAAAAACTTAATGGCCGTGATTATGTTTGCAATATTTTTTCGACTTGGTGTACAACATGGCTAACCCAGACTAATGGGAATAATACAACTGATATAAGAGTACTGAGTATTTCTCTTTTTTCAGATGAAAATTACTGATCATGTCTTTAAAAGCACATTAATGTGAAACGAGATATTGTCTCAAAGATATGAGACATATTAAAATATTTAATATGGGAAAACAAGATTTATAAAGATCGATACGCCATAGTGAAACCTACATGGAATTTGAGGTTTATCATAGAATTATGAAATCCCACTGCACAACTTTAAATTAATTTTGAGATTCAATATGCTAATCATATGGCTATGGGTGATAAGGATTATGATACGATTGAGGTTAATTTAAAAAGTTATTTTAAAGTTAAGTCAAATTGTTTTTATAAAAATATTTTGTTGTAAAAATGCCAACATTATATGGGAAAGTGAAAGTAAAAGTAAAGATTAAAATATAAATATATTTTATTTAATATAAAATAAGGGATGGTAGTCTATATTTTATTTAATTGTATTTTATTTAAATTAATTTGGCTAGAAGTTTTCTTGTTAAAATTAGATTAAAAAATTCAAAAAATCAGAATATTGGAGTATTTTAATGGTTTTTTTAATAGTGGATTTTTAGAGCATCCAAAATCTTAATGTTTACTAAATTTTATCATATATATATATATATATATATCCACTCTGAAAATATTAGTATCTTCCTGTTTTGTATAGCTTTAGAGTATGTCAATTTTAAATCATGTTAGGATAAAAAGATATCTAGTATAATTTTAAATTTTTATCTTAATTTTTAATTTTTTTAAAATTATACTTAAAGTAATACTTATACTTATATTTCCATATATTTTAATTTAATTAAATTAAAACTATATATATATATATATATATATATATATATATATTTCACTAGGAAAATATTAGTACATTTGTGCTTTGTACATTTCAAATCATGTTGGGATAAAATGATATCTCATGTAATTTTAAACTTTTATCTTAATTTTTTAATTTATTGTAACATGAAAATAGAATTATAAAAAAAACCATTTTTATCAATTCCAAAGTTTCATAATAATCCTTAATTTACTACAGATAAAAAATTAAAATTATATATATATATATATATTCTAAAAAAACTCAAAAATTTTGAAAATGTATTTTGATTTTTTTTAATGTATTTATAAATTATACAATTTTACCTTAAATTGTGAAAGATTTATTGTCTTTAAAAAGTGGAGCTTATTAGATAACTGAAAACATTTTGGTTAGTCACTCACTAGAGTGACCTAGCTAGATCCGAAATAGTCACTCACTAAAGTGACCTAGCTAGATCTGAAAATTATATTCTCTAAGTCAGAGAGATATTAAGTAAAAAAACCAAAACTGAGAAACTCCCTTACTACATTAATCAATGTGGTTGATATATGTATATCTATATTAATATTAATATAAATATATATTAGTATTAATATTAATATATATTAATAAAGTAATATTAATATTAATATAAATATAAATATATATTAATATTAATATTAATATTATCATCAATTAAAATTAATATTATTTGTGATATAATATATGAAACTCAACCATGGAATGGACCTGAGTTTTTTTTTGGCTCTGCTAGGGTTTTGGCGTTTCTCTGAATCGCTAGGGTTTATGCAGTTCCTCTGCATCACCGATCTGCAGCGCCCTCTTTCCAGTTACCTCCGTCCTTATTACCCAGGATTCTGACCTCACGTCACTCCATGACTACCAGGGTTGGAGGGGCGGGTGCTGCCCCCCCTCCTCCCAATGGCCAGTCAGCTGAATCCTCTGCAAAGTTAGATTCCTCTGTCAATCTTGGAACCAACTCTCAGGTACCCGACACTCCACAGGGCAACGCCGTACCTGCAGATACTGACAAAAACGAACCTCCTGTGGACAGCTCCACAGCCGCTAAAGACAGCGCCTCTGACCAGCATGACTCAGCAACGCAGACAAAAAAGGCGACCTCGACTACTTGCATTCCAAGAACCTCAGAGAGAACAAAAATCGATCTTCCCAGTCACCGTATCAATGGCAAAATCCAGTTTATGAAAGATCACGCGCTCATTGGCAAGTTTTTAGGATTCTGGCCTACAGAAAAGGCCCTACAAGGATGGATCATATCCAAATGGAGGCCAAAAGGACAGGTTACTTTGCAGCTCGGCCCCAAAGGATTCTTTACGGCAATATTCAACTGCCTGGAGGACCGAACACGTATTTTCGAAGGTGGTCCGTATTTTTTCAACTCCGCTGGCTTGTACCTTCGGGAATGGACAGAACGATTCAACCCAGACAAGGAGGACTTCACCTGGGCTCCTGTCTGGATTCGCATGTATTCCCTTCCTCTGGAGTATTGGGATGAGGAAACTCTTAGGGATATTGGCAATGGATTGGGAGTCTTCATCAAAGCAGCAGAAGAAACAAGACTCCGCAGATACACATCTTATGCCAGAATATGCGTTCAAATGCACCTCTCAAAAGCACTCACGGACTCGGTAAGTTTATTCCATGACGACTTTGAATGGATCCAAACTCTAGATTACGAGCATATTCCCTTTCGTTGCAGGAAATGCCATGAACATGGTCATTTATTCAGGGATTGCCCTTTGAATAGCCAAACAAAATCCCCAGCCTCTGAGGGCAGCAAAGATGCTGATGGCTTCACCAAGGTCCCTAGCCGAAGAAAGCATGCAAAAAAATCCCCTGCAGATACTGACCCTCCAAACAAACCCACTACTCATAATAGATTTGATCCCCTGTCCCACCAAAGCGATCAGGCGAAGATCCCCACTCAATTTGCTTCAGATGAGCAGCCTTCCACATATGTCCCTCCACTTCCTGAATCCATTGCTCAGTTTCCGCCCTCAGATCTTACCAAGATCCCTGTCACCTCGCCTAAAGATGATGCTACTCCAGATCAGGGCCCTAAAAGCGCTTCCATGGATCTAGATGAAGCTTCGGCTCTCACTATACATCAACAGCAAAGCACACTGGACCAAAATCCTCCCAGCCATATGGAGGAAGAACCAGAGAGCATAGACTTAGGGGAATTGGATATTCTTGGCTTAGAAGATGCATGCAGACAGAAAAATTACACTACAATACATTCGAGACAGATTGATAATCTTGAAGTGGTTCTAGCTAGAGCCCAGCAACATAAATACCTTGGCATACAAGCAGGCAGCCCATGGGATGGGAAAAAAATTCTCAAGGAATCAAAAAAGAGAGGGCGAAAAACTGATCTTCAAAGAACCATTATTCTAGGAGAAATGCTTGTAGAATCTGGAAGATTCCCCAAGCTGACGAAATTCTACAAGTCCCTCCCCCACAGTTCCTCATGAAACTCATCTCCTGGAATGTGCGAGGGCTCAATAGTCCTACAAAACACAGATTTCTAAAAAATATGATACAGCAAGATAAGCCTTCTCTGGTTTTTCTTCAAGAAACCAAATGTAATAACATTGTCCTGGAAAAAACTTTAAACAAAGTTTGGTCGGGTTGCAGTCATGTCTCAGTGGATGCGTCCGGCGCTTCAGGTGGGTTAGCCATAATGTGGAATCCTCAGATTCTCGATCTCCAGAATTTTCATGCCTCTCACTTTGTTATTCAGTCCACTTTCCATCTAATAGGGACGAATATCCACGGACATCTCTCAAATGTCTACTTCCCTCAGGAACTACAGAATAAACTGGATCTTCTGGAATCTATCACTGTTCTTAACTCGGAACGATGCTTCCCTCTATGGATTTGTGGCGGAGACTTTAACACCATTACAACTTTGGAGGAAAAGACAGGAGGACGTATGAGGCTGGAAAGTGACAGCGCCAGCTTTAAAAACTTCATTTCAGGAAATCAGCTAATGGACATGAGCACGACAAATGGCCTATACACATGGACCAATAAAAGGAGAGGTCCCCAGCATATCGCATCCAGACTAGATCGATTTTTGCTGACCGACAATGCCATATACCTAGGCGGAGACTTCAATGCTTCAATCCTACCCCAAGCAGGATCTGACCATTGGCCCATTATGCTACACTGGACGCGCCCGGGATCCAAATGCAACAGACCCTTTCGCTTTGAAGAATTTTGGACCACGCACCCCAATTTCAAGGAGGTCGTCCAAAATGCCTGGCACTCCTTCACGCCTCCGGAAGGTGCCAAGATGTACATATTCCAACAGAAATTAAAACATCTCAAACAGGCTCTAAAATCTTGGAATCACGCACATTTTGGCAACATCTTTGCTCACCAGAAAGAGTTGGAGCAGCAAATGAAGACCCTTCAACAGATTCTCCTTTCAGGAGACAGAACAGAAGAACTAGCTCAAAAGGAAAAGATCCTCCTCGCCAAGATGGAGGCTAGGAGGCATCAAGAAGAAATTCTATGGCGTCAAAAGTCAAGGATAAAATGGCTCAAGGAGGGGGAAAAAAATACCAAATTCTTTCACAGATCCACAGTGAAAAGACGCATGCACAATAACATTGCCTTCATCAACAATCGGCAAGGGGAGAGATTAGAACGGCATGAAGACATAGAAAAGGAGCTAAAAGGGCACTTTCAGGACATTCTTAAAGAACCTCAAGGCTGCAGAAATCAAGCCATCAGCTCTATCACGCAGCACATACCAAAACTTATAACAGAGGAGCATAACAACAAACTTCTTCAGCCAGTAGCCATGCAGGAAGTGGAAGAGGCTATGAAACAATTAAAGGATGGAAAAGCCCCGGGGCCGGATGGCTTTACTGCCAACTTCTTTCATATATTTTGGCAAATGGTCAAAACAGAGGTCTGGGAGCTAGTGGAGGAATCACGCATGATGCATTGGCTACTCCCTTCTCTGAACTCGACCTTCATTGCGCTTGTACCAAAAATGGAGGACGCTTGCACCCCGAACAGTTTCAGGCCTATCGTGCTTTGTAATGTTATTTACAAGCTTATCTCAAAAGTCATAGCTAACAGGCTGAAACCTTTTCTCCCCCTCCTGATCTCGCCTGAGCAGACAGGCTATGTGGAAGGGCGACAAATTTTGGATGGCATCATTCTCTCGCACGAAGTGATTCACTCACTCAAAATTCTCAAGAAACCAGGTATGATTCTAAAGTTAGATCTTTCAAAAGATTTTGATAAACTTAGCTGGTCTTACATTCATCAAATGCTAGTTGCTTTCGGTTTCCACGCTACTTGGATCCGCTGGATTTTGAACCTTATCTCTACCCCTTGCTTCTCCATATTACTAAATGGCTCCCCTTCTTCCACCTTTCGCCCCTCCCGAGGCATTCGTCAAGGCGACCCCCTCTCCCCTTTCCTTTTTGTCCTCATGGCTGAAGGCCTCAGCCGTCTCCTTCATGCTGCTGTCTCTTCCCACACCATTAAAGGCATCTCCCTGCATAACCAGCCTCCAGTTTCCCATCAACAATTCGTCGATGATAACATGCTGTTCGGCCACCCGTCTGTCCAAGAGGCTACCTCTCTTAAAACCTTGCTCAATCTCTTTTCTGCAGCCTCGGGGGCCACGGTCAATGATGCAAAATCCCAGCTCTTTTTCTTCCATACTCCTATCCTCACCCAGCGCAATATAGCAAAAATTTTGGGTTTCCCCATTGCCAGTCTCCCTTCTAAGTATCTTGGAGCTCCCCTTGTTAGCTCAGCCATCAAGCATGTTACTTGGCGCACCCTTCTTGACAAATTAGAAGCTAGGCTTTCCTCTTGGACCTATCGGTCTCTCAATATGGCTAGCAGAATTATCCTCATCAAGTCTGTTCTCCAAGCGATGCCTATTTACTTATTCTCCATTTTGGCAGCCCCTAAATGGGTTCTGAAAAGAATACGCACTCTCCAAAGAAATTTTCTATGGGGTTCAGCAGGGCTCAATAAAAAATGGGCTCTAGTCAAATGGACAGATGTTTGCCTTCCTAAGGCCGATGGAGGACTAGGACTGAGAGACCCTCTGCACAGTAATAATATCATGGGAGCTCGCATATGGTGGAAATGGGTCACCAATCCTCATCCACCTTGGGCACGCCTCTGGCAGGCCAAATATGCCTCCGGTAGCTCACAGGCAGCACTAATCAGATTCAGCTCTACTATCTCTGGCTCATTAATTTGGAATGCAGCTAGACCTCATAGTGCCTTCATACAAGAGCACAGTTTCTGGGAAATCCACTCTGGTAATCGGGCAAGATTTTGGGAAGACTCTTGGCAGCAAACCCCCAAACTGGCCTCTCTCTTTTACAAACCCAAGTGGCAAGCCTACATGACTGAAAATGATAAAACTCTGGTTCAGCAATACTGGCAACAAAATACCTCACAAGGTTATCAAATCTGGAGCCCAGCAGAAACATGGCAGACCAACTGGCAGGAGGAAACGTTCGAAGAAATAGATAAGGAACTCAAACACAGAAAAATCAAAATCTCGGACCAACAGGATAAAGTGCGCTGGGGATACACTCCCAAAGGAACGTTCACAACCAAGGAGGCTTATCAACTGCTCTTTCAACCACAGCAAACTAACAAGGACCAGCTTTGGAACCAGATATGGCGATCAGGAATATGGTCCAAAGTTTCGACCTTCCTATGGCTCCTAAGCAAAAAGAGAATCCTCACATGGGATAATCTACAAAAACGAGGCTTCATAGGCCCTTCAAGTTGTCCAAACTGCAATCTTCACACAGAGACAATCTCCCATCTTATGGATCTCTGTCCCCTTGCAGATCAAATATGGGAGAAAGTAGATATTTGCACTCGCAGAACAGGTAGAAGAAAAGGAGACATATCAAACACGATCCGGAACTGGCCCAGGGATCCTTTCCAAAGTTCATTTCTCAACTCCCTCTGGCTTTTACTTCCAGGATTTATATACTGGATTCTTTGGAAAGAGCGAAACAACCGGATTTTCAAGGACCAACACAGATCTCTTGATGCATTATGGACTCTCCTGAAGCAATCTATTCAAGAGACTCTGGCCCTCAGATCCTGGCAGGATTCGGATATGCCAGATTCCCCTCAGGAACGCCTTATCTTGAGGAATTGGAATCTCTCTCTGCCCCCCACAACAAGAACTTCTGCCCATTCATCTATCTTGCCGGATTCCCCCCAGTCTTGGGTTCCCCCTAACACCCACCCTTACAAACTTAATTTTGATGGGGCGGCCAAAGGAAACCCTGGCCCTGCTGGATTTGGAGGCATATTCAGAGACACTGCTGGCTCAGCTCAGTATATTTATCATGGTTCTTTAGGAAACGACACCAACAATGCAGCAGAACTTGAAGGTTTATGGCAAGGAATGTGCATAGCGGTTCAAGAGAATTTCCTCCCCCTTGAGATAGAAGGGGATTCCCGAATTTTAATTGAAGCTACAGTTCGAATCCAATCTGGGGCCTCAGCCACCAAGATCGCGTCCAGTTGGAGGCTTCTTAACAGACTGGAGCAAATAGAAGAATGGCTCAAAACTCCCCGCAGCATAATCTTCAAGCATGTTCGGCGCGCAGCTAACAGAGTAGCTGACAGACTAGCTAATCAAGGAGTGAATCTGGATCTACCGTTCTTCTCGGGTCCTCTCAGCAGTTCAAATGATCTACAACTTCAACGGGATTGCACTCTACTGGTGCATAATGATCTCTCTCTCCCGGATGCGGGTGGGTTGGGGAATTAATGGTGCACAGGGGGGCACATGGGTCGGCGCGTGGCTCACCACCACCGCCACCCTCCCTCGCATGCACAGCAACATAAATGACTCTGTCCGATCAATAAATATGATAGCACGGGAGCTCTCTCCCCGATACCCAAGCTCTTCAACTTCAGCGATGGAGGATTCTGGATTGTGTTTGTGTGTTCCGCCCATCCGAGCTTGTTGTTCCTCTGCGGCAGCTGAGCGCTGTTCACGAACCAGCACGGGAGTTCGATGCATTATCAATTGTTGTGTTGACATCTTACCAGGCTTCCATTTCACAAACAGCGCCACCTGCAAACTTTTGAGCTCGCCCGCCATCGACTCCTGTCAGCAGCAAGTCCTTATTGCTCCCGTCATGCCTCGTTTACGACCTCGGATGCGTTGCAGACGTGCAGGGGTAGTAGGGCGTGCCATAAACAGGTCTTCATCTTCCAATTCTGACTCATCTTCGTATTCTTCCGAATTTGGCCCCATGCGCGTTCCTGCTCCACGCAGAGGCCGGGGCAGAGGCCGGAACCGATTCAATCCTGCAGGGCACTTCCGCCTTTCCTCTCGGGCTCAATCCCACCATGCGCGCCTCCACTTCCCCTGCAGTGTCAACAACACGTCTCTCTTGGCTACTGTCACCATTGATATTCGGGCTGCCCCCCCTGCTCAGGATACTTCGAACCAGCTCTGCTCCGCTCCGAGGGCTTCTCTGGAACCCACAGTGGGGACAGAACAACGCAATCATCAGGCGGATTCTCTGCAGAATGCTTCTACTCTGGACAAAGCTGCTAATCTGGACGGCGAGGTCAACCCTTCAGCTCCACCGGATGAGGACCAACAGCGCCATGACGCTCCACCGCTTGCTAATGAGGACCCCTACAAATTCGGCTGTCTCATTGTAGAGGAAGATCCTCCCACTGAACAGTAATGTGGTTCCAGCATGGCGCTACTACATTTTGGCTCGTCATCATGAAGGTGTCTTTCTTCAGCACTTTGTCAAAGTCTTTTTTGCTACTGTTCATAAGGGTTTCCTTTCGGTTCATGGATGGTCTCCCCTGCGTGGGAAAAACCTGCTATTTTATGTTCACTCTGTTATATGTCAAAGTCTAGATGTTAGTCACAGGTTGTTACAGTTTTTGTTAAGTTATGATAAGAAATTGTAAAAATCTGGCTACTAAGGCCTAATCCACAGGGGTACTATTTTCCAGGTCTGTTAGAATTTTGGTCATAGAAGTTCCTTACTTGTCAGTAACAGACAGTCGAACTGTTCTTCAAAGATTACAGAGTCCTCCTTTAAATTTTTGTGGTACTCAATGTCTAGTTAGCAAAGCAAGAATGCTGCATCAATGGGCTGGAATTCTCGAGGCTTCGGCCTCTTTGTAACACTATTTTGTATCAATATAGAAGTAGCCTTATTCAGAAAAAAAAAAAAATATATGAAACTCAATAGTCCATGCTCTGTCGAGTTGTTTTTCCCCAAATTTTGGTTATAAGTGGCTAACGGCTCAGAAAGGTTGGGGAGAACCTAAATGGTGGCACAAGCCCCTGTGGCTTCTGAAGGGCCCGGTAAAATGCAAGATTTTCTTTGGGTGCATCCTTTAGACAAAGGTACCCACCTGGGACTTCCTTCACTGTAGGAGGAAGATAGGACTAGGTTGGTGCCCCCTATGTAAATTTAGCCTGGATTCATTGCATCACCTCTTCCATTCATGCCCTTTCAATAAGCAGCTCTGGTCAAAGACTCTGAGGCTCCTTAATATGCCACAACCGTGGGAGGGTACTGATGTGGGAATTTCTTGAGAGCTTTGGTGGCAAGCCTCTCCAGATGATAGAGTTAGAAATCTCCCTCTCCTTATCGCCTGGGGGACTTGGATTGCAAGAAATAGAAGACTTGGATTTTGATGAATCTTTCAAGACACCCTGTTTCCTATCTCCCGCCTTGCAGCAGAGAGCGCGTCCATCCTTGAATTCATACCCCTCCCGGTTACCCCACCATAAGCTAGAGTTATTGTTCAGGAGAACATTAGAGGGGACATTCCATGGGCCTATTTCGATGGGGCTTCTGATCCACAGAATCGGTGTGGAGTGGTTCTACTCATTCAGGATCCCTCCAAGAAAATCCTGAAAGCTTCTATAGGGTTGGGCCAAGGAACTAATAACTCTGTTGAATTAAAATCTCTTCACCATCTGCTTGCTGGCTCTCTTTTCTAGGGATAAGAGATGTCCAAATTTTCGGGGACTCTATGAACATCATCAAATGGTTTAATGGAACACAAAGATGTCAAAATTTCTATTTATCTACTTTACTTAAGGAGGTTTTCACTGTAAAATTTTTATTTAACTAGGTAACTTCTTGTCATATCTACAGGGAACGAAATCATGCAACACGTTTTTATGTTAGCCCTCACCTCTTAAGAGTCGTAAAAGAGAGAAATTGAAGTAAGTAAGAAGAAATTCATAAGAGGTGAGCAGGCTAAACAAATATAAGGGAAGTATGATACACAAATTCTCCTTGGGGTAGGAACTTGGACAAAGGGAGCTGATGGCATTGTACAGATAAGAAAAGGCAAGCCAAAACCATACGTTGGTTAATAAAATGGAGAAATACATAAGAAAAGGTGTCGGGGCTACCAAGGATGGCATGAGGAAGGCAGAGATCTCCCCCCCGGAAGTGTATGATGTCATATACAGGCGGGACCCATGGTAAGTTTTCCGTGGGATGTTATCCGGAAGCATGGAACCTTTCCAAGGCCCCACTAGAATATATAGCGGGCCCACCTGAAAGGACAATTGGCGCTCTATTTGTAACAGTAAGGTAAGTTTTAGGGAAAGTCAGTACACGACCAGTATAGGTATGAACCCAGCGTGTGGGTCACACCTACCCATTTCCTAACAGCCAACACCCTAATGCTACATGCCTCATTATCAACGTCCTTATGACGTCAGCCCTACAGTTGTCACCCTAACCTCGTTTTTCGAGAATTTAGGCATGTTTAACCCTGTTTTCCGCCAACTGTGGTAAAATACTTGTTTTTATGAATATGTCGTACAGCGAAGCGTGAATTCCAGTACCAGGTCATTTTCAACCCCCCGTGTCGCTTTCCATCTTGGGGTATTCCTTACTGGATACAGGTATTTAGACGTTCTCCCACCTCACAGATGTCCTTTCATTTTACTTTTCAAAAATGGCTATGGGGAGAGCCAAACCCAGAAATTCCGAACCTGAAACCCCTCAAGCTCGCGAGGCCAAGGCGCCCCCTGCACCTAAACCTTTCATTGACACTCATGATTCGGCCCAAGTGGCCTCTTTATTTTTACTTCTTTTTCATTGTAATATCGGGCGAAACCTTTATTTCACCCTCCACACTTTGTTTTCTATTTTATTTGTATGTTTTCGGTTAGCGCCTTCGTTAAGGCTACTCTGTAGATGATGAGAGGTGTTTTTCCTCATCATCAATTTTTTTTTATAGGGACTGCAAATAGAAAGAGATTCTTAGAGGAAGATATTTGTCCAAAATAACTTCTGGCAGTACTCAATTGAAGGCTATAAAAGATAGAATAGGAAGTTGAGACAGGGTTCTATATTTTTTAGAGTAAGACTATTGAGTAAAAACTTTCTTATTTGTTAAGTTTGAGATATTTTGCAGTGTATGTTGGAAGATCCCGTTGGGAACCAGAAATGAAGATGTTTTGTTGTGAAGAGGATTCCAAATGAGATGAGTTACAATCTCTATCTCCTCTATTTTGATATAATATAAATGTTCATTTTGTCTCCATCCACTTCGTTGTATCGTAATGCTTATGGAATGCGAGTGTTGAATATTTAGATGTGAATTTATCTTAACAGGTACTCATATTTATGTGTTTATCTCACTTTAAATATGGCCCGAAGCATGATATTCTGTTCATGTTAAATTTCGTTACTGTCTTTCTTCTGATATTAACTATGTGGATTCTTATGTTCTTATAAACCCACTTTTGGTGGATATCTTCTCTCATGTTCTGTCATTGTGTTCAGATTCACTTATTTTGATAACTATGTATCAGTCTCATATTTCACCCTCCTTACAGAAGTTTGATTTATATCTGCTTGTTTCACTAGCTTGGAGACTCTCATGTCGAATCATTGGATGCCATTAGTAGCTATTTTTTGTCTCTGGTGTCTTGGTCCCATAGCAAAAAAACCTTAATTCTGAGTTTGTAACAAGAGGACCCTTATCATCGGCTGTAAAAATCTTTTCCCAAAACCTCTTGTATTAAGATGTCCTAGGCACTAGTCCTTAACAACTGAAGGCTTTGTCTAGGAGTTACAACATATTTTTGGTGTCGTTGCCGGGGAACAAATTTGAAGATATGATCCCTGGGATACGACAAAATCACATTCACCCTTCAGGATTAGGTCTATAACCTAGGGGTGATGAGGAATTTCAATCTTTCTATTCGAATATTGGATTTTATATGTATGAGTCTCGCCATGCATATCCATTCCTGAAAGAAAAAAGTTTTCAATCCTACCACCCTTCTCTATAGTCTACTCCTAAGAAGGGGGAACATGGACGACTATTGCTATACTCATTTCTAGGATGTCATGCCCAGTAGTGCAGGTCCTTTCCAATGCTGTTTGTATAAAACATTTATTTACTTTATGCTGGAATATACCGGTGTTACTCAACCACTAGGCAAGGACTTGCTGCAGCAATGTCAATTTATTCAATGGTTGGTACTACTGCATGCAAATATGGTAAAGGATAGACTACCAAGAAGGAGGCCAAAGACAAAGGGAAACATAAAAAAACCAAGCCTACTATGGGCCGTATCAAGAGAGGAAGAAAGTCAGGCAAAGAGGTAATGGAAAACCTCTTTGATGCCTATTCTATAGGCATTCCTCCGTAGGTCCGAAACCTTATCTTTGGATAGGAGAGACACTTCAATAACAAGGAGGAAGGAGAAATATAGGAGGAGGCAACGAATTTCCTAAAAGAAGATGGTAACTTAAGAAGAAAAATGTCACTATTCCACTAGTCTGTCCAGACCTATTGGATGCTTAAATGCATTCCAACCAAGGTAATCATGAATATACAGAAAATCGGAGGAGACCTAAAAGTCACCTCCATTTTACAAGAGAGAGAGAGATCCAAGAAATCCACTGTTCTGAGCATCATGGTAGTGTTCGTCTTGGCCGCATAGATCCTTAGGTGCAAAACATGCACCAGGTGGACATGCCTAGTTCTAGTGTAAAGGACTCAGCACCAATTGACTGATCGAATGATTAACTTAGTATTTTCTCTGGTTTTTTCTATGCATGTTGCAAATAGCATTTACTTTTTGGAGAGTATGTAAGAGATAGTAAATTAGACATAGATGACATTAGAAAGTTTAAACTTTTTGAATACTGGTTCGCTTATAACTCTTTAAGGTGGTCAATAGACCTCATTTCCTTCAGGCAGGTTGGGGCCATTAAATTTTGATATGATGTAAGCTGCTATTTTTTTTATTAATAGAAAATAGAAAGGTGATGCTAAACTTACACAAAAAAATATATTGATTGTTATTATTTATATAATTATTAATAATTACAAATATTCAATATTCGATAGGCACTTTTACATCATGTGATTGATATATATCTATTTGAATATATCAACCACATTTATTGATGTTATATACTTAGTTGTACATGTGTTACATATAAGTTTATATCAACTGAATATTTTTAACTTAGCAAGATATTTTAATTTACACAACTATTCTATTACGAACATTATTAAGTAGCAATTCAATGTAAGAATTTCAAATCTAGAACCTTCATCAAATTTTAGAGTTTCTCTTACGGACTCTTTGAATCCTTTAATTAAAAGCATTTAGCAAGATATGCTATTTTCAATTACAAATGATGGAAAAGAAAGACAAAGAGGCAGAGAAAATTGGCAAGGACGGATGATTGTGATCAGAAATGAAGCAAAGCCAGCAGTGTTTTTATGTTTAGATTTAGCATTTCGTCAGTTTACAGGATTTCATTTTAAGTTTTTGATGTTGAGACTTGGCATTTCGTCAGTTTACCGGATTTCAAGTTGAGATTTGATGTTGAGACTTGGCATTTCGTCAGTTTACAGGATTTCAATTTGATGTATTTTTTGCTTTGTTTAATTCAGGTACAGAGAAAATATAGTAGATGTACAATAGTAGATGTAATAGCTCTCTTACGGTATACTCTGCTTATTGTATCATCGCTGAAAAAATTCTCTAGACGATGGTGAAAGGTGGATGGGAAGAAGCTAAACGTTTGATGTGTGTACTATCATATTTAATACAGGAGTATCGTTTTTTTCTAAACCAAAAATATTGACCAGCTGTCATGTACGTACTATCATGTTGATGTACGTACTATCATATTTAATATCATATTGATGTACGTACTATCAATAATAATAATAATAATAAAAACAAAATAATATTGACGAGTAGGAAAAATTTGGCAGGGAACCAATTTGACTAATAAATTGGGGGTTACGACAAACAATTTCACTATTTAATTGTTGATGGTCAGAGCCATAGGGTTTTGGATGGCCGTTCACTCAGCACAATAACAGAAAAATAGCATATTGAAAGATCAAAGAGATGAAGGTTACCTGTAGGGTATCTCCTATGAAGACAATAAATGAGTTGGGCATGGGCTTCACGTCTACCCAGTGTCCAACCTTACTAAAAACTTGAAGACCGCCCACTTCATCTTCATGCAGTATCGTAATGGTGCTACCATATGTATGAGCTGGAAGAGTAATCGATCCGGATGCTTCATCACATGACACTCGGTATTCATTCATGCGGAACCGCAATTGACACTGTTCGAAGTGCGAAGTGTAGTAATTGCTCACTCCCAAAGTGGCCAGTATTATCTTGTGGATTCCGTCAGACAGCTCCTTCTTCCTCTCAACATACTCTCGAATGACTTGGCTGCCATGATTACAATATATCCACATTTCTCAGTGATGTCCAGCTAGTTTTAGAGGAAAAAGCTTAAAACCCTATCAAGAAACCAAAATTAAATCGTAAGTGTAAGGGTAAGACCCCTGGAACCTTGAAAGGTAAACCCTAAGTGTAAGGTAAAGGTCTTACCAGAAGTTTTGATTTCCTTGAGGCCACATGAGATCGCTGAACTCATGTATAGCTTCAATGTCGGGCCCTATGCCAAGGCTCTCGTAGTAAGGAGCCGCAGATCCTCCTGTGATATAACCGCCGTAGAGAGTAGGGGATACATTTTTCTGCTTCGTCTCAGTAGGGAGCTTAAACACGTCCCTAGAGAGGGTTTCAACTCTCCCGATAAGTTGGCCTGAGATTCCGTGATTGGTAAGCCGAAAACACCCCCAATCTTCACAACATCTTCTGAATTCCGAGCGGATTAGGTTTTCCTGATAGTCTTCATCAAATCCCTCGCCCGCCAGTTCCTCCAAACGAATATGAGAGAAATCGAAGACAGGAATCTCTTCAACGATATCAAGCTGATCAGTAGTTGATGCAGGGGCAGCGGATGAGGCAAGAAAATTTGGGATTGTAGAAGCCATGGGTGTGGTTTTCGGCAGCAAGTCTCTGATCATTCACTTGCACTTGTTTCAGAGAGTAGCAGGAGTTGATTTTGTATAGCTAGATATGAATAGTGGTATTTGAAAGGGCAATTGATTCGGTAGTGGAGACCAGAGCCAAAGTATATTCTGAAATTGAATCTGTGGGACCGCGCGGAGAAACAGAACGCAACCGGTTACATTACTGACGAGCCCCAAGTCCGGCACGAGTATTTGGTCCATTATACAGTAATGCAACGTAATATCGTTCTATCTGGACGAATCTACTCCTGGGTAGCTGTTCCATATATTTCATTATGTTGGTGTAATCAAAGCATTTCTATGGGATCCAGGTTCGATTTCTCTGAGTTGTTATTGAAGGGGGTGTTGATTCTCTGAGTTGTTTTTGAGGGGGTGTTGATTTTATCTAGTTGTATTTGAGGGGGTGTTGAAGGAGATGTTGGTGCTTTTGAAGATGTGTTGATTCCACTTAGCTGCATTTGAGGGGGTGTTGGAGTAATGAAAGCGCCTTTATGGAATTCTTAATTCTTACTCTAGGGATCCTAGTTACTTGTTTGGAAGTTTACCAAACACCTATGGGTTTTGGTGTAACCACAAACCTCTACATGGTATCTGGACCCAGATTCTATTCCCCTCCCTCTAGCTGCTATTGAAGCGGATGTTGATTCCTGGGTGTTAGAGTAATCACTGCAGGTAATTCCCACAGTGAGATCCTAGTTACAGGTTTGGAAGTTTACCAACATCTGCCGATTTTTCCCACACTTAGAATTTTAGTTACAGATTTGGAATATAACCAGAAACCTTTCATGATATCATAGCCTGAACCCAAGTGCATTTAAGAGTGTTGGAATATTAGAATTTTAGTTACAGATTTGGAATATAACCAGAAACCTTTCATGATATCATAGCCTGAACCCAAGTGCATTTAAGAGTGTTGGAATATTCACAGCAACTTTGTAATCCCATCCTGAAAATCTTAGTTAATCATTTGAAAGTTTACCAACACTTTGGAAATCCATCAACACATTCTTTCATTATTTTTCAAACATTTTGTTTCTTCCAGGAACAATTCCCATGATTCAGCTTGAATTTTCTATGATATTTCTAGTGATCCAATGGTAAAAACTTTACTTCAGTGCGAGCCATCCAATAAACTTACAATTTATACGCAGATCCAAAATTTTGAATTTCTAATGTGTTCAACCAAAAACGAACGATAGTACGTATATTATATTATTTCTCTATCGTATATTATATTGCTTGTCTCCAGGGTGTTATCTTTATGATCGTAGGATGTTCATGACACAGAGTTTGTCCACATGGTGTTATCTCTATGATCATGGGATTTTCATGCCTACAGAGTTTGTCCACAGGGTGTTATCTTTATGATCACGGGATGTTCATGAACCTTTATCGCATGGATAATGCTGTATTTTAATTAATTGAATATCAGCGTCCATTATTCGGGCTTTTTACTCTTTTTAGCCTTAAACCAGAGTTCATTACTCTTTTTAGCCTTAAACCACAGTTTAATTGATGTAGTTATGAATGTTTTTTTTCTTTTCTCCGGTATTATATATAATTAATTTTGAGAGTGAGACTGTAATTTTTTTAATTTAAAATATATTATTAAAAATCTAAATAGATTTATTCCTTTAGAATTTGTTGAGATATTATATTATGTAACTAAGCTTATTATCCAAAAAAAAATCTATTTAAATTAGAGATAAGATTTATTTAAAAATATGTTATTAAAGATAAAACATTTAATTATTTCTCAAGGTCACTAAGAACAATTTTACTATGAATGATCTCAAAGGTATAAATTTAATTCTACATTCAAAAACATAATTTAAAAACAATAACTTTGATTTTTTCTTGATTTATATTTTTTTGCTGAAAAAAATCTAAAAATTTCCTTATTGAACTAAAAAAAATTTTTCTTAAAATTTTCACAAAACATTAAACAAATATTTTAATGCTTTTGATCTTTATATTTCAACAATACAACACATAACACATTTCAACAATACAACACATAACACTAAGAAAAATACTTTAAACATTTTGACCAATAAATTATAACAATACAACCATATAAATTGGTTATAATACATACAATGTTGTGGATGTTGGAACAACATCATGGACACTACAGAAATATATCATCAAAATTCTTTAGTGGAGAAATAATTTTTGACATGTATTGTCTTCAAGCCCTTATAGAGACCATGCAAAGACATGGGGCCCCTTGAAAATGGCATGTAAGGTCCCAACACCCCTATAAAGGAAGTGCACAATCTTAACACCACCTTTGGGATTTGTATGCTTAAAAAGAAATGTAATGAATGCTTTAGTCATTCTATTTTAAGGAGAAATCATTTTTGATATGTATTGTCTTGAAGCCCTTAGACCATGTAGAGAAATGGGTCCCCTTGAAAAGGCCATGCATAGTCTAAATACCCCTATAAAGGAAGTGCACAATTTTAGCACCTTTGGGATTTGTCTCCTTAAAAAGAAATTTAATGAATTATTTGGCCATTCCATTTTTTATGGTCCTTTCTTGATGAAGGGATGGGAGACAAGCTCAAAAACAACATTGATGTTTTATAGAAGGAGGCAGGGGTATGAATAATCCCTACCCCTTTGACATATATGCACGGAGTTTGCAAAGCCTTGTAACAATGTGATCAATTAATTTGAATCCACTCACAGTCAAAGATTCTAGTCCAAGACTTTTATCATTCTACTGAAAAATTTGAAAGAAAAGTCCCTCCAAAATATTCTACTTACAATTTTTTTACCTCCCACGGCTGAAGATTATAGTCCAAAACTTTTATAATTCTACTGAAAAAGTTGAAAAAAAAGTCCCTCCAAAATATTTTAATTACAATTTTTTTATTCAATTTTAATTAGATAACACAATTTTCTAATTACAATTTTTTTATTCAATTTTAATTAAATAACACAATTTTCTTTCAATATCACACATTTAATGGAATCTCCACTTTCACTCAATTTATCAATACTAAAATTCTTAGAAAGTAATTATATATGAAAAATCTAATGCTTTACATAAGATATTAAATCTGAAGATTGAAGATTATTATATGAAAGAATTAAAGTTTATTTCAATTTAAACTAACTAATCGACAAAACTGTCGACACAACCGTTTCATATTGATGTGTGTTGTATATTTATTTATTTTTAATTGTTTAGTCTATCAAAACTAAAAATCATAAAAAGATTTTTTTATAAAAAAGATCACTACTTCACATAAATAATGAATTTAATGCTTATTTTTCCTTAAAGTATCTAATCGACCAGAAAGATTCAGGATGATGAATATTGTATATTTTTTTCAATTAAAAGAAATACATTTTAATATAGGAAACAATAATCTCTTTCTAAAACTTGTATTTCTTTTATTAAATATATGTTTTAGAAAAGAACAATGCATAAAACCATTATATATATATATAAAATAACAACTCATTATATCTAAAGGATAAAGTAATCCTCCTTATTTGCAGGATGGAAAAGAAATGGTCACATAGGCGTAAAGAGGGTTCTCCCATTTACTCATATTTGTTGCTGGTTGCTTTAGAGGCTATGTATTCCGGATAGTGGAACCAAAGGACAGACGAGATTGTCACCCTTTCACAATGACACGATGTTTTCCACTGCGAATGCTATTATTACTTGTTCGCCATTATTACTCCATGCGTGTACGCACTTACAAAATAATTTGATTAAAATTCTCCTATTATTACTCCATGTCCGCACGCACTTCCAAAATGATTTGATTAATTCCTAGAAAAAACTTAATGGCCGTGATTATGTTTACAATATTTTTTCGACTTGGTGTACAACATGGATAACCCAGACTAATGGGAATAATACAACTGATATAAGAGTACTGAGTATTTCTCTTTTTTCAGAAGAAAAGTACTGATCATGTCTTTAAAAGCACATTAATGTGAAACGAGATATTGTCTCAAAGATATGAGACATATTAAAATATTTAATATGGGAAAACAAGATTTATAAAGATCGATACGCCATAGTGAAACCTACATGGAATTTGAGGTATATCATAGAATTATGAAATCCCACTGCACAACTTAAATTAATTTTGAGATTCAATATGCTAATCATATGGTTATGGGTGATAAGGATTATGATACGATTGAGGTTAATTTAAAAAGTTATTTTAAAGTTAAGTCAAATTGTTTTTATAAAAATATTTTGTTGTAAAAATGCCAACATTATATGGGAAAGTGAAAGTAAAAGTAAAGATTAAAATATAAATATATTTTATTTAATATAAAATAAGGGATGGTAGTCTATATTTTATTTAATTGTATTTTATTTAAATTAATTTGGCTAGAAGTTTTCTTGTTAAAATTAGATTAAAAAATTCAAAAAATCAGAATATTGGAGTATTTTAATGGTTTTTTTAATAGTGGATTTTTAGAGCATCCAAAATCTTAATGTTTACTAAATTTTATCATATATATATATATATATATATCCACTCTGAAAATATTAGTATCTTCCTGTTTTGTATAGCTTTAGAGTATGTCAATTTTAAATCATGTTAGGATAAAAAGATATCTAGTATAATTTTAAATTTTTATCTTAATTTTTAATTTTTTTAAAATTATACTTAAAGTAATACTTATACTTATATTTCCATATATTTTAATTTAATTAAATTAAAACTATATATATATATATATATATATATATATATATATTTCACTAGGAAAATATTAGTACATTTGTGCTTTGTACATTTCAAATCATGTTGGGATAAAATGATATCTCATGTAATTTTAAATTTTTATCTTAATTTTTTAATTTATTGTAACATGAAAATAGAATTATAAAAAAAAACCATTTTTATCAATTCCAAGGTTTCATAATAATCCTTAATTTATTATAGATAAAAAATTAAAATTATATATATATATATACTAAAAAAAACTCAAAACTTTTGAAAATGTATTTTGATTTTTTTTTAAATGTGTTTATAAATTATAAAATTTTATTTTAAATTGTGAAAGATTTATTGTCTTTAAAAAGTGGAGCTTATTAGATAACTGAAAACATTTTGGTTAGTCACTCACTAGAGTGACCTAGCTAGATCCGAAATAGTCACTCACTAGAGTGATCTAGATAGATCCGAAAATTATATTCTCTACGTCATAGAGATATTAAGTACAAAAACCAAAATGGAGAACTCTCTTAAGGAACTTTGCGAAAAATAGTATGAAACATAGGAACCATAAAAAGTATATATATATTTAGTACAACCACATTAATAATTGTGGTTGATATACAATAATAGGCCTAAATCAAACACATGCACACCTACATTAATCAATGTGGTTGATATATGTATATCGATATTAATATTAATATAAATATATATTAGTATTAATATTAATATATATTAATAAAGTAATATTAATATTAATATTAATATTAATATATATTAATATTAATATTAATATTAATATATATTAATATTAATATTAATATTATCATTAATTAAAATTAATATTATTTGTGATATAATATATGAAACTCAACAGTCCATGCTCTGTCGGGTTGTTTTTCCCCAAATTTTGGTTATAAGTGGCTAATGGCTCAGAAAGGTTGGGGAGAACCGAAATGGCAGCACAAGCCCTTGTGGCTTCTGAAGGGCCCGGAAAAATGCAAGATTTTCTTTGGGTACATCCTTTAGAAAAAGGTACCCACCTGGGACTTCCTTCAATGTAGGAGGAAGATAGGACTAGGCTCATGCCCCCTATGTAAATTTAGCCTGGAGTCATTGCATCACCTCTTCCATTCATGCCCTTTCAACAAGCAGCTCTGGTCAAAGAATCTGAGGCTCCTTAATATGTCACAACGGTGGGAGGGTACTGATGTGGGAATTTCTTGAGAGCTATGGTGGCAAGCCTCACCAGATGATAGAGTTAGAAATTTCCCTCTCCTTGTCACCTGGGGGACTTGGATTGCAAGAAATAGAAGACTTGGATTGTGATGAATCTTTCAAGACACCCTGTTTCCTATCTCCCGCCTTGTAGCAGAGAGCGCGTCCATCCTTGAATTCATACCCCTCTCGGTTACCCCACCATAAGCTAGAGTTATTGTTCAGGAGAACATTAGAGGGGACATTCCATGGGCCTATTTCGATGGGGCTTCTGATCCACAAAATCGGTGTGGAGAGGGTCTAGTCATTCAGGATCCCTCCGAGAAAATCCTGAAAGCTTCTATAGGGTTGGGCCAAGGAACTAATAACTTTGCTGAATTAAAAGCTCTTAACCATCTGCTATGCTGGCTCTCTTTTCTAGGGATAAGAGATGTCCAAATTTTCGGGGACTCTATGAACATCATCAAATGGTTTAATTGAACACAGAGATGTCAAAATTTCTATTTATCTACATTACTTAAGGAGGTTTTCACTGTAAGAGTTTTATTTAACGAGGTAATTTCTTGTCATATCTACAGGGAACGAAATCATGCAACATGTTGTTATGTTAGCCCTCACCTCTTATGAGTCATAAAAGAGAAAAATTGAAGTAAGTAAGAAGAAATTCATAAGAGGTGAGCAGGCTAAACAAATATAAGGGAAGTATGATACAAAAATTCTCCTTGTAGTAGGAACTCGGACAAAGGGAGCTGATGGAATTGTACAAATAAGAAAAGGCGAGCCCAAACAATACATTGGTCAGTAAAATGGAGAAATCCATGAGAAAAGGTGTCGGCGCTACCAAGGATGGCATGAGGAAGGCAGAGATCTCCCCCCCAGAAGCGTATGACATCATATACAGGCGGGACCCATGGTAAGTGTTCCATGGGGTGTTAGTCGGAAGCATGGAACCTTTCCAAAGCCCCATCATAATATATAGCAGGCCCACCTGAAAGGACACTTGTCGCTCTATTTGTAACTGTAAGGTAAGTTTTAGGGAAAGCCCATACACGACCAGTATAGGTATGAACCTAGCGCGTGGGTCACACCTACTTGTTTCCTGACAGCCAACACCCTAACACTACATGCCTCATTATCAACGTCCTTATGACGTCAGCCCTACAGTTGTCACCCTAACCTCGTTTTTCGATAATTTAGGCATGTTTAACACTGTTTTACACCCATTGTGGTAAAATACTTGTTTTTATGAATCTGTCGTATAGCGAAGTGTGAACTGTAGTAGCAGGTCATTTTCAACCCCCCGTGTCGCTTTCCCTCTTGGGGTATTCCTTACTGGATACAGGTATTTAGTAGTTCTCCCACCTCACAGTTGTCCTTCCATTTTACTTTTCAAAAATGGCTATGGGGAGAGCCAAAACCATAAATTCCGAACCTGAAACCCCTCAAGCTCGCGAGGCCAGGGCACCCCCTGCACCTGAACATTTCATTGACACTCATGATTCGGCCCAAGTGGCCTCTTTATTTTTACTTCTTTTTCATTGTAATATCGGGCGAAACCTTCATTTCACCCTCCGCACTTTGTTTTCTATTTTATTTGTAGGTTTTCAGTTAGCACCTTCGTTAAGGCCACTATGTAGATGATGAGAGGTGTTTTTCCTCATCATCAATTTTTTTTTTGATAGGGACTGCAAAACAGAAAGAGATTCCTAGAGGAAGATATTTGTCCAAAATAACTTCTAGCAGTACTTAGCTGAAGGCTATAAAAGATAGAATAGGAAGTTGAGACAGGGTTCTAGATTTTTTAGAGTAAGACTATTGAGCTAAGAACTTTCTTGTTTGTTAAGTTTGAGATATTTTGCAGTGTATGTTGGAAGATCCCGTTGGGAACCAGAAATGAAGATGTTTTGTTGTGAAGAGGATTCCAAATGAGATGAGTTACAGTCTGTATCTCCTCTGTTTTGATATAATATAAATGTTCATTTTGTCTCCATCCACTTCCTTGTATCGTAATGCTTATGGAATGCCAGTGTTGAATATTTAGATGTGAATTTATCTTAATAGGTACTCATATCTATGTGTTTATTTCGCTTTAAATATCGCCCGAAGCATGATATTCTGTTCATGTTCAATTTTGTTACCGTATTTCTTCTGATATTAACTATGTGGATTCTTATGTTGTTATAAGCCCACTTCTGGTGGATATCTTCTCTCATGTTCTGTCATTGTGCTCACATTCACTTATTTTGATAACTATGTATCAGTCTCATATTTCACCCTCCTTACAGAAGTTTGATTTATATCTTCTTCTTGCACTAGCTTGGAGACTCTCATGTCGAATCATTGGATGCCATTAGTAGCTATTTTTTGTCTCTGGTGTCTTGGTCCCATAGCAAAAAAACCTTAATTCTGAGTTTGTAACAAGAGGACCCTTATCGTCGGCTGTAAAAATATTTTCCCGAAACCTCTTGTATTAAGATGTCCTAGGCACTGGTCCTTAACAACTCAAGGCTTTGTCTAGGAGTTACAACATATTTTTGGTGCCGTTGCCGCGGAAAGAATTTGAAGATATGATCCCTAGCATACGAAAAAATCACATTCACCCTTCAGGATTAGTTGAGCAGGAAGGGTTGAGATTTGTAGATCACTCAACTTGGCGACTCCACTATCTTTCAAAGTATCAATCCATTTGCAGTCCCGGCTTATCATAAGCCCCACCTAAGGTCAGATACATCTCAGTTAAGAACGCCTTCTATGTCTGACCTTGAGAAAATAATATTCAAAAGAATCTGGAAGGAAAAGCATCCCGCACATACTGATATACGCAGATTCTCATTAGAAGACTCTCCATATTCCTCTCAACAAGCTCAAGTTCAAGGCCTTGGTTCCACCACAAGAGTACTCGAATACCCACCAGATAACCCTTCTTTTTAGCATTCTGAAATCAAAGATGAATAAAAGTCGATAGACACCTCGAGATTCTTCTTACATCCCACTCGTGAAGCCAAAGAAATCAAATAGGTGACTATCCCTCAGATTCCACTTGTCCAAGAAAATTCGCAAGCCACCATTCAGTACACCCCCATTGTTATTCACCAAAACCCCCCTTTAGCTCCACCACCTCCTATGGAAGTTCCTGGTTTCTTGCTAAATAAATATGCTCCCTTGGCATTTCCAAAAGTCCTAAATGACATGCCTCAAGACTATTTGAGGATCTTACCTTAGTTTACTGGGGAAGATAATACTGCTGCTCAAAAGCCCCTAGAATTCTTCTGCACTTTTGCAGAGAATTTCAATGTAGAACACCTGGATGTAGTTATACGACTGTTTGTTCAGTCCCTAGATGGGGAAGCTCAAAATCGGTTCAAGACTCTTGGAGACCACACCATCACCACTTGGGAGGAAATGGAAAGCACTTTCACCAGAAAGTGGGGAGAGAAAAGGGACCATGGTTATTGTCTCACAGATTTCAATGCATTGAAGAAAATACATAACGAAGATGTGTCTGAATTCATAAAGAGGTTTAATAAGTTGTACACTAACCTACTGGCAGAGATGAAGCCTCCTCAGACCGCTGCTAAGGTAGTGTTTGTAGGAGAATTTGAATCTGAGTTTGGTTTCACCCTAAGAGAGAGAAAATCTAGTTCTCTGGGGCAGGCTCAGATCGATGCATTGGAGGTAGATTCTAACTTTGCTTCTACAGGGAAGTCTAAGGGAAGGCTGGAACATGATTTCAGACGAAGGGGCATAGAAGAAGCATCTTCCTCGAACTAAGAGAGAGAGGTAGCAAACTACAAAATTTAAGAAATGAACAAAATCATTAAGAATATTTCAAGCAAGCTGGTGAAGCTTGAACTTGAAGCAAATAATGCCTCCTCCCGGCCACCTCAAGCTACTCTTAACCGGGGTTATAACCCACATTATAGAAATACACCTCTGTAGATATTGCAAAGGGACAAAAAGGAGCAGAAAGCTCACATACATCCCCCTCTGTATTTGGAAGGGAAAATGGATGGCCCTACTAAAACTGTTTTCGATCGGCAAGATGATCAATACCTTGCTTACTCAGAAGGTGAGGAGGTAGAAATTTCCTTACAAGAGGAGGAAGAGGAAGAGAAAGTGAATTCCACCGAAGATCCGAACATTGATGACTACTGCAAAAAATTTGTGGATTTCATGTAGGCCAAATTTCACAAGAAGTATGACCTTCGGTCCTCCAGGAAAAGGACTCGTACTCAAGACCAAGAGGAATAATCACCTCAAAAGGAGTCTATCGTGCATAAGGTTGATGACAGAGGTAAGAAACCTGTTGATGAACCCTTGCATCCTAATGTTTCCACTTCATTCTCTTTTAAGTCAAGACCTGATCCCCTTGAAAATCTCAAGCATATTCTTGCGGATGAAAAGCCTCTAGTTATTTGAAAAGAGCTAAAAGAGCCCGTAGTAGAAAATTTTTGTGCTGCTTTCAATATTCAAAAAAAGTTAGAGAAAGTTAACATCCATGTCCCTTTAGTTGAACTTCTGTAGCAACCTACCTATCAAGCCCAAGTGTCCCATTTCATGCTCCCTCAAGGAGTAGCTTCAACCCTTGATAGCATTAACCTTCAAGAAGAAAGACCTATGGTAGTTTTTGGCCCACATGTGGAAGAACTGAATTCATCAACCCCACCTTTCTATGTATCTCTAGTTATTCATGATTTTTTGCAACATAATTGTATGTTGTACTCAGAAGCATCCCATAATCTGTTACCTTTGTCAGTAACGGAGCAACTAGGATTGTCGATCACTCATCCATATAAAGATCTATATTCTTTTAACTCCAAAAGGGTCAGATGTTTGGGGATGATTAAAGTTTTGGTGGTCAATTTGGCTCAAATCCTAGCCAAGAGTGTAGTGATGGATATAGTGGTTGCTGATAGCCCGAATCGGTTTGGGATGTTGTTATCCTGATCATGGAAAACCAAAATTGGAGGATCAATCAAGCTTGACCTCACCTATGCGACCATCCTAGTATTTGGGGGCCAAGACAGGAGGCTGTATTGGGAGTGAAGATTTGTAAAGATGGTGACGAGGGCTGATAATTCAGTGAATTCTCTAGTGTATGGCAAGGAAGGGGAATTTTTTGCTTAATGTTCGAAGAAGATCAGGATTTTCTATAGGAACCAGCATTCTGTCTATTGAAGGCAGAGCGGTCTGCAAGTAGTGATGAAAGGGGGATGTGGACTTTACATTTTGATGGAGCGAATTCTAGAGAAGGAAATGGAGCGGGAGTCCTCTTGATCTCCCCCATTGGACATTTGGTTCCATTCTCTTTCAAGTTGGAGTATGAAGCCACAAATAATGTGGTGGAATATAAGGCACTACTTCTGGGATTGCAGACTGCAAAAAATATGAACATTCAGAGTCTAAAGGTTTTTGGGGACTCAGAGCTGGTAGTGAGATAGATCAAAAATTAGTGCCAAGCGAAACACCCCCGATTAAGGGCATATAGAAACAAAGTGTGGCACTTAGTGGAGAACTTATTCCTTGCCTTCAATATACAATTAATGTCGAGAGATTAAAATAGGATGGTTGATTCCCTCGCTATCGCAGCAAGTAATTTCCATCCACCCAAGAATCCTCTTTTAAGATATGATATAGAGGTACGTTATCGTCCTTCTATTCCTGATAATGTTAATAACTAGCAGGTGTTTGAATATGAGGAGCAGATGAATTGATTCATGGAGACTATTAGAGAATCCTCCAACTTAGTCATTAATAATGGTGAGGAGGAGACTGAGGAACTGCCCTAAAACAAATGGTAGGATACAGTGGCCGGGCATTAGTACTGCAACTCAAAGGAAACGTGATCCCCAGAGGTTTGGTGCCTCTAGAGAGACTGTTCGACAAAAATGATGTTCCGATCACTCCTAAAAAACCAACCGAGGAAGGTCAAGTAGGTGATTTAAATCTCGGGACAGAAGCAGATCCTAAAATTTTAAATTTGTCCAAAAAGGTCCCAAAAGCATACAGAGAACAATACTTTAAATTTTTCCAGTCCTACAACGATGTTTTCTCTTATTCCTATCAATATCTGAAAACATTTGACCCTAGCATCATACAACATAAGATCCCATTGAGAGGAGATTGTAAACCACACAAGAAAAAGTTGAGACAGATTAACCTTTTGCTGCTCCCTGCTATAGAGAAAGAGATCAAGAAGTTGCTAAAGGCCAAGATCATTGTGCCCTTGAGATATTCAGAGTGGGTGTCAAATTTGGTCCCGGTCCCAAAGAAGAATGGGGAGATAAGGTCGTGCATCGATTTTTGGAATCTGAACATAGCATCCCTTAATTAGCTTCCCAAAATGGATCACATATTGGAGAAGGTAGTGGGATCCTCTTGCATGTCCCTGATGGATGGATTCTCCGGATATAGCCAGGTGGCAGTCCTCCCTGAAGATCAAAAGAAGACGGTGTTCACCATGCCATGGGGTACGTTCATGTATGCCCAAATTCCTTTCGGAATGATAAATGCAGGAGCCACATTTAGAGGGTGATGGACATTTCTTTCATAGGAGATCAGGACAAGTTCGTGGTGGTATACCTATATGACATCACCATTTTTTCTAAGGATGATGCCGAGCACATTGAAAATTTGCACTGAACTTTCAACAAATACCACAGGTATGGACTGTCCCTAAATCCTCAAAAGTCTATGTTTTCTCTAGAAGAGGGAAAATTGTTAGGGCATATTGTAACTAAAGTTGGAGTCAATATTGATACAAAAAGAGTAGAGGTAATTAATGGCATATCCTTACCTTGAAATAAGAAGGAGGTCCAGGTATTCCTTGGACATATAAATTTTCTAAGAAGATTCATCCTGAACTACGTAGAAATAGTTCGGTATATCACCGAAATTCTTAAGAAAAATAATGATGTAAAGTGGACGACTGAATCAAGAGAAGCATTCAACAGGATCAAAAGTGTCTTCGCAAAAGGCCCTGCAAGTCATTCATGATCTTCTTATTTTCATCTCCGCATAATGTAGCAGTAGTGTTGTTATAGAAGAATGAAGAGGGGTATGAGAAGCCCATTCCTTTTTTAGTCATGTGCTCCGGGATGCTGAGTTGAATTATAACATCTCGGAGAAGCAGGCATATGCCTTGGTCAAGTCCTTGAAATATTTTCAGATGTATGTACTGCAGTCAAATATAACTGCATTTGTAGCCACGGCCATTGTGAAAGACATCTTGATTCAGGGGGACAACGAGGGTAAAAGGGGTAAGTGGATCACTAAGATCCATGAATATGAATTAGATATCCACCTCACAAAGCTTATCAAGGGAAAGGGGCTAGCCAAAATCCTGTCTGAGTCAAGCTGTCAGGCCCTGGGAATAAATCTATCCATGGAGGTTGAAGAAGTACCCGAAGGTACAGGTGAAAAACCCGGGGTAGAAACTGTTGTACAAATAACTCACATGAAGTACTTGCTTAGTACTTGGTACAAGGATATTGTAAAGTACCTTCTAACTCTCAGGTGTCCCCTAAGCTGAGATAAGACAAAATATTGAACCCTGAGGTTAAAGTCCCAGAAGTACATTGTAGCTAATGGTTGGCTATACTGGAGAGACCCTTCGAGAATATTACTCTTTTGTCTCACAAAGGCAGAAGTGGAGGAAGTCATGAAAGAATTCCATGAAGGCATCTGTGGAGGTCACTATAGTTGGAGGTCCATAGCTCACAAGACATTAAAGGCATGTTTATTCTAGCCTAAACTATTTGGAGATGTGCATGCTCAGGTCAGGGCTTGCGAAAAATGTTAGAGATTTGCTGAAAGACAGAAATTCACACTGTTGCCTATGATTCCAGTACACATAGAAGAGCTTTTTCAGCAATGGGGAATTGATTTCATCGGGGAGATTCATCCGACATCTAGTGGTCAGCATAAGTGGATCCTCACCGCCACTGATTACTTCACCAAGTGGGTAGAGGCAATACCAACGAGGAATGGCACGGATGTGGTGGTAAATAAGTTCTTGGAGGAAAACATTATATCTTGATTCGGTTGTCCTACTAAGATTGTGATTGATAATGCTCAGGCTTTCATATCTGCCCAATTCACTAATTTCTGCCAGAAATACAATACTGCATTGGGACACTCCACATCATATTATCCTCAAGGAAATGGATTAGCAGAGTCTTCAAACAAGACGCTCGTAAGAGAATTAAAGAAAGCCATAAATGAATGTCAGAAGAATTGGGACTCCCAACTTAAGTTCATGTTGTGGGCGAATAGAATCACCAGCAAAAGGTCGACAGGAAAATCCCCATACAAACTAGTATATGGACAAGCAGTAGTTTTTCCCATTTAGCTAGCTCTGCCTGTGGCCTGGTTCTTGCAAGATAGTCAAGAACAACCAAATTATCTCATCAGGAGGATGAATTAGTTGGTTGAGTTTGAAGAGACACAGAGCCAAGTAAATAAAAAGTTAACAGAATACCAGGAAAAAATGAAGGATTTTTTCGATCAATATGCCAAATATAAGGAGATGAAGGCTAGGGATTTAGTGTTGAGATGGGATATTAGAAGAGATGAGAAGGGTAAGCATGGAAAGTTTGACCCGTTATGGTTTGGGCCTTTCAAGATTGCAGAAGCTAAGGGAAACAACACTTTCATGATGGAAAACATGGAAGGTGACTTGCTTGAAGCCCCTGTAAATGGGAAATTCGTAAAACCCTACTTTCAATACTGACCAAGGTTACAGAGGCCAACTATATATATTGTAAATATTTGTTTGATTTTACAATTATGTTTGCTGTTTTAATTTGGCATAGGAATGGTGAAAATTCTGAAGAGGTTGTGGTTCCCAAAAGAAACTTTACAGATGGTCTGCGAAGTTCTCGACACGTCCGAGGATGAACGTGTTGTCCCAAAATTGAGCCAATGTTGTTATGTCAGCCCTCACCTCCAAAGAGTTGTAAAAGAGAAAAATTGAAGTAAGTAAGAAGAAATTCATAAGAGATGAGCGGGCTAAACAAATATAAGGGAAGTATGATACACAAATTCTCCTTGTGGTAGGAACTCGGACAAAGGGAGGTGATGGGACTGTACAGATAAGAAGAGGTGGGTCCCAAACCATACGTTGGTTAGTTAAAGGGAGAGCGCTATGAGAAAAGGTTCCGAGGGTACCAAGGATGGCATGAGGAAGGTAGAGCTCTCCCCCTCAGAAGCATATGACACCATATACAGGCGGGACCGATGGTAAGTGCTCCATGGGGTGTTGGCTAGAAGCATGGAACCTTTCCAGAGCCCCACCAGAATATCTAGCAGGCCCACCAGAAAAGACACTTGGCACTTTGTTTGTAACAATAAGGTAAGTTTTAGGGAAAGCCGGTACATGACCAGTACAGGTACTAACCCAGCACGTGGCTCACACCTACCCGTTTCTTGACAGCCAACAACCTAACATCACGTGTGTCATTGTCGACGTCGGCTATACAGTTGTCACCCTAACATCATTTTTCGAGAATTTAGGCATGTTTAACCCTATTTTACGCCCACTATGGTAAAATACTTGTTTTTACAAACCTATCATTTAGTGAAGCGTGAACTCTAGTACCAAGTCGTTTTCAACCCCCCGCATTGCTTTGCCTCTTGGGGTATTCCTTACTGGATATAGGTGTTTAGTCATTCTCCAACCTCACAGTTTTCCTTCCATTTTAATTTTCAAAAATGTTAATGGGGATAGCCAAACCTTTCCTAAATATACGTTTTCCTTCCCAAATCCTTCCATTTATTTGGTGGTCTTCCTCTACCACTCATGTTTGGATCTTTGTTCATACAAATTGTGGAGAGAGTTCATTCAAGAAAAATCAATCAATAGCTCAGGACCCGAAGTAGGACAGATAACTTCCCTCCCAGGACGAGAGAAGAGATTCACGAGAAATAAAACAAAATAACAAAAGAAAAGAAATCAAAGTTCAGGACCTGGAGCAAAATAATAACATACCCTCCCTAGGACGATAAATTATCCCCTAAAAAGAAAAACAAGAAATAAAAACACGAAAGAAAGCTGAACTATACTTAGGAATTAGGGAAAGGTTTTACAAAACACCTTCCCCAAGACGAGGGTTTAATTTTTATAGAAAAGAAAATGGTACAAGAAATAGGAAAGAAAGAAAGCAAAAAGAAAATACAAAGCACTTACGCTCAGGACTTGAAGCTGGGAAATAGATTCCCACCTTAAGATGAGAGATCGACTTTGAGATCTACTACAGATTCTGTTCTTGCACCTGTTAGCCTTCCCAGCAATGGTGCCAAAATGTTGGTGTCTAGATATGAACAAGATTCAATCCTTTTTCGACATAAATTATCAATCCAAGGGCGTTATTTATTTCAAGACTAATGACAAAGTATATGCAGATACAAGCCCAAGGTCTGCGGTGAATCACAGGGTTAATCGATAACACAAATACCATTGTAGCAATAATCAATGAACTGCGGAAATAAAAAATCATCCACAACAATTAACTCAACTGTAACATCAAATAAAGAGTCACACAAACACAATACTATAAGAAAATAAATAAGAACGTAGCACCTGATCACAAGAATGGGCCCAACTCTTGGATCAGGGCTGTGGAAACGCAAGGATTATAGGAGAAACAATGAGCTGTTGTGTATTCAATTAATAATAGAAAGATCAATTAAAAGATCTATATATGTGTCTGGGGTCCCCCGATTTGTAGCCCATAGGCTCCTTTATACCATAGTCCTGAGATCCCCAATTTCTCCCAACAAATCCATTGTTACAAAAATACAGATCGTTACAACGGCAACATGATTGCCCAACAAGAAACTGTAAGAAAGCCAGAGATAAGGTTGATACATCCATGGCTATTACGTTGTAGCAACTAATAAGGGAGGTGCTAGAAAATGATGGGTTGTGCCCTATCTTGGGTCGTGGCGCACCTGTTGTAGCCAAGTCTGAAGAAATATAGGATTTAATACATAAAAATGTAAAATCGCCATGAAAAGTACATCATTAACCAAATATCCCATAAAATATAGGAAGAAGGGTTTTACCTCATGCTTTTAAGATGAATAATGGCACAAAGAGATAGAAAGGTAGGGTAAAAATGAGAGAAGAAAGTATACAAATCCGGTGCCCAACATATTGACACTTAACTTCTTTGTTTGTCTCGTAATTGGTAGAAGTGGAGTTGTCACTATTAGAGTGGTTTATGTTCTAAAGGATTGGATATTGATTTATCTTTCAACAGAGTCAATAATCACATACCTCAATATCATTGGATATATTATTTCTCTTTGTGGCGTGGTGATGCATAACTACATGAAGGTGAAGGATGGGCGAGCCATGAATTAATTTACCATTGATTCTATGAAAAAAGTAAAAAATCATCTATTAAGTATTGGAATTTTTACAATAAGTCATCATATGTTTATAATTGAAATGGAAACAATGGAAATTTTCTGCACATGGTACATGGTGGTTTTAGGGTGTTAGGCTCAGAATTTAGTAGCATTTAACATTCATTTAAATCATTCTCTTAGTATGGATACTATAATTTGGCATCCTTTAGGTGCCATAGTCATTGATACATTATCTCTTTTCAAACCATACTCGAGCATTTTATTCTACATTTCTAGCTATGCATTTGGCATCTATGGGTGCCCATAGAGATTTGGATATATTTTCTTGCTACCTTGAATCATACATGTGGTTGATGTAAAATATCCTTCGTGATGCTAAGGTAATGTCAGCGTGTGACTATCAAGTTAACAATGGGAATCATAAATGTGAAACATGAGTACATGCAGGAAGGATTTACAACACCTCATTTTATCGTGATAATTTACAAATATAAGCCACCATATTTCTATAATTTAGACCAACAATAAAACTATATCAACGTGTATTTTCTAGGCCATTTATTATCAGTGTCACAGTTGATCCACAACCATTATAAGGTATCTCTATCCTTAGACCCTCGTTCATCATTTGTATGGATCACCCAGAAACCCAGGGTTAGGGGTCAACTACAGAAAAATCTTGCCACTGAAGTTCATTTTCTATGCCATATACTACCAATATCATAGTTTTCGCATAAGAATTGTCAGGTACCTCTATCCTTGAACACTCCTTAATCAAGTTTTTAGGTCACCAACAAACCCACGGTTATGGGGCAACCACATAAAAAAAATTTCTTCAATAACACTTGGTTTTGGGTCATACACAAACCCACGATTATGGGTCAACCACAAAAAGCCCTTGTATTCAACAATAGTTGTATTTGGGTTTTCAACAAACCCATAGTTATGGGTGAAGCCCATAAAACCCTTTTCTTCATTGGCTCATATTCAAAAAAATGTTCTTAGGAGGGAAATTCACACAATAGGGTTCATTGCTTCCTAGGGGTGGAGGATTGATTTGAACGGAAAGTGGCATCCACCCATGGTATTATAAATCAATAACTTTATAAATAACATGCCCCACTTTATAGAAAGACAAATTGGTACACCACAATGTACGTGTAATCATTCTCCTTTTTTTAATAAAGATTTTTTTTCTCTCTCTCCCTGCATTCAAGTTTCTCATATCTTGGCCCTGAGGATCCAAGTCACCTTAACCTCCATTTTTTATTGATTATATTTATTCTCTCTTTAGAACAACAATAAAAACTTTCCTATAGTGATTATTTTCCTTACGTGGTACAAAATTATCAACAAGTCATTTGATTTTTCTTTGTTACAATTGAAAATGAACTTCCACACATAGTTTTCCAATTGGTATTATTTTCTCTTTCATGTGAATACAACATATCACATGTACATGCAAGGTCCCCCAAGTATTACCTTGCATACATCAAGTTAATATTACACCCATAACTATTTCATCGAAGTAGTTAAGTTAATAAAAAATCTAATATTGCACTACTTGGTGACTCTCAATTTCATGTCCATACTTACCCATCCCAAACGATAAGTTGAAGGATGGTATTACACCTTAAATCCAATGCTTTCTACTAGATGGTTTGATACAAGTTTCATTAAGAATTGTGAGGAAAAAAACATTTCACCTTCATCTTCTTGAGTTGAAAATTTTCACACAACATTTTGAATATCTTCCTTTCCTCTTCAAGGATAAGGTTACTCAAGATTACTTGTTTTTTAGTGAGTTTATAAGCTATATTCTCATCAACATCATAATTTCTCTCAATCAAGATTCTAGTTTTAACTATGAAAAAAGCCTTGTTTTTATGCTACTTTACACATATATTTACCCTTACAACACATACAACCAAAGAAAATTTACACATATATTTCCCCTTGAAAAACAAACTTTAGAAAATCTTTAGCAATGGAATTAATTTTGCTATGCTTTATTGATTCTTTTAAAAGCTAGATTTTATAGGTTAGAATGC